>JARHVA010008146.1:0-546575 GCA_037957365.1 Torreya grandis | reverse complement strand
AGAATCTTGTAGCTCCATTTTACAAACCATTTTGTTCCATAGAATCATGACAACACCTTTAACATCAAGAAAGCCTCACTCTCTTACCACGTCATTTATCTATTATGACACACATATATCTATACCTCTTTTATATACATACATAAATCTTGGCCCTAACCAATCAAAGACTCAATCAACTATCAAACAACTCAGCTTAATAAATCAAGAAAATTTTCAATTTCCTCACAACAAGATAACCTTGTTTCTACTCATGTCATTAGTCATCAGTTTTGGATCAACCTCCTCTATCATAGATCTCATCCCTCTCCCCAAAAGGAGGGAATCATTCCTACACTTATCCAACATGCTTATCCACTCTCATAGATGGATACACCATGGTTCATACACCTCCAGTATTTAGATTATCATATTCAACTTAGACTGATCAAGATATATAGTGATTCAGACTATATGGGTCACTTAGAATTACTCAAGACATTTAGAGGGATACACCTTCAATTTACAAATACACCATGATTCTTACATATCCAACAGTCAGATTATCAAATTCACCTCAGATCGGTCAAGATATATAGTGATTCATATTACATAGGTTATTTAGAATTACTTAAAACATTGAGAGGGACATACCTTCAATTTATAGATACATAGGTTAGCCAGATACAGTGGTTTAGATCATATGGATTCATAGTGACTTTGATATAAATTTAGAGCAAATAGTAGATTACAGGCATAGTGTAGACTACATTGTTTTGATCTTTAATTTTACACATGGGACATGGCAAGATATGTCATTTCACATGTGGTTATACATATTTATATACTATACATATGCATCACTTATGTACCATATTTGGGGGTATGACATAGATGTTCATGTTCTTCATCATCTAAGGTTATATAGATTTGAATGTCAAAACATGACATTCTATTCTTGCATATTTACCAAAGTTTTATATTACACCTAAATTTACCTAGGTTATCACTAGGTTGGACCATATGATCATCTACAATAGTTGGTCCATAGCATTACCCAGACCTAGACTACATGAGTTTGTGCAGGGTAGAGGATAGACATTGGTTTTGGGCCTTTGATGATGGATTAGTTCTAGTTTATATTATTTAGAGTGAGGTCATGATATACTTTTTTCTTCAAATTATATAGATTCTATGCACACATTCCAGACTACATAAGTTTATGTGGGATAGAGGATAGCCATTAGTTTTGGTCCTCTGATCATTTCTCATTTCCAACTACATTCAACGTATAGGGAAATCATTTCTCTCCTTCTTCATGATTACATAGATTCCATATTCATATTTAGTATAAGGGGCATATATTTTAGGGATTCCTTCTTTCTCTAGGCATTATTGATTCTACATCCACTTCCTTAGCCAGGAAGTGAGTTGGACCCTTTTTCAATGCACTTATCTCCATGCAAGTAGGTTTAGGTATGCATTTTATTTTCTCTCTTTTAATCTAATACTTCATTTCATTGCATCACTAGAATAAGATTGGGGCAAATGTATATACCCTAAATTAGTTAAGAAACTACACATATCATGTCTTTTCATAGTCCTTTCATAGGAGACTCTGACTGGAGAATATAAACCTTTTTCACATTATCCATGTCTTTATTTTACTTATCTTAGTCTTGTTTATTGATTTTATCACCTCTTTGTTATCTTAATTAATTGACCTATTCCTCTCATAACCCCTAGACTTCATCTATGTCAGTCCCAACCTATTTTTCTAAGTCTCAGACAATAGAATTTTGTAGGACTATAGTACCTAACAATCCTATCCTTTCTAGCAATGTTGTCCAATGGTCATTTTTTCTTGGTTAATGGTTATTAAACCCTTCTTATCCCCTCCCTTGACTTTTATTTATATTTTTGATGTTGGCTAATGTGAATAAATCTTCCAAATTCAAAATGAAGAGTCTCCTATATAAAATACTTCACAAGGCATTTTATATCTAGCACTTACTACTTTGGCATAGTACATAATTAAAATTCAGTCAATAGTATAGCTTGACATTCTGCATCACACATAGACTTGCATGCTTGATTAAGGAAGGGCATAAGTGAAAGTAACTCTTTCATCTATCATGCATGTTGGTTATGCACATTCCCTAAGAGAGAACTACATTTAATTTGAGACCCTATCTTGAAGGTTAATGTAGGCAATGATCAAGATAATAAGGGTTCTAAATCATGTGATCATTATTTCCCTAACCTATTTTTCCCCTTTTGATTTTGATGCATTTTTTACTTATATATGTGTAAGTTTAGAGATTGAAATATACCTATAATGAGATTTTTTGACTTCCATCCTCTAAAATTTTGTACAAAAACTCACATAGACCTTGAAAATAAAACCCAAAAATCTTACATCCTCATGAAAGCAATGATAGAAGTGGACTATAGCACCAGTGCCACTCCTATCCACTTTTGGTACTCTTGTCTAATCATAAAATGAAGGTTAGATATATATTCCAAATAGTGTCCAAAGCTTGCATCTCAATTTTTAGCTCCTAATTCATTCATTTTAGTCTATTTTTAGATAAGTTTACTTTTCTTCCTCATGTAAACTACTTGATAAAAATCTATATTTTACCATATTAAACTAAATTTTATCCTTACTATATACCCCTTATTATTTAGGAACTAAACAATATATTCCCAAAAATAATAAAACAAATTGTTAAATTAGAGGTGTTAGGTTAGAGGGTTCAAGTTAATAAATTATACTATGGGATAACTCAACTAACTTTAGGGTCAAGTAAGAGTTCAAGGTGTTTTGACATCTAAAACTATGTAGTTTTTGAATGTCTAAATTTTGCCCCTTTTTGTTATGCAACTTTGAAATAACAAGCTAAAAAATAAAAATAGATTTTAGGTCAAGGTTTATTTTCCTTGAGTATGGGAAGAGGTGTTCCTCATCAAACTGGGAGTTGATAAAGTGAAAAAAAATTGAGTCAAGGTTTGATAAATAGTAAATGGTGAGTCACGAGGTAAGTGACACAAAAGGGTTGGGCATTTGAAATATAAACACATGCATAAAATATGACTAAGTGTGATAATCAAGATTATGTGAAGACTAAATTTACAAATGTTAATAAGGTTTTATTCTAGGGAGACATATGATAGGGTAATCATTCTACAATGTTGGTCATAGTTGATTAAGTCATTCCTATCTAGTCATCTGGACATGGTCAGTGTTGCTTGTAGGTATTTAGGGTAGGAAGTGCTCCCATAAAGCAATATAAATGGTTTAGTTATGCATGAGGTGGTGTAAATTTCAAAAGTTCAACATAGCAAGGTTATTCAGTGTGGTCAAAATGACCAAGGCAAGGTTGTTTCTAAACACATGAATGTTTGGGTTAAAATAGAAAATGTCAAGCTAAACATGGTCAAATAGGTTAGTCAAAGAAGGGTAATCTCTAAAAAGTCAAATTTTGGCTAGGTGGAGATCAAGTGATCTCCCAAAATGTTAGCACCTAAGAGGTTCTTTGAAAAATTTGAAAAGGGTGGGACCATAACCATCGATGGTTAAGTTTTTCCCTAAGGTCAAGAGTCAATGGTCACCCTAACCATCAATGATCAGGGAAAACCATAAAAAGCCTAGATAAAAGTAAAAATGTGAAATCATTTTCACCCTTTTAAATTTTAGTAGATTGGTCTCTACTGATTTTGTGTGTTTTATCAAAAAATTTATGAGCTTTATGAGGTGGAGTGTTGTGATTGGTTGATAACATGTGTGTGAGGAGACTGAGGGTTGACCAAATGGAAGGTGGATGAGGGTACGACCAAGCAATGGTATGAGGGCTCAAACCATGTTAGCGATCATAGAATGAGGTAGGTGTTATTTTAAAATGATTATATAGTCAAATTTATTGTGTTGTAGGTATTTTTAAATTAGTGTTTAATGATTTGGATAGGGTTTTGAACTAGACATAAGAGAAATGATGCCCTAGCTTAGGTTCTTATGTATTTTGGGAAGATTAATGGGGAAAATAAGAGGTGAAGGGTGTGTTGAGTTAGAATTGGGTTTTAGGATAGGTATATAATGTTAATTTTAAAATTAGGATGTTATGTGGAGGTTTTGGGGGGGGGGGGGATCATATGATCTAGGAAATAATTTAGGTGACAATTTAGGTGATAGGTCCACCCCAATTGATGACAAAACTTCTAGGAGCCATAACTTTTGCACCGTAGCTCCAATTGACTTACCATTTGAACCGTTGGAAAGATAAGAATGAGGAGAATGATTTTGGATGACATGTATATTTTATTGATGAAGTTTGATCCCTAAAAACCCAATGGAAGTGCCCTAAATTTTTATTTTAGTAGTGCAGTCTACAAATAGTAAGTTTCTAAAAATAGTAATTCATCAAATTCTGTATTGTTGTAAATCATGGAATTCAAACCAATTCATCTCCCTCGATATTGGTGACCTTAAAAATCCTCCCCCCACCTTCAAAACATGTATAAATGAAGATGTAAACTGAAATGGAAATTAGACATATCTTCTCAGAGATAAGCATATGTTTGGGTCTGCAAATTTGACCAATAAAACATCTCTTCTTAGAGATAGCATTATTTGAATTGTCTTGTTCTTGTTTCTTGAATTATCTTCCAACCAAATATTTCAAGTTTTGGATTAGTGGTATCAGAGTGATTTGTATTTAGAGTGTATGATATTGAGGATGAGGTCAGATTAAAGGAAGCTTGGGTGGAAAATAGAATTAACAGACTATCCACCTATTCACTCTAAATGACTTCAAATGGTGGACAACACCGAGACATCTGATCCTTTCAAGGAAGTAGTGAATGAATCCCTCCAATAGTAGCAAGCATAAATTTTACAACAATTTACTCAAATTCTCTAATAAATCTCGATGGGAAATTTTGGCTCCTCATCCATGCCCCCACATCCTTTCAGTGCCCCAACACCTTTAAGGTTTAGGTGAATTTTGATATCCCTACATTTGAAGGCAAAATCAATGCTGATGCAATATAAAATTGATTGAATCAATTTTCATCTTATTTTTCTATATATAAATTCATCGATAAAGAGAAGATCACTTTTTCTCTTTTGAAAGCATCATTACCTATCAATAATTGGTGGGAAGTGTAGAAAAAGAGATTAAGTGCAGATGATATTAGCCTTGAGATGGAACCTACCTGGGATGATTTCATAGAAGTTGTAAAGGAGGAATACTACCCCATCAGAGCATATGATGATCTGTATATAGAGTGGCAAAAACTTTGCCAAGGTAAAGAATAGTCTATTCAAGATTACACTAATATTTTTTATTCTCTATCTGTGAGATTAGGCATCCAAGAAAGTAAGAAACATAAGGTTCTCAAATATCATGGTAGATTACAATGGTACATATGTGGAGAAATGGGACTCTTCAATTTGGAAACCCTTGGTGAAGCATACAAGTTCGTAGTGAAGATTGAGCAGAAGCATGGAAGAATTAATATGAAGAGTCAGCCTTCAAAATGGAAAAGTGACAAAGAAGGTCAAACATGAGGCCAAAATTAAAATCAAAAGGAAGGAAAGATTGGGAAGTGGTGTGATTATCATAAATCTGGAACTCACTCCAAAGAAGAATGTCAAGCCATCAAGTCCCTACTTTCTAAATCACAATCCTCAACATCTATTGCTTTGCCTCATGCACACCCAATAGTTGAAGAGGTTGAAGAAGAAATTGTAGATACTGAGCCTAAAGCCATTGTTGCTTCGTGATAGACCCATGAGGAGAGACAAGATGACAAGGAAATGTTGTTTCACTCTAAGTTATGGATGAAAGGTAAGTCTTTACATTTCATTCTTGATAGTGGAAGTCAAAAGAATTTAATCTCTCCTAATGTTGTGAAAAGCCTAAATCTATCCATGAAGCCTCACCCAAAGCCATACATTATTGGATGGTTGAGTCTAGGGAGAAACCTCTATGTCACCCACCAATGTCTTCTCTCATATGCAATAAAACCTTTCTAAGATGAGGTCTTATGTGATGTGGTAAATCTAGATTTTTGTGATGTACTCTTTGGTTAGCCATTCATGTATGATTGACATGGAATATATGAATCAAGAACTCAAAGGATTACTCTCACTCTTGGAACATGGTGCTATAGGGTACCAAAGGTACCACCTTCTACATCTATCTCTCTAATTAGAGCCAAGAAAATTATTCTCATGGTGGTCAAGCCACAAGAATCCAAAAGGGATGATGTTGAAGCCCTGAATACACAAATAATACAACAATAAAATCAAATAGATACCAAGTTAAAGAAGTTCACAACCTTTCCATCCATAGAATAATGGTCAGATAGAAATGGTGAACAATCCAACCCTACACAGTTCCATAAATCAGAGTCCATTCCAAGTATGCATCAAAAATAAAATCAAAGTACAAATACCACACTTGATGAAAAATATTGATGAAATGGGGACCATTGCTTCTCACGGAGGGAGGAATGATTTGGACAATAATGCAGGTGACGGGTTCACCCCAATTGATGATGGAACTTCTGGGAGCCATAACTTTTACACTGTAGCTAAAATTGACTCACCGTTTGAACCATTGGAAAGATAATAATTAGGAGAACACATTGATATGGCATGGATCTATATTAAATTAATTTTGACCCAATAAAACCCAATGAAAGTTCCCCAAATTTCAATTTTAGTAGTGAAGTCTAAAAATAGTAAATTTATAAAAAATACTAATTCCTCAAATTTTGTATTGTTGTAAATCATGGAAGTTAAACCAATTCATCTCCCTCAAGATTGGTGGCCTTCCAAATCCTCTCCTCACCTTCAAAACATGTATAAATGAAGATGTAACTAGAAATGGAAATCAGACATCTCTTCTCAGAGATAAGCATTTATTTGGGTCTGCAAATTTGATCAATAAAACATTTCTTCTTCGAGATAGCATTATTTGAATTGTCTTGTTCTTGTTTCTTGAATTATATTTCAACCAAATATTTTGAGTTTTGGATAATCATATGTTCAAAATTTTCACTACCAGTGGTCACACATAGTGACCATCAATGGTTTGACCTGACCATCGATAGTCAAGCCCCAAAGGAGAAAGGGTCTTTAGGGACCATTGATGGTTCACTAAACCATTGGTAGTCAAAGGGTTTGGGTAGTAGAAAGGGGTAGAGTGTAATTAGGTTTGAATTTATTTAAGGTTTGGGAAAGTGTGTAAGTTTTATAAAATGTTTAAATATTAAAGCTATTTAAGAGGGAAGGTTGGTAAAGTAAGTTGAAAGGTTGTAATGTGTGGTAAAGCTTTTAGGGTTGTAAGTGATTTGTAAAGTTATGTTAAAATGTTTGTAAAAAGGTTTTGAAATAGTTTTGAGTTGATGAGTTTGAAAGGGGAAAGGTCAGAATAATGTTGTGTGTGGTTAAATTTGAATGAATGTATAAAAATTTTTATAAAGGGTGTAAAGTTGAAAATTTGTTAGTAAGGTGTGTGTATAAGGGGGGTTGAGAGGTATGCTAAGGGTTAATATTTTTGATAAAGCATTGAATAGTTATGTTAAGTGGGGTAAAAGGTTAAAGGTAGGATTGATAAGATGAGAGATTTTGTTATAATGGTAGGTGGGTAGAGTCAAGGAAAAAGAAATGTCAGGTATGTATAATAGTGTGTTAGAGTGGGTTGATAGAATAGTAGTTATGCAAGTGGCTGATAGATAGATGTAATAGGTGAGGATAGAATAGGTGGAATAAGGTAGGTGTAGGTTAATACTTAGCATGATGTGGAAAAACTAACTAGGCATGCTAATTTTATTATCTTGTAGGCCCATGAGCAGGTCCAGATGAGGGATCAAATCCCTAAGATATTTACCATGGTCTGCAATGGGATGATAGATGATGAGTGGAGACGCATGGAGGAAATTGACCTAGGAAAAATGAGACTACTAGTACTTGTCATTGGATTTAGATATGATTGTGGCTCTCATCAAGAGATGGGATCAAACCATGAATACATATTTGTTATTGATGGGAGAGATGACTATCCTCTTAGAACATATTTAGTGGATCACATGGCTACCCATTCAAGGGGAGTTGATTTATCATATAGAGATCAAGGAGTGAGACTACCACATGGACCTGATCTATGGAGCAGAGTAGGTTCATGCTAGATATCATGTAGGTGATATTTTATATGGGCCATTATACTAGAGGTCCCTAAGGGATAAATGTTTATTGACCCTGATGATGATGGGAATGTCTTGCTTCACATTACTAGATTTGAGTAGTGGTTAATTCCCTTATCTATTTTTAGAAGTACTAGTGGTGATGTTTTTAGTGAGGACTATGTTTGGCTGGGCCCCTATGTTATTAGTGTGTGTGTGTGTGTGTGTGTGTGTAGGGAAATATGAACCTTTTGAGCACATAGGTGGTACAAGATCAATCTTGGGGTCATGTTTAATTGCTAGGAATATGAGCACATATGAGTTTTGAGACCTTTGGGGCTACCATGAGATGGTTATGCTTCGATAGACTACATAATGGGTTTCATGAGGTAGAAAGGATATTATGCATTAATAGGGGAAGGTGGTGGTTTTATGGACATAGAGTGGTTCAAGGATGCTTTAGAGGGTTTGGTGGTAGGTGACGTAGTGTGGAGGCTGTATGTGAACTAGCTTAGGTGGGTAGGATATAGCTACCACATATTATCATTATAGAGCTAGTGATATATATATAAGAGACAAGATGGCAAGATTGAACTTATCCCATTTGATCGAGTGTGAAAGTAGTTTACCTTTTTATAGGGGATCCCACTAGATTATCCATGATATAGAAGGGAAGATGTTGATTTCTTGCTCCCAAAGTCACAGTCATAGGATGTTGTTTTAGACAAAAAGGAACTATTATCTAGAGCTATGATAGATGATGTAGGTATTGTAGATGGTTACATAGTGTGGTATTAGGACAAATATGTAGTGGTCAATTTTGGATGGGGTGACGGGGGGTAGTAGCCCATAGATGTGGATCTTATAGGGGCATCAACATAAGATATATAGGTAGTAATAGCACTAACAATGACACTCTCGTAGATTATTGGTTTATAGGGAAAGGTGGCCACTTTATAGGGTCAGATAGCCAGGATAACTAGAGAGCAAGATCAAGTAAGGACTCTCTTGGGTTAGTTCCACAAAAGGGTGATTCACTGAGACAAAGGGTAAGAGTGGTTGTAGTAGTATCAAGAGGACCACCTAACAAAATTTTGAGGACATGATACTTAGCCACCATTGAGGAAATGAGATATTACATGGTGATAGTGCTGGTGTAGTTTCCATTAGAGATGAGATATGTAGAGTATAAGGCTAGTTTAGTAGGTGGTCCATCTATAGTTACTCAAAGATAGTGGGATTCCATGGTGGGTCAAGGAGGGATAGCAAAGGTACCACTACTAGATGGTAGTGTAAGTTTAAGTGTAGGTGCCGGTGAAGGTGTAGGTATAGATGGATCTAGTGGGAGTGGTGTCATAGGGGATTGCTACAAGAGATTATATGATGTATATATTATTGGTATTGATACTGACCTGCACATTAATGATGAGAGATATATATATGAGATAGATATTTATGTATACATGATTATAAATATGATTTTATTGCTTGAGGATTATGTTTAGAAGTTGAGTTGTTTATTATGTGTTATGGATATTATTGAACCTATGATGATGATGTGATTGATTATTTATGTTCATGAGATGATATGTGGATTGATGGTTTATTTCTTAGCATAGGCATGTGATGATGTTTATTGATGTTCATGTTTTTGGCATTGGGTGGATATGATATATATGATCATGGATGATTTTGATTATTATCATATAATGATGTTGTGTATGACATTATTATGGATATGTGATAGATGATGACATAGATGATGTATATATGATCATGTTAAAGAAAATGACTACACAGTTTTAGTGGCATGGTTATTTATTTGGTAGATAAGGTGTGACTTATGGATAATGTTTATGTTGTATATGGTAAATGGTAGATGACATGGTTGATGTTATTCATTGATATGATGTGGTTTGTAGATAGAATTATGGATATGTGATTATGGTTAGAATGTGGTTTATTAATGGGTCATTAGTTTTGATGGTTATGAATGTGCAAGGTGTATTTTTTGATATGAGGAAATGGTAGGATGCTCATGCCCTATGCTCTATAAAGTGATATGTGGATTTGTAGTTTAGGCATATGATGACATGTTAATGAATAATATGGTTTGTTTTGTGTTTTGATAGATATGATGTTGAAGATTATGGATGATTTATGTGATGATAAGATGAGGGAATCAAAGTGTTCTTGTGATTTTAAATTTAATATACTAATAGTTTTTGGAAATTATATTGTGGATGATGAGTTTTTTCATGGTCATGATCATGGATAGTATGTTTTAGATTGTGGTTTTAGATGATGTGGTTTGTGATATGAGTGATGATGTGATTGATGTGTGGGTGTATATATATATATATATATATATATAGGATATGGTTAATATTTTTGTGATGGATATGGTTCATAATGTTGTTAATGAAAATTATGTTGTGACTATTCTGATATAATATGTGATATGGAAATATGTGAAAGCACATAAAGTAGGTTTATATAACATAATAAATTTGGAGAAGAAAGAAGGATTATGAGACATATATCCACATGAACTAATGAATAGAAGGTAATAAAAATTCAAGAAGGGTTAATTGACAAAGGACTAATAAAATTGAAGCTAGATGGGAGTTAATGAAAATAAGCTTTTTGAATGCTTCACATGAGCATGCTTTAATTGAAAAAGAAGGTATCTTGATCACTTTGTGTCAAGTAATCTAATAGTCCCTTGAGTTTAGAGAGGGTATGAAGGGAAAGTAGGTGATAGGTAGATAGTTGAATGGGAAATGATAATATGATAACCTGATGTGGGTTAACTTTCCCCTTCTATGGGTGACCAAAGAACCATAATAGACAAGTCCATGACTTAATATAATGTGTAGAATGATTGATGTGAGAAGTCCAATAATTCCAGATGTTAAAGATGATTGTGGCTTACTTGGTTTGATTTAGACATAGGGTTTTTTGTTTTGATAGGTTGGTGAAGCTGATTGATGCAAGAAGCTTCAAATGTTTGTTTTTGACAAACTTAAATTAGCCATCCTTCAAGGGAGTGGTCTAAAGTTGGATTTTTTTATAGATGTCCTTCAAAATAGTAATCCATATTTAAGAAATTTAGTTCTTAGGTAGTTGTCCTTCAAGGGAGCAATTTACAATGCTAGAGATATGGACCCAAGTGATATTTTGGTAGCCCAATTTGATTTTGAATGCTAGGTTTAGACATGGACAAGTATATTTAGGCTTAGAGGTATACCTTTATGAAGGCAAGACTTTTAGTAAAAAATCCTAATGATGGATGAGAAAAAGTAGTTTGAAAGACAACTGATCATGGGATTTCATCTGATTAGAGGTGAAAAGTATCCATGAGAACCATGCCATGGATAGAGTTGTGACATCCATGCTTAGGATGAGGCTATGACTATGATGGATAATTACATGGTCCTATGTTTTAGTCAATTTTCCTCAAGAGGAATATGGATAGTAAGTTGAAAATATTGTAAGCCAAGGCATGAATTTAAGTTAGACACAAAGGTGAGTTCGATCTTTGTTTTAACAATAAAAAGGATGCAGATGTGAAGCATTGAGAGGCTCAAGTTATATTTTTCCTTTGAGAGAAGACAAATGGTAAGTTCCTAATCCATAATTATGGGTTATGATGTAGGGTCGAATATTATTAAAATAAAAATATCCTCTTTTTTTGTTCTCCATATTAGTTACATATTGGTTTTCCTTAAGGATGAGGTCTTTAATATTGAATTTGTGTTCTTTTAGGTGTTCGTTGTATGTTCAATCGATTCATTCCTAATAGACACAAATATGAGTATGCACTATGAGGTGATGTTCATCAAGGAGTTAAAGTTGAGCAAGACATTCCAAATGATAATCACTTTTAGAAAGGATATCATGCAAATATATGAAAATAAAAGTAATATAGACTTTGAGAGATAAGATTGCCTCTAATCCAAAGATGAGAGAGAAAGCGGTAGCACCCATAAAGGTTTTAATGCGAGTGTGATAGGCCCATAAAGAGAAGGGAATGTGCAAATTCCAATCTTAACCTAAAAAAATGATGACTTTGGTTAGCATTTTATTGATGATTTTATTAGAGGCTTCAACCTATACATTTCCTTATGGATAATATGGTGAGGAGAAGATTCACTTGATGCCAAAAACATCATAAAGAGATAGGAATTTATTGTTTTTAAAATATTTTCCATTATCATTGATGATCTTATGGGAATATCAAAGTAGTAGATGATATGGTGATTGATGAAATCGATAATCTTTTCAGCTTTGGTGGAGATAAGAGGGATGAACTCTACCCACTTGGTGAAATATTTAGTGGTAGTAATGATATATTGGTGTTGTTGTGAATAATGAGGATGGACTTCCCTAATGAGATCAAGAACCCATTGAAAAAAGGGCCAATAATACTTAGATACTCAAAGGCCATGGGTTCGTACATGATGTAAGTTAGAATGTTGTTGACACTTAACACACTTATTTACATAATCATAATGATATTGATTGAGGGTGGGACAATAGTAACTAGGGAAAAGGATATGTTTAGTGACATTTAGGCCACTAAAGTGTCCCCCATAGATTACCTCATGTGTTTCTTTCATAGTATGGGAAGCTTCATGACTATGTAGACAATGGAGAAGGAGGTCATCAAAGCCATATTTGTAAAGGATTCCCCCTAGTATGGTGTAATGAGAGGTACTCTAAATAAAATCTCTTTGAGCATTACTTGAAAGGTTGGGAAGAACAATGTCAATGTTAAGGTAGTTAAAAGTTTGGTCATACCAAATGCCAAAATAAGATGCTTCCACATTAAAAATGGTGTAAAGGTTAGAAATGATAAATGAGGGTGTGATAAAGTGATGTATAGTGATAAATAGTTTAGATTCAATAGGTTGAGATGGGATTTAGGAATCAAGGGAAGACATCATGTTTAAGAATTTGTTGGTAGATCAAAGAGTTGACCAAATAAAGTAATGATATAATGATGCTAATATTACATTTATGAGTTGTTTGTATTTTAATAGGACATCATATTAACATTTATAGGATCCATTAACCTGGTTGATCACAAGTTGAGAATTGCCAAAGATACTGATTGTTTTAACTCCTAAAACTAGAGCATTTTGGAGACCTATGACCAACGCTTTATACTTAGCCGCATTATTGGTGCATTTGAAGTTAAGTTTAAAGGAAAGGGGAAGAGGTTCACCATTAAGGGGAATGATAATGACTCTAGAAACTACACCATGTTTTCATTTGGATCCATAAAAAAACATGGTCATTTGGTAGGTGGGTTCTTCTTGAGAAAGAGCTATGATGGACTTATCTAGGAAATTAAGAGGAAGTGGTTGGTTTTTTAGTAGAGGAGCTTCAGCCAATTGATTGGTGATGTTTTTCCATTTAATGGACATTTTTTGAAGAAACTCAAGATTAAACTCAGCTAGGAGCATGAGAAACTTATCCATACATTGGTTTTGATATGGTTTAGAGTGCATGTACTTGAGTGGGTCGATGTTAGTGATGACATAGATTTTATGATTAAGAAGGTAGTGATAAAGTTTGGAGGCTATAAAGAATAAGGTGAGGCAAAGTTTATCAAGATTAGTATACTGAGTCTCATATTCTATAAGTGCGTGGCTAATGTATTAGACATATTGATCTTTATTTTATTCATCATGATGTGTGAGAATTACCCATAAATAATGGTCCATGGTGGATATGTAAAGGTAGAAGGGTTAGTATTCCCTAGGAAGGATGAGGATAGGTGGAGAGAGAAGGTACTCCTTGATTAAATCAAAGGCTTTTTAATAATCATTAGTTCAATTAAATGAGGTGTCCTTCTTAAGGAGATGGTGAAAGGGGTGACATCTATCTGATGACTGGGAGATGAAGTGATGAATGGATTGGAGCTACTTCTACAGGTTACAAAGTTGCTTAAGGTTAGTAGGAGGAGGCATCTCTAATATCACTCTAACTTTGGTAGGGTCTATTTAAATTCCTTGAAGAGAGCTAATAAAGCCCCAAATATTTATAGATAAGACCCCAAAAATGCATTTCTTAGGGTTGAGCCTGACATGATAATGGATTAGTCAGTCGAAGATGATTGTGAGAATAGCTAGGTGATCTTTGTGGTGTTTAGATTTCCTAAGGACATCATACACACAGTCCATTATAATTTTATGGATGAGATCATGAAAAATGTAGGTCATGGAATAGTGATAGGTTATACCAACATTATTTAGACCAAAAGGCATGACTTGGTAATAGAAGGTTCCCCATGGGGTGTTAAAGGAATTTTTTTGATGATCTTTAGGGGCATTCAAGATTTGATTATATCATGACAAACCGTCCATGAGAGATAAAATCTCATGGTTAGATGTAAGATCAAAAATTTGGTTGATGTTCAGTAAAGGAAAGTCATCCTTTATGTAAGTGAGATTGAGGTCATAGAAGTTGATGCAAAGGTGAAGTCCTCCTATGGGCTTGGTGATGGGAACAATGTTAGAAACCCATTGTGGGTAGTTAATGGGGTGAATTAAGTCAATAGATAAGAGGCGTTGAAGTTATTATTTAATAATAAGGACCATATGAGGATGCATCCTATGAAGCTTTTACTAAACTAACTTAACCTTAGGATGGGTGACAATATTATGGAGGACAACTGTAGGGTTAATTCTAGGGATATCCTGATAATACCAAGAAAATGTTATGCTATGGTCATAAAGGAAAGAAGGTTAATCTTATCACTTTATATAATTTAAATATTGGAAAATTTTGATGATATATGGGTTATCCTAGGTACCCAATTTGACATCAATATTAGATTCATTCAACATGGTTTGGTTCTCAAGAGGAAGGAATTTATGAATATAATAATCCATGTAATAAGGTAGGTGAGAATGGAATCATCATCTTGATGTTGGATGGTGATGATGGTAGGAAAATCTCATTCTATCATTTTAAGATGGATGAGAGGAGGTGTCTTAGTTCAACCACCATTTTGATAGGTTATGGGGGCCAAACTAATAGTATTTATTAAAAAAAAAATCTAGACGGGATGATATCAAAGTCTTCAATCTTCAAGGAAGGTGGGTTTTGTGAGGATGGAACTTCCTCATTGATGGTAGTGATGGGTTTTGGTGAGGTGGGTTATTCTAGTGAAATTAACCCAAGGCCAAATAACTCATGAGATTTTTAGGTTTTGATTATGGGTAACTCATGACGTCCCTATTCATAAAAGCCAAGGCCAAACCCCTTACAATCACACATATAAAGGTAAGTTCTAGAAAATGATGGTTTTTTGAGATAAGAGAAGTTGGAGGTGAATGGTTAGATAGATGAGATAGTAGTGGGAGTGAGAAATGGTTGATCAAGTCCCCCATAGATGAATTTTTTATAATTATTAGGGATCCCAAAAGGGATGATGGTTCTGATGTTGGGATCATAAGAAGGGTCATGCTTAAGGTTCCCATATTCTTGCAGAGTAGGGAAAGCATCCAAGGCTAAAATATGATACTACCCAAGTGATAGACATTGAAATGTGGGTTATAAAGGGTCATTTATGGGGATGTAAGAAGAAGGGATAAATTATCTAGTTGAAGTTTCATCACTATTATCGGCAAGAATGTTGCTAGTTTTGGTTGGTGGTGAGGTAGTATTGTTAATAGTTAATTATGAGGTGGATGAGGAGGAATAACAACATCATTAGGCTGATATGTCATAGTTCAAGAAGCAAAAGGACTAGGTTCAACTTTGATGGTAACAACTTGACCTTCATGTTTAAATTTGACATATTTATGTAAGGTAGAATAGACACAACTCATGGCACATATCTAAGGGAATCTTAGTAACACATTATATTGGAACTCACCGTCTATAATTTAAAATACTTTGGGAATGGTATGAGGTCCCAAGTGGATACAAAGGACCACTATCCCTAAGGTAATGTCCATGGTATCATTAAAGGAGAGAAGGATCACTACGATTTTTAAAATAATGTTCTTGGGTAGATAAAGTTGGTCACAAGTATGGGGGAGATAATGTTGATGCTAGTTCCTCCATTAATCATCACCCTTTTGATGTGGGTTTGATTTATGTATGCAGTGATGAAAAGGAGAGGATTATGATCCTCATAATGAATAGGAGGTATTTTATAATCTTGAAAGGTAATGAAGGAAAAAGTTTGGAGGGATCCAACAAAGGGTGCAAGAGGTTGTGGGTCAAATGCTTGAACCTCTATAGATTGAATAGCTTCTATCAGTGCCTGATGATGGTGGGGTGAGGTGTTGATTAGTTCATAAAGGCTCATTTTCACTTATATTTTGTGAAGTTGTTTTGACATTATATGTTAGATGGAGTCATAAGGGTTGGAGGGAAAGGCTCCTAAAATTCACAGTTTGGGTTTTTGTGGTAGGATAAGTAAAGGTGTAGGTGTTTGGGTTTGGTTAGAAAGTTGAGGGGTTAAAGGGTATGTCCAATGAATAGAGACTTTGGTTTTTCCGTTGTCCTTTTGTTGGGCCTAAAACTAGGTAACCATATCAATAGTGTGGATGGGGGGATTTTCCATGTTTGATGATTGCTTTAACTACTCCTCCTGACTCTTAGGTGAGAATAGGGGAGTAGGTACATGTTGGATAGGTTGAGATGATGGTTGGATTGTAAATGAAGGTAAAATAGGTTCATTTAATAATAGTTACTGCTTATTTTATATGATATGAAAAATTTCTTGGAGAGCTTTGTAGTTCTCCATGTCATGTCTTAGTGCCCTATGGTATGCACAGATCAAGTTATCATTGAACCAAGAGGGTTTGGTATTAGAGGGGTAGAATGGTTTGATAGGTGGTAAGATAATGGAAGAAGTTTGAAACAAACATTGTAGGATGGTTGAATAAGATTTATTAAAACATGTTGGAGGTGATGGGTTTATAGTTTTAGGGATGGGAGCCTTTTTAGAAGCAGTTTTCACCTTAGAAGTTGTAGGTGGTGGAATGGTTTTGGTTATTGGTTGGGTTTTCTTTGTTATGGTTGGATTCAAGGTAAATTATTTGAAAGTATAAGATTTTTATGATGAAGGGTTGGATATAGTTCAAAAAGTGGAGGTGGATAGGTTAGTTAATAATGAAGGAGAACTAGATGATTTGGTAGGGATGGGTGTAGATAGAGGAAAGGGGGATGGATTACTAGAGGGAGAAAAGGTAATTGGGATGGTAGAAGGATGGGGTCCTAAAATAGAAGGTAAGTGGGAAGGAGGTGGTATGGGTCTAGTTTGAGGTTGAGGTTTGGGTAAGTATACCTTCTTAATTGGTTTGGTTGGGGTTTTCTTTGGTGGAATAGATGGAGTTAAGTCCAACATCAAAGAGGGGTGACTAGGTGTGGAAAGAAGATTTTTGATAGGTTTGCTGAGAGATGCATAAGGTGATTTGGAAATGTTAGATGGAGGTACTTGGGATTTTTCACCTCTATTTTTGAAGGAAGAGGTGTCAAATGAAGAGGTAATAATGGGTTTAAGGGTGGATTCAAGTAAGGTTGAAGATTTAGATTTGTTTTGGTAAGGGAGCCCAAGATGATGCCGAAAGGTGGCTCTATCAAACGTGGGTTGAGAAGTGAACTCTAGAATTTAGACTAGTTTAGAAAAGGGATTATAGATGGGTTGGGTTCCTTAGTCATTGGTTTCAAAAAATAATTCCTTAAGTTGAGAAGATGGAATGATTCCTCCATCCTTATTTTTAATAGAAGGTTAAAAATTTGTGGTTGGGTGGATGAGGTAACCTTATCTTGTGGGATGGTTTCCAAAGAGGGAATGGATTGTTCTATGATGGGGAAGGTAGTTTTAGTGTCCTCAAGTGAAGGAATGGACATGGTTGCTTTCTTTGTTTGGGTATCCAAAGGAATGGAGGGTAGTTCTACCACTTCAATGGATAGAGTGGAGGAAGAAGAAATGGATAAAGCAAGGTTTGCCTCCTTTGGTGTTTCAATCAAATGAGAGGTGGGTAAAGCTAAGTTCTCATTATGTGAAGAGAGAGGGGTGGTTGATTCCTTTATTTTGGTATCTAAAGGAATGGAAAGTGAATCCACTACTTCTATGAGTGAAATGGTAGGAGATGTAGTTGTGATATTGGATTTCTCAAAAATGGGCTTACTAATAATAATTTTAATGGTATGTTCCTCATGAGAGTGAGATGATGTTGGTTTGTTGTTAGGGTGATGGGTGGAAAGAGAATGATTGGGAAAACATTTTTGGAAGATTTTAAGGGATTGATTAGGAGGTACATTGGGATTATCAAATAAAATTTCTCCACTATCAATTAAGCTTTAGACAAAAAATTTAAAGGTATTGCATCTATTTATGTCATGTATAATAACTTGCTGAAAGGCAAAATGGTAATTATCATTGAGCTAACCAAGCATGGGGCAAGAAGCATCAAATTTTTGGGGTGGTTTGATTGGTAAAAGTTGGATAGGGTTAACTTTGAGAAATTTGTCTAAAATTGAAGAATAAGACTCCCCTATGGGTGTATATTATATTGGAGGAGATAAATTTTGGTTTTGGTTTTGTTGGTAGGAAGGGTTGGAAGAATTGGATTGATGGAATCGGTTGGTAGTTAGTGGTGGAGTAGTTTCTAAGACAACTAAGTTTGTAGATGCTTTTTATCTTGGTATTGAGATGGTTGGATTGGTTAGTGGTTTTGGTGGAGGGAGGGTCATTGGATTTAAATCTAGAATTATTGTTTTGTATTTTCAATTTCCATCCATCAATGGCTCAATTTTTAAGTTTTATAGTTTAAATTTCCATTCATCAATGGCTCATTTTTTGAGTTTACATGCCATGGTGAATGCCTCATCAAAAGTTTTGAAAGTTTGAGCTCAAAGAGTGGGGGAAATATGTTTGGAAAAACCCTAAGAGAATATTTCATTCAACTCAAGTGGGGATAAAGAGAAAGAAATTTGGTTGATGAAACCTCTCCATCTGGCTATGAAATCGGCAATTGATTCATCATCAAATTACCTAATAGAATAGAGGTTAGTAATAAAAACCCTTTTAGATATATTTACTAAGAAGTGATAAAAAATGATTTGATTTATTTGGGAGAATGAAAATTTGGAGTGCTTGGTGAGAACACTATACCAATCAAGGGTTGGTCCTAATAAAGACATGGGTAAGGTACAAAGGAGGAGAGCATCATCATATGTGATCAAACAAAAAGAGTGATGAAATGCTCTCAAATATTATTGAGGGTACTCCTTACCTTATAACTTGGAAAAACTAGGTAATTACCATTGATTAGGATAAGTATGGATAGGAATGGATAGATGGATGGGTTCATTACAAATTTGATCATAGGATAAAAGGTTATGAGACCTAGAAATAGATGACTCCAAGTTGGTCATTTTATCCATTAACATCTTGACCAAATCTATTTGGGGTTGGGAAGATGAATAATTAGGTGGTAATCTTTGTTGAGGTTAGGTGGTTGTAATGTATGGATAAGTGATAGAGGGTATTGAAGAATCCACATATTGCTTAGTAGTCATAAGACATTGGGATAAAGCCCCATATAGATTGACTGGCACAAATAGTTGGGTAGAAGGTGCTATGTATCCTTGTGGGTTAGAAAGATATGTGTAAGATGTCATAGGTACTTGTTGGGGGGATGATATGGGTTGAGATATAGGTATTTTTGGGTTGGTGGATGGTGGAATGGACATAGATTGGGTTGGGGGTATGAAAGTGCTAGTTAGTTGTTAGTGGGTGGTAACTCTAGTCCTAATACGTGGGAGGGTTTGAGGTATGGAAAGTACCCAAATTTGAAGTGGGGTAGAAGTTGGTGGGTTTGTTTAACTAATGGTAATGGTATAAATAGGGGTAGAATTTACCCCCATGATAAAAGGAGTATAGGTGACAAGAGGTAAAGTTGATCTAATGTTGGAGGTACTAGCTGGGGTAGTAGGTGTTTAGTTATTAGTTGAGATGTTGGATGGAGTTTGGGGAGTGGTAGTAGGTGGGATATTATAAGAAAAAGAGGCTTGGGTGAGCATGGGTTGGGTTGAGGTAGTACCCACCATAAGTTGGGAAGGCATACCATAAGGAGGATCCATAGGAGGAACCGAAGCAAAAGGGGTATGATTAGATAAGGTGTTTAGGTAATGTTAAAGAACCATAAGATTTTTATCGAGGAAGGCAGAAAAATATAGATCACCCTTAGTAATAATTAGAGGCCTATTAGAAGGGGGATAAAAATGAGGGGAACCCTTAGAATTAGAAGTATATTTCATAGAAGAAGAAGAAGAAGGTGGTTATTAGTTGGTTTGATTCCTCAATTGCTATCTAGTAAAGACCATGAGAGGAAATATGAGATAAAATGACAAAACTCACACCTCAAACAAAGAGCAAGCAAAAGAAAATAACTCAATGAAATAAAACATACACTAAAGTGTGTTTAAAAACCTAGGGTTATTTTTAAATCACTTTTGGCTTATGCCTTATAGAGTGTGAAGAGGAAATTTGGTTGGTATATCAGGTACTAAAGAGGAAAACTAAGGTTGGTTTTAGGTTATGTTTAGGTGTTGAAGAGAGAAAATTGTATTTATCTTTAGTATGTGGCTTGGTATTAGGTCTTACTCCTCACTTCACACATTGAAATGATAAGGGTGTCTAGTTCTTAGCCAAAATATACTAAATTTCAGAGTTTATATTCAATCAAAGAGTTGATTTGGTTCTCCCCTTGCTAATGACCGCCAAGTGGGATTGTTGGGAAAGGGTAAGTTTTACTACTAGGTGATATAATCCTAGTCAAGACTTGCCTCAAGTATGTTTTGATGTGTTGATTGATTATGTGGTTTGGATAAGTTTGTGATAACAAGAGTGAAAACTATGATTAATTACTTTGCCTTTAAGTTACTAGATGAACTAAAACATGCAAGTAATCAATGTATGCAAAATATTTATTTAAAGCCCAAAATAAATTTAAAAATTCATTTAATTATCATAAAATAAAGGAATGAAAAGGGATGTTAGGTCCTAGTAGGTGTGCCCAAAATTTTTATCTTAATTTCTTCTCATTTATTGATTTAGAAGCAAGTAATAAAACTAGTAATAGGGTGTGTAAAGGGATACCTGATAAAGTGTTCATGTGATCAAGATTATGATGGGAACTTCTTTTTAGATTGTAAATAATAACCTAAAAATAAGAAAGACACTATAAAAGGGGTTATTATATGGATGCTGGAGTGGATTGCCTAGCATGTGCTAGATCCAAGAAGCATGAGCTTACTAGGAAGTTGTCAATCCATAGTTTATAATAATTAAGTCGATATAAATGAAAACAAAGAATACTTGAATTCAATATTTGGAAACTAAATGCATGTAATATTAGATAAAATTAAATTTATTATTAAAAAAAATGACTAAATATAGCTAAATCAGGTCAATACTCATGCTAAGATAGTTGCGGTCATGTTCAAAAAATTAGAAAAGTCTTTATGAATAGGTAGGAACATAGAGAATAGGGTTTATTTGGGGTTAAGGGGGTGAAAATAACTTTTTGTTATTTTTTTCCATAGTGACCATTAATGATTGGATGAAATATCATTGGTTGGGATAACCATCGTCAGTTGGGTGACCATTAACGATTGAGGTGACCATCAGTGGTTAGGCTAACTATCAGTAGTTACCTATGAAATTTTGGAAATGTTTAGAAAAGTAATGGTATATTAGGTAATTGTTCAAATAGAGGGATGTTATGGATCTAGAGGATGGAAAATAAGATAAAGATAGGTACAAATAGGGTAGGGAGGTTAAAAATGAAATAGATCAAAGAAAACAATCATGAGATACATGTAACCTAATGGTGAAAGACTGAAACAATTTAGCCAGAGTGATATTACTTTGTCCTTGAAAAGTGATTCTAACAAAGGTTTATATCTATGTTGATGTTTCTTATTTGATGAAGGGATGTTGGATACCTATATGTAAGATAGCTTGGATGCTAATTTCTAGATTTCTCCCTCATTTTCACTTCCTACTTCTCTCCTTTTATGGGATGAAGTTACTAATTATGTAGGAGCAAGTTGCTAATTATGTATGATGAAGTTGATAATTGTGATAGAGGATAAATTTTACATTTAAAATTATTTAAAGCTTGTTATCATCGCATAAGAAAAGTTACTAAATGTAGCCATGCTTATCTCATATAGCTAGCAATGCTTTTAAAATAGGCTTGAAGGACCTGGCCATTGACAGTCAAGCTAATCGTTGCTAGTTGGGCTAACCATCAGTGGTTAAGGTTTTAGAGGAAAATAAGTTAAAGGGGATTGATTAAAAAGCTAAAGTAGAGGAGTTAGGTTAGGAGGTTCAAGTTAGTAAATTAATAAATGGGCTAAGTCAACTAGGTGGTCAACTAGATTAAGGGTTGGGTATGAGTTTAAGGCATTTTGACATCTAGAAGTATGTATTTTTTGAGTGTCTACATCATGAATAGTGTTACCTTATCATCTAACTTGTGACATAGCACTCATTGTGTCATAAGTCCTATCACAACCTTTCAAAGATATGAAATCTATGATGCATATACATCAAACATACTAACTCTCTTGCTTGTCAATATCATGTCCGAGCCTATAGCCCATATGGCTAAGGCTCTCCTATCCTCCAAACTATTTGGTATACCTATAGTCCTTGGTGCTTTTGGTATTAGTAGCCTTAAGATGGCATGCACATCTTATAGAGTGACAACTACCTCTACCACATCCCCATCCACCTCCCATCTAAAGGTGTTAGTCAATCATTCCTAGCATCTAAGGAACATGACTAACAAATCTATGCTCAGGGGAATCTTGCACATGTCAGGTATCCCTCCTAGGCATATAGATACTATCTTAGCTCTATTTCCTATATTTAGATGTTCCAATAGATCTGGTAGTCAAGATGCATCTACTAATCTCTAAAATTTGGGTCATCTTTGTAACTAAGAAACAACAAAAGATGTATTAGATTATTCATGTCATGTATAATCACAATACATTCTTTTTTTTAAATTTTAATAAAAACAAGCCTAAGTTACTTTAATTCATTCATTTTTACCTATTTTTATCCTACTTGGTCCTTTATGCCCTTGGTCATTTTAGGTCATTCAATACATTCATTTTTACCTATTTTTAGCCTACTTGTTCCTTTATGACCTTACTTGGTCATGTTAGGTCATTATATCCTTATTTTAGCCTTTTACATGCATTTTTGTACCATTTTGGTTCTTTGGTCAACCTAGTTTGACCAAAATTTCCCTATTTTTTACTTGGTTGACTTAAAAATCTAAGTCAACCCTCTTATATTCCCTCCCTAGTATTTTATTATCATTCTAGAATTTTTAGATTAGTTGGCAAAATATACTATGTCAATAATCTGAAAAATATAAAGGTCAACATATACCTACTGGGTTAATGTGGATTTTGCACATTGTCAGTTGACTGGGTAGCTTGGGTTGACCTAATTGTTTTTCACTGCTGACCCCTTACATTTTCCTAAAAATGTATCTTTTTTTAGTTTTCTCCCTAATTCCTTCAAATACATTTTCCATCCTAGTTTTTCCTACCTATATAATCTATTTTTTCTTCATTCTGACATCTATAAATACTAAAAATTATTTTTTTCTAAAAATACACTTAATTCAATAATATGCTCCAAAACTAGCTTAAGATTCATAGTTGCATACTTGTAATTCACCTGCTACTACTTTTGGTGCTCCCCCTCATCTAGCTTATTATCTCCTCACCATCTTAGCTCATTTGGTCTCCATAGGTCTTTTTCTTTCCTTCATAAATCAAAATAACCAAATGACTTCTCTTTCCCCTTATTTAAAACACCTTTTGAGAAATTCAAAATTTTCAATTATTTTTAGGCAGATTCCTTATTTTATCTATATCATTATTTCCATTCATCCATTTTTCAAAACATAAAATGCATTGGATTCATGATGACATAGAGAATATTTTCCATTATCATATGATTATATTCCAAAAATTTCAAATGTTGGCTATTTTTGCACTAACTTATGTAGGTTCACCTAGTGTTCTTCACATTGGATGCCTTCACTTCCCTTACACTCTAATTATTTATCTACAACACTAAGGTAAGTAAAAGTATGTGTTTTTTAATTATTTTCTTTCAGTTATTTTATTTACTACTTACTACACTTTACTTAGCATCAACATTGTGTGTTATCATGTTCTATCTTGAAGCACCATCTTGTGTTGTACTTACATAACACATGATAATATTCGAGTGGGGAATATGTATACACATAATATTTTAAAACTTTTATCACTTAATGACACTTTGTATCTTGTAGGAAACTATCGATTCTCAATGTCTTTGAGTGCATACCTTAAGAGGTCCATACAAAAAGGTGTGGGTAGACCATTGGTGCTTCGTAAGATTGTTGTCCCTTTTTCCACTTGCATATACACACTTTTATCCTAAAACCATTTACTCTAATCTCATTTTTCTCAATCTTACCCATTCTAGTCATTTTACATGCCTTATCCTTCTCCTTCTTTCATTGACCCACTTTCACCAATTGACTATACTAGGTTGATTGGGTCAACCCTGTATAGTTTTTAGCCTCTGATTACTATATAGGGTTGATAGGGTCAACCCTATACTATTTAGGGATATTTTTCACTTAGTTTTTTGTTAACCCTTTATCTGACCTAACTTAGTACCTAGTGATTTATCTCTTGAAAACATATAGGGTTGATTGGGTCAACCCTATATAGCTAATATATTTGGAAGGATTTAGGGAAAGATCCACCTATATATACAAGTTCAATTCTAACCATTTGATAAGAGAGAAGTAAACAAGAGTAAGTGAGAATGAACATCTACTTATTGATCATTCTACTCAAGGAATAAATATTAAGGTTTCATATTTTCTTTGGAGATATGGATCTTGTCTTGTGGAGAAGTCTTTTGGATGCATAGATAGGTTGTGTAGCCTAGAGATGATTTGTCTTTGTTATCCTTAAATACCACACCAATATCTAGAAAAACACCTTGGCCAAGGGAGAAATTGAGGCTCATTAGGTTCATCTTCAAAAGTAAGTATTCCTAACTTTATTTCTCCTTTGTAAGAGCAAATGGATAATGTAGTTGTGATTTTGTCCCATGCATTAGGATTGTGTATACATTAATGTGAGTATATATATTCTATGCATGTTTAGTTTATTTTATTTATAACCCCCACTTTGTGCCATAATATTTGGTGTACACTAGATTAGATTTAATTTCTTATTTACTAGATAGAGAGAAAATTAAACCTAGGACTCTTTTAGGGTTGTTGTATGATTATGTTAGACTATAGGCTTTGGAACCCTTCTAGCATGGTGTATTATGAAAAGTGATTCTCTAATTGGGTCTACTAGATCCCCATATTGGTGATGCTCCTAATTTACAAATGTATTCCCAATTGGAAGTATAGGTGTGCTCTATCTTCTTAGAGATAGGATTGATTTATAGACATGATGGATTTTTGATTTCATAGACACACTTCATCAATAAAATTGTGCATATCCTAATAATAGAATACATGGTGGTGCACCATAAGACTAACCCTTAGCATCCACAAGTGAATGGCACCATTGAGGCATTGAATAAGATACTGGGAATGTGCCTCATGAATATATGCAATTTTGGTCACAAAGAATTAGATGATCGAGTATCAACAATATTATGGGCATATCACACAACTTAGAAGTACTCAAACAAATATATATAATTTTAAATAGTATTTGGCATAGAGGTGATTCTATTGAAAGAATTCATGGTGCCATCATTGTGCATTGCATTTATTGGTCATTTAAATGAATAAAGATAATTTAGTGTGACATTGGAGAACTTTGAGTTCTTGGATGAAGTTTGTACCCTAGCAAGGTGGAGCCAAAAGATAGAGAAGGCACGCCAGAAGTTATGGCATGAAAAACATATTCAACACAAGATACTAACTAAAGGAAAATTGTTCTTGATCTATGACCCAAAATACCTCAAGCATCTTGGAAAGCCAAAAATCAGGTGGATAGGTCCATATGTTATCCACATCATGTTGGAAGCTAGTAGATGCAAGTTGTGCACATTGTTAGGTGAAATAATCTGGTAGGCATTTCAACAACAATAGATTGAATTTGTATAGGCAATAAGATGGTGCTTTCACCATCAAACATTGAATTTCTATTTATAAGTTAGTTATATTATGTTGACCTAAATGACATTTATCACAACCTAAATATTTCCTTATATTTTGTGATTGTTATTCTTATTGAGTGGATAAGTAGTGCTTTTAGGACCATAAAAGAATTATTATATCACTTCTATACATAACTCCATTCAGGTGAGTCAAGCACAGATGATTTCTAAAGCACTTGAGGCTAGACACCTAGGTTTTTGGGTGCATGTAACTTACCATACTTTGAAAACATGAGTACCAATTAACAAAGAGAGGTAGACAAGCTATAAATGCATAAGAGACAGAAAGAATATACACACTATGATTGTGCATAAGAGATCAAAAGTATATATTGAAGCATTGAATGGATAGTGTAAGGGATTTGTATGGGTAGGAATGGCTGAGACAAAGAGATGAAAGTGCATAGTAATTGACCAAGACAAGAACGTTCTTTTGAAATTAAATCACAACATGAAAGGAAGATGGAATTGTGGAGGCTAAATCATGTGAATGTGAGGGATTGTACCTAGGTTTTCATAGGGAATGAAAATGTCATGCCAAGTTAACAAAGCATATGAGAAAGATTGTCAGGATAAGCTAGTATCTACCCAAAGTAAGGTAGGGAATGGGCATTTGAATTACATGTCACTTCACCAAAAATACCATCAAGATAATTTATTGAGGTGATAGTGGAGGCATAAAGATATGCATTAAATGTTTACATGGTAGAGTATTTTCATGGATTTCATAGGTTTTAGTGAATTACAAGAAATCTAGGTGCTACCACGCCATTACTCACTTCTAATTTAGAAAGTAGTTAAATTAGTGGTATAAAGCAGTGAAAGGTTGACTAGTTTAGGCTACAAACCTTGAGTTAATTTGAACTAAAATTTAAAGGAGAAACCCAAAGCCAAACCAAAAAACTAGAGCTGAATTAGGAAAACACTACTATAGTGAGACCTTAAGTACCCACAAACACCAAAATTGAATGATTGAATAGAGAGAGGAATTGTGTTCCCTTCAAGATTGGTGTAGAGAAGTGTGGGGCACAAATTATATAAGAACCAGGTAGCATAAACCTAGAGTGACATTAAGGCTACCATTAATGGCAAGTGATATTTGAGAGCCAAAGTCATAGTCACATATCTTGTGACTATGAGGAGTGCCAACAAAAATTATAGGCTTTGGCAAAGTAAATAGACTGTGCTTCAACACTAGCCAGCTCAAGATGTAAAAAAATAAATGAGTTATAGCCTACACTAGCCATAGATGGATAAAAACAAGTGAAGATAGAATAAGAAGCCATGGTGAAGAATAAAGTGTAACCAATAGAAGGAATTAGCATTGTTGAGGTTGATTTAGAGGCACTTACAAAGATGTCATATCAATAAATGCATTTTTCCATAAAGGTATTGGTAGGAGAGAGTTATGCATATTTCACACACACCTACCAACTAAAGGAGCACAACCACCATACCATAAGCAATGCACAAGATCTAGTGTAAGACTAGGTGGTTGATATAGGGTCCAAGACTGAAGTAGTGTAGTATTATTTGATGTCTCCATTCAAGACAAAATTGTAACCATCGATGTAACTCAACTCTATGATTTGCCATATTTCAAGAAGCCAAAGAAACTCATGTAGTTCCTCTTTTTGTGCATCTATGGGGACTAATTATACTTTATGGGGAGTCACATGTGGTTATCAATAAGCCTTATTAGCCAAATCACTAGGATTCCAAACTCCAATGTAGACATCTACCAGATGATGGAGGATGATGGTAAAGTTGAAAAGGTCATGAAACTCCTTAGGTACTACAAGGGAGGGTTTTTATTCCTAATCAAATAAATAAAGGACCCTAAAATGAGAGAAACTATAATCCTTATGAGTTCAAAACTTTACCTTGGTGGTCGATGGACATATATCACCAAGACCTACCTATGCATCACCTACCATATGGTGTACGGGGTAAAATTTAATATAGAAAAATTAATTATAGAAGAAATAATGAAGAATGAACTTGAGTATCATACAACATGAGAGACCTTCTAGTGGGGTTTGATGTTAATTCTAATTTTAATGGAGGAGATCATCATGCCCAATGGTGATGAGGATAAACTTTGTGTCTTCTTGGTGCATAAGGACTCCCTGACACTAAAGTACCAAGACTTCATCAACCCCTACCTTCTCCTAGAAGTAAAAGACCTGAGTGATGGGGTGGTATGCCTAATATATCAAATAATTTAGGGAAGAATGGTACATCCCTGAGGATTTCCCTCAAAACATGTTTGGAATGGCAACCTTCATCATTATGAAATACTTCTATGTAGTGTATTTTATGCTCACAGATGGTAACCGATCTAATTGGCTAAAGCTCCCCAACACATTTTCCACTATGTACTTTAGGGATAAGCTAAGGAGAACCCTTAATACATATTAGTTGGATTTCATGGTGAAAGATGTGGATTTAAAAAAAAGTAGGTTATGGCACCAATATATGAACCTAAGAGGGAAATCTACTAAAGATGAGAAGGATAACTTAGATCACATTGAAATCCATCCCATTTAAAAAGAAGTCATCCTTAGGCACATCCACATGATATATTATGAGATGAAATCAATAAATAAGGGAATGAGCACCAAAAAGGATGATGGCCTTCCCCTCCTAATTAATGATAAAGGGAAGTTGGCACTAGTAGCACAAAATAAGCCTCTCCAAAAGGAAAAGGGGGAGATAAAGCCACTCCTTCTATACCAGAGAATAAACATGTGACCTTCATGATAAGGATTGCTTTGCCCAAGAAAAGGGAGAAGAATAAGAAGTCTAAGGGGCCATTTACAATGCCCATAATAACCCTTATAGAGATGGAGGAATAAGAGGCATGTGAGGAATTGGAAGTATAAGAGGCACATGAAGAGATAGAGGAGGAAGAAGTAGGGATGAAAGTTTACATTGTCTTAGAAGTAGTACAAGAAGAGCCCAATGCCAAATAAGTTTAGAAGGCCATCCAACGAGGTACTACTTTCACACTTAGAGAGGAAAGAAAGCCACCTACTACCTCATAAAAATATCCCTCCACACAACCTCCATAAACTAAGGAGGAAAAGAGAAGCTTGTGGAAGAAAATGGGCCACAATGAGGCATAAATAGAGATGGTACTAGTTCTAGAAAAAAGAAGAGAGGCCATGAAGGTAGTCAACATGACATAGGAGCATATTAATAGTGTTGAGGTCAAGGAAATAAAGGCTAAAGAAGCAAAGGACTTAGCACTAGTAAACAAGAGGAAGGTATAAATAAATAAGGCCTAAGAGGAAAGGGGTAAGAAAGAAAAGGAAGAGAAGAAGGTTACCACAAGTGTATAACTAATGGTGGAGAGAGAGAGAAAAAATGTGCCTAATACCCCCACCAACATAGAAGAAAAAGATGCACCACAAGCATGCCCAAGTATTGAAGGGGTTCCTAGAGAAAAGGAAGGAGATACTAACACCTTGAAAGAGCAAATGGAGAGTGATAAGGAAACCTAATAGAAATAGGAGGAAAAATCTAGTGCTGAGGAAGAAGAAGAAATGGACCAAAGGAAAAAGTTCATGGAAGAACCCCTACTAGAACAAGAGGAAGGGAGCTCAAAAATAAGCACTGAAGAGAGAGATAACACTGATGAAGAGGAAGGAGAATAGATAGAGTTGGATATCACTAAAGAAGAGAGTTTCAAGCCAAACATAAGAGAAAAGTCACATAAGTTGACACAACAAAGAAGTGCCAACAACTAACATTTGATTTTAATAGTTATATGGATGAGCCTCATATATACACATAATATTTTAAAAAATTTATCAATTGTTGAAACTTTATATCTTGTAAGAACCCATCAATTCTCAATCTCTCTAAGTGCATGCCTTAAGAGCTGCACTAAGAAAGGGGTGGCCAGACAATTGGTTTTTTGAAATATTGTTGTCCCTTTTCCCACTTATTATCTACACACTTGTCTCTTAAAACCATTTACCCTAAGCTTGTTCTTATCTATTATACCCATTCCATGAATTTTCTATATTTTATCATCCTATTCTTCACCTAAATCCCTTTTTGTCAGTTGACTATATTGGGTCATCTAGGTCAACCCTATAAAATTTTGGGGTATTTTTCAGGTAGGAGCTAGTTGACCATTGGTTGACCTAGCTCATGACCTAGTGAATTATTATCTGGAATTGTATTATGTCAATTGGGCTAACCCTATTAGATGGCATTTTTAGAAGGGTTAAGGGAAAAATTTGACTATAAATACAAGTTTATTTCCATAATTTATTATGAGATGTCAAAGAAGTAAGAGTGAATGAACATCTACTTATTAACCATTATACTTGAGAAGTAAAACTTAGAGTTTCATACTTTCTTTGGAGATATAGATCTTGTCTTGTGCAGAATTATTTTGAATGCATTGATAGATTGTGTAGCCTAGTGCTGATTTGTCTTTATCATTATTACATACCACAACAACCTCTTGTGAATAAACTTGGCCAAGGGAGAGATTGAGGTTTGGTGGGTTCATCTTCAAAGGTAATTATTCTTAACTTTATTTCACCTTTTGTAAGAGTAGATGGATAATACATTTATGCTTCTATTCTAGATGTTAGGATTTTGTATACATCAATATGATTATATGTTTTCTATACATTTTTAGTTTTATGGTTTCTAACCCTGACTTTGCACTACAAGCTTTGGTAAGCACTAGATTAGATTTACTTTACTTGTTATTAGTTTAGGTTAAATATCAAAACCTAGGACCCCATTAGGGTTATTATATGTTTCATTAGACTAGAGGTTTTGGAACCTTATTTATCATGGTGTATTGTGATAAATTATCCCCTAAGTAGGTCTATTATATCCTCATATTGGTCATGCTCCTGCTTAACAAATGTATTTCCAATTGTAAGTATACGTATGCTTTATCTTCTTCAAGCCAAGATTGATTTATAGACATCTTTCTTGTTTTATTGCATACACATTATTTTGAGGTATCGTAGAAGGACATACTAGGCATAGAGGAACTAAAATAATGGCATGATTCTATTCTCATAAAACCCCATGTAACGAACCTAGTTAGGTCAGCCAATGTTCTCATCCTCATGGCCTCTGAAGTAGCACAAAAGAACATTATCAATGACGTTATGGCTTCAAATTAGAAGAAGATCATGATGGAATTAGAAGAAGAAGTAAATTCCATAAATTTCAAATTTTAAAAACTAATTGAGCATGTAGAGGAAGTCAACCCATTCCTATTGGATGGCATTGACACTTTGAACTTCTCAAAGGTTAACAAGGTGTATTTGTTAGTAGAGCAGATGATCCCAAGGTTGAGGGTAGAATTGATGCTAGAAGAAGAAGAGGACCTATGCACCATGATAAAATAAGAGATGAATAAAAAGATTAAAGATGTGAAATACCTATTAATTTAACTTTAAAAGGGTTAAAATTCTATCAATGCCATCTTTTGTAGCTTTTCCAACTAGGCATCAGTCATAGACATGCACCTTAAATAGGTAAAAGGGGAGAAAGAGGAGTTAATGGTGTAGGTATACACTACAAATAGATCAAAACATAGATAAATAATGGTAAATGATAATGCCTTGAGCACTAAAATCAAACACTATGAACAAAGAGTGGAAACACATTCCATGCCTTGTAAACCAAGGCCTACAAACAAGGAGAAATCCTAGATAAAGAAGTTGTAAAAGCTAAGGCAAACCTTGAGGCCTTTTAGAAGTAATTAGAAAGGATGGATGTGCTCAAACTTAGGGATTCATCAATAGAGATAGATATCACCATTGAAGAACTAAAGATTTCCATTAATTTATTTGAAGACTTTAGTGCTAAACTAAAGGAAATCACATTAGAGTTCTATACACCAAGAGTATTTAAATAATAGTTTGAGCACATACTATCAATTTTATATGGGGTAATGTTGGGCCTATTTTTAACTAAGTTTGATTCATGCCAACTTATCAAACACCTTGGCATGAGGAAATCACTTGTCATGATTTTTGTTTTGGTAACTTTTACACTAGTTGGAGGAATCATCATTGACTTAGCACCATCTAGCAGGTAGTTATCTAGTGCCAGGGTTTTTAAGGGCATCTTCTTATGAAAGTAGTATATGGAATCTATAGCATGAATGGATTAATTTGATGGATTTGGTGGAAAAATAAACTAAGGATCTATATCAGCACTAGGCATACACCCTTCACCCTAGCATGAAGATGCTTATATGTTCTATAAAGCTAAGCTAGAACTAGTATGTAAGGGACACACGAAAAAGTAATGAAGCTCTACAGAATTAGATTTGGATATCATGTCAAGAAAACTATTAGAATAAGTTTTAGATTATATACATTTGAGGATATAATTGTATCACCTAATCTTTAATGTGAGTTGTTGGGACATTAGTAGTTTAGATAAGCTTTTACTCTATTTTCACAATATGAACTATACTCTATATTTGGAGAATTAACTATATGAAGATTGGTTAAATTAATACATTGTGTACCTATGTTTAATATATTGGCTTTGATTATTGAAATGCATAATGAATGCTATGATTTTAGTGTTATGAATTAAATCTCAACGTTAAGAATATTGGTTGTAAGCATTGATTCAGGGCATTCATGGCATCTCTATAATTTATGATGACATCAGCACACTATATAGAGATACTCTAAGTGTAAGAAATACCCCATACCAAGTGATGATACCTATGCCTAAAGTGTGAGCCCAAGTATGAACCTTAATTATAAATAATCCATTGAACCCTCCAAACACCTAAATGATGATAAGCTAAGGATACATAGGCGTTCACCCATGAAACTATGGAACAAACCCCACATAAGATTTATGCCTATACACCATCAAAATCCACTTAGAATGGATATCACCAATGGACTTGGTAATGCTATTGTTGTAAATGATAAAGTCTTATGAATAATGAGTTGTGTCATGACACAACTAGCCTAATGCAAGCCCTGATTCTTAATTTTTTTCACTTTAGGTGAGTGCATAATGCTTGTGCCTTATGTGAATTGATGTAAGTGTATTCAAGTGATAAATTTTGAGTGTCATAGGATTAGTCTATGTCTGTGCCTAGTTGTAATACACCTAAAACTAACCTAGATAACTAGGTAAGAACTTGATAGATTAAATAAATTAATAACCAAATTTTCTACAAAACTAATTATTATAACCATATTTGGGTAAAAAATTATTTTTCACCTCACTTTGTCGATGATTAAGATCAACTTTAGGCAAATCATCCTTTTTATCTACCCAATTGGGGAATCTTACTATGCCATTCATTATAATTTCCTTTGGGAAAATCATTGATTTTTACCCCCTTTACCTTTAGGTCCCATTATTTTCCTTATTTTGAGGGAATGGTCACCAACCTTATTTTCCATCCACTCCCTTGAGGGGGAACCAGGGCTCATCCATCACCTTCTAGGTCATTATGCATTAATGAATTTTTCATTTTTTGAGAATATGTTATTTTTATTATAGCTTTCAATGCCTTCCTAACTAGGGGAAAATTGTAGACACCCCATTTTGGACATAATTGGCTTCTAACTAGACTTTAGACTAGTGTCTACCAAATAATGCAAATTAATCTTAAGAATCATTGAACATCCCAATTTCATCCACACATTAGACATTAGTGCTTAGAATCATGTTGAGGTATCCTTATTTGGGGTATTATCTTGTATGCAATAGTAACCTATCATAGATTCATCTCTAGTCACATTACAACCTAATAACTAGTAGTTTGGCCTTTGGACCCATTGAATAGGGCACTTGAGCAATTCCTATAGGGCTAAAATGCTAAGAAGAATGAATCAACTAATTAATTGCTTAAGTGAATTTTTCATATGCAATTAGTGAAAACAAATTTTTCAAAAAGGAAATTTCAATAAATATGAGGTCATGATGACATCATCATCCTCAAAATCAAGGAATTAAAATATCTCTCTAAAAATCCTTTAATGTATGAATGGAGAACCATGCCTAATTAATGGGATCTCTATCCCAAATATTAATTACATGTCCCCTCCTTAACTCAACTAGGGTTATCCTTAACTAACCTAGGGTTAGTTCAAACTTAACTATGGTTAATTCTAACCTAACTACACTTGGGTTAGAGTTAAATTTGGAGGATATAAATACAAGGCCTCACCTAATGATCCATAATATTTATTAGCATAAATTTATTATTCTCAAATACATATAAAAATTTCATTATTATAGTGTTACTATGCCCATTTGATAATCCAAGCCAATCCAAACCAACATCAACATTACCAAGGTGCCAAGGAGAGGTGGAGAAATGGAGCTTCCTTGACAAATATTTATTGATCATACAACTAATCACATCATCCCATAGCTAGCTCATAATGCTTTATCTCAAGGAAGGTAAACTATTTTGTTTTTCTTTCAATTTTCTAGTTAATTGTGTAGTTCTCTAGCTTCTTGAGTGTCTAGGCTAGAGGTGTTAGTTTTTAGTGTGTTTATTTTGATTTGATATATTTACTAACACTATACTAATATCCCCACTTGAATTAATTAATTAGAAAATATTATATATAGGGGTGATGGAGTGGGATTTATTGGAAACTCTTTCAAGAAGTCAAAAATTATGTCATCTTATTTAGTTTGATTAGTGGGTTCAACAAGTTCTACATTTTTTACATTCCTTTTTGGGTGGGATTGAGGGATTTGAATATCATATTCTTGAGTGTAGGGTGGAAACATAGGAAATATGTTTAATGGTTAAAATATGTTATTCTTATTGGTATAAGGATCCTTATGTTTCCACTTATTTTTCTATTTTTCTAATTGATCGAAGATCTCCCTTATTGCTATATATTACAAATTTTGAGGTGATAACCCTTAACTAGATATTGGTATTATTTTTTGAGTTTTATTTTTACAAATAGTAATTCCTCCCCTATATAAAATATCAACTATCTCGTCAATAATATACCTAAATGGTCTTACTCTCATTGCATACAAATCAACCGATATTATTTTTTGATAGTGCCTACCTTGTCCTACATGAGGTTAATTTGAAACATGATTTTATTCTTTTTTCCTAATATAAATTTTGGAAGTTGAAACTCTTATCTATAAAATAGGAAAGTTAATCTTTGGAATAAAAAATTTTAATGTATGAAAGCAAAAAAATTTAAGCTAGGAAAGTAATAAAATTTAAGGTAGGAAAGAAGGGAAATTTAAGCTAGGAAGGAAATATATGTTAAGCTAGTAAATCATGAAATTATAATCTAGGAAAACGTGAAAATTTGAGATAGAAAAGTAGGATATTTTAAATTTTTAAATCATTAATTTTTTTTCTCAATTTTTTAGGATACTAATTATTGACACGTATCCTTAAAAATAATACAAAAATGAAGAGAAAAATTAAATAATCAATTAAACCTATCACAACTCATCAATGCTCATGTATAATATTACCCATAAAAAATGGGACAAGCAAACCATTTTGTTTATAGATCCTACTAGTTTCACTAATTATCAACATAGTGAATTTATATATAAATATGTCATCACTCTATATGAAACATTAGTTATTTTATAGGATGATAGGCTATGAGTTACGTATAGGGAAACACATTTGCATAAATTAAATTGTGAAAAAGTAAAGTAAATGAAATGAAATGAAACTTGCAAGAAAGAAATTATTGAAAGAAATTAATTTTTTAATTTATGTTTTAGGAAAATTATGATATAATATAAATATTACTCACATAAATACCAATTACCTATATTGAACTAAAATTATGCACTCTGGAAAAAAACATAGAAATTTAAAGGAAATTATAAATGATCACAAAACATAAATAATAATTAATTAATGGATCAAGATATACACCACAACTCCTTGTGAGGGGCTCCTCCTCAGTTAGATTTGAGTCCTAATCCTCTCCTTTGGTATAATTACTTTACTTAAAATTATTACTCTTTTCATTTATGAACTTGCAGCAATGTAATTATTTCTACAAAAAAGATTATAAAACATTGAGACTTACTATGATTCTGTATCTTATGTTTAGTTCTCATTACCACTTCATTACCTTATGCCCTAATATCTCATCTTTAAATAGATAAGGTAGGTTTCTTATTGATAATATTTGGTTAAGAAACAAATTGTTTATGCCTTGGTTGTTTAATATAATCTATGAAAAAAACCTACACATATTACATGACAAATATACAACTAAGAATTCAACTGAGAACATGATGTAAAATAATTTGTTATATTGTTATCATGATTTGAAATCATGGTCCACTAAAGAAAGGAATTTGATGATGCATTTCCTATATTTTATGATCCACCTTGTATAGATTACTAACTATTATAATCTCAACAAGGTGTAATAAAAAATGTTGTAGGGTAAGTGCATGGAGTTGGGGGATAATTCTGTGGATATTTTCCATAACATAATCATGTTATTAAATAAATTGAATATGTTATTGACATAAAGTGATTGAATATGTTATTGATATAAAGTGATCACGTTATTGACATAACATGATCACATTATTGACATAACATGATCATGTTATTGACATACCGTGATCACATTATTGACATAATGCAATCACATTATTTAAATTATGGATTGATAATTACTGAGCCATAATGTGATCACATTAATACATAGCATGATCACATTAATAGATAACATAATCACATTAATAGATAATTTAATTATGTTAATAGATAACATGATCTAATTAATACATAATTTTATTGTGTTATTGTCAAAACAATAATGTGATTGTGTTACTATTATTTTTCACATTAAAGTAGAGAACATGTACACAAATGTGATCAAATTATTATAAAATTAATAACACTATCATGTGCCTATTATTTTTCACATAAAATCATGTGGACATGCACATGAAGCTAGCCTTGGCTAGAATCTTATATTTACTACTATAAATGTTAAGTAAAAATTTATACTTTAAATTTATTTTAATGAATATAATAAATTAGGGTCATTCTATATGTGATAGATTTAGTCTCATAGCTACATTCCTTATGATGTATGCAATAGTTTTTCAAAACATTATCTAGTTAGTACTTAGGCATTTTTAGGGTCTAAGTTTTGAACTTAGGGCATAACTTTTGTAATTGATGTCCATTTTTTGTAAACATATAGTCATTTTTTAGGTTTTTGTGACTTCTTGATTGAATCTTAGAATTTATAGGATTCATAGGTTTGTCAAAATTGAAGTTTACAAACCATTCACTTTAAAATTGATGCAAATTGGCGTGATTGGGGTAGCATAGGTCACATTTATGACTTTTGCACATCAAATGACCATTTTTTGTTAATTTCACTTGTTCCTCATCCCTCCCTCATCCTTGATTAGTTATTAATCATGAATAATCACCCCTAGTCACTCTATCATCATTCCTCATTATTCCTATTCACTCCCTTATTAATCCTCACTAGCCCTAGTCATCTCTAATCACTCACTCATAATCTTTGATTACTCTCTCATTAACCCTCACTATCCCTCATCATCCATAATCACTCAATCCTCATCCCTCATCATCCTTAATCACTCCCTCATTGACCCTCACCATCCCTCATCATCTTTAATCACTACCTCATCATCCCTAATCACTCCCTCATTGGCTCTTAATATCCATCATTATCCTTAATCACTCTCTCTTTATCCCTAATCATCACTTTATAATCCCTAATCATTCCCTCCTCATCCCTAAATAATCATTTATTAACCCTCACCATTACTCATCATTTATAATCAAATGCTCATCCTCCTTAATTACTCCCTCATTGACCCTCACCATCCCTAATCACTAATTCATAACTCATCATCTCTAATCACTCATTCCTCATCCCTAATCACCCCTAATCACTCCCTCATTAACCCTCACCATCCTTCCTCATCCCTAATCACTCTCTCATACTCCCTAATCACTTCCTAGTTAAACCTCACCATCCCTCATCATCCCTCCTCATCATTAATAACTCCATCCAATAGCTTGATGGTGGTATTTTTTTAGGGTTTAAAAATTATAATATCTTATATTATAAGATATAAGATATAGTGATCAAAATGATGTGGAAAAAAATTTGAAACATAAATATTTATCACCTATGAAAAAATATGGGCCTATTATAAATGATGTGATTCATAATTGAAAATCTTCCAGTAAAAGAAAAACAAGTATAACCACCATAGAATTACAAATGGGTAGAACATAAAATAGGATCACCAAGATTTATGATTTCCTAAAACCAATAAATTACTTTCCATATGAGGATATTTTATGATCTTAATAATTACATTGAAGGCCTTCTATTTATATGTCTATTGATTGAGTCATCATACCAAAGAATGGAAAATAATTTCCAAATGACTAAAATAAGTAGTCCAATATTGGAAAGTGGTTCTTAATTCATAACTTCAATATTCAATCCAATGAAGAGTGTCACACTATTAGATCTCTACTTTCACATATTGAGAAATGGGTAAAAGTTATATAGCACTATAAAAAGATAATTAAATAATATATTATGAACCCAATGATATGGTCAGTACTAAAAATATCTATACTTCCCCCAACAAAAAATTATATGAATTAAAAATATTGTTTCATTAACAAATATAGATCAATGGTGAGCTAATACACTTCATCATTTCTAATGGAGGTTAAAATACTTTAATTTATCGTAAAGCATATTTTCAAAAATTGATCTTAAAATTTATACATTATCCATAATGATATGCTAGTGTATGGTCTAGTGTAGGCCTTGAGAAATGAATCACCTAGTAGTGTCACTTAGTGTACAAAATTAAAATTTTAAAAGATATAATCCTTTGTGACATCCCACCATCAGAGGTTGTGATTTTTTACGTGTGGTCAAGAATATATTTACCATTGACATGTATTATCTGAAGTAAATCCTTGAAACATTGTGATAGATTGTCATGATCTAAAATACCATATATCATAGTTAGTTCATAAGCTTTCAATTATTAGCATTAGGAAGTGAAAGAATCTTGTTAATTATATTAAGAATTATACTCTTGATGGTAATAATTAAATGTAATAACATACTTATGTCACCATATCATAGTGTGGTTTATCCAATAATAATAAATACAAAATAATTAAACTATAAACAAGATGAATACAAGGACATCTTTTACTCACCTAAATAAGTTCTTACATTTTTTACACTAAATAATACTATTGATTTGATCAATTAACTACCTCTATCTCCAACCTCTTTATTCAACATGTAATTTATAGATAATGAATAGATCAATTGTTATACCCATGAAATCATGGATAATGGACACATAATACCCAAATCATTACCTTATAGAATCCCAATTATGTTTGTGCTAAAGTTATGAATCAATTAAAAAACTATTAACAAGATTAAAGTGAAGAACTATTATCCTCATCTAAATATTAAGGCATTTTTCTGCCATATCCATGGTGTAGAAGTCTTTTCCAAGATTGATCTTATGTTTGGGTATCATCATATTCATGTTGAACCTCTAGACATTTAGAATATAGTCTTAAAAATAAAGGAAGGGTTGATTGACTAGTTGGTTATGCTTTTTAGGTTAAGTCATGTATAAAAATCATTGATTGAGATGTTGAACAACATTCTCAGGCCCTTTACCTATGCCATTATTTTAATCTACCTTGATGACATATTAATCCTTAGAAAACATGAGATGAACATCTATACCATGTTGAACTAGTGTTTCACATTTTCTAGAACCATATTTTTAAAATAACATGAATAAATGTTCATTTTGTATGCAAGAGACAAAATATTTGGGATGAATTACACACACAAGGAGTGCATGTGTGAACCTGACCAAGATTCAAGTCATACAAGAATGGTAAAACCAAATAAAATTGCATTTTATTCAAATCTTCTCAGAATTAGAAAAATTATATAATAGATTTGTGTTTAATTTTTATCCTTTAAATGAAGCTACCAAAGAGGAAACCAAATAATTTTTCATCTAGTCAACTACATAACAAAGATAATTCAATGAACTAAAATTCAGACTCTATTTTGTGTTAATACTTATGTTACTTGAATATAAATTTAGAATATCATCCAATTCATTTAGTAATAAAATTGACTATCATAAATGGGTATTGACAACACAAGTCTTAGAAAAGAGTTAATTTCTATTATAATAGATTAAATAACATATGATTGTGATCAAGGATATTTTTATAGTATATACATACGTCAAATGATGAAGGATTGAATAAGGATGATGAAGGATGGTGATGGTCAATTATGGAGTGATGAGGGATGGTGAGGGATGGTGAGGGTTAATGAGGGAGTGATTAAAGATGATGAGGGATGAGGAAATAATTATTAGGTGTTATAAGGGATGAGGAGGGAGTGATTAGGGATGATGAGGGATGGTGATATTCAATGAATGAGTGATTATGGATGACAATCCCAATTGATTATAGATGATGAGGGATAATGAAGGTCAATGAGGGAGTGAATAGGGATGATGATGGATGAGGAATGAGTGATTAGGGAAGATTAATGATGGGGAGGGGGTGAATAATTATGATGAGGGATAATGAGTGTCAATGGAGGAGTGATTATGGATGATAAGGGAGTGATTAGAGTGATTAGGGATAATAAGGTTCAATGAGGGAGTGATTAAGGACAATGAAAACTTATGAGAGAGTGATTAAGGTTAATGAAGAATTAGTATAAAGTGATCAAGGATGATGGAGGGATGATGAACAATTGAAATTAAAACAAATTGGTCATTTTATGTATGCAAGTCATCAATGTGACCTACACTACCCCAATGACACCACTTTGGATCAAGTTCAAAGTGATTAGTTTTCAAACTTCAATTTTGACAAGCTTAAGACTCCTAAAAATGCCAAGGAACAATTTAGAAGGTACAAAAACCTTTAAAATGACTATATGTTTACCAAAAATGGATATCAATTGCAAAATTTATGTATTGAAATTCTTAGGTTAATACTTAAACCCTGAAAATGCCTAATTACTGACCAAATTGGATTATGAAAAACTAGTTTACATATTGTAAGACATGTATATGTGAGACCAAATCTATCATATATAGAGTGACACTAATTTATTAATAAGTAAATAAATGTAATAATATAAATGCAAACTTATAATTCACATTTATAGTAGTAAATAGAAGCTTCTAGTCAATATTTGCTTAATATGCATCTCCACATGATTTTATGTGCAAAATAAGAGGAATATGATTCCATTATTTATTTTATAATAATGCAATCACATTATCTATTAACCAAGATTCAATCCATGTACACGTTCACTACTTGAAAATTCAAAACAATAGTAACATGATCACATTAATGTTTTTACAATAATGCAATTGTGTTATGTATTAACATGATTATGTTATCTATTAATGAATTCACATTATACATTAATGTGATTAGGATATTTGAATTTGAATTCAAATACCATGCCTTTTGGCTCAAGAATGGCTTGGATTCCTGAGCTAAAGGCTTAGACATATCAATCTACAATAGATTTTGAGAGTTATGATAAAAAAACAAGAAAATTCAACTCTGATCACCAAATACACTTTGAATTTCAATGGCAAAATTCAAAAACATAATACCATCGCAATGACCACACTCTCCTCTTTCCAAAAATATGTTTTTTAATATTTTTTGGAATAATTTAAGGTTTCAAACTATGTTGATTTCTAACTATACCTTTTTTAGGCCAATACATACCATAAACATACATGCCTATACATGTTTACGTAATTTTCCTTTCATTGATCCAAGTGCAAAAAATGTTATATGATCACAAACTAGGCTTAATCATACACGCATTTAAAAATAAATTATTTTCATTTTTTGAGGTAGTTAGGTATGCTGCATGGATAGCTATCAAGTTATTTGTCAATTTTTAGGATCTATTTACTTATAAAATTCATAAAAAAAACTTATTCATTGAAAAAATATTAAAAAATTTGTCACAAACTAGAAGATCTTATCTGAATTTTGATTGAATTATTTAAAAAAATATTAAATATTGCTTAAAAAATGGTGTACATAGGCCATATATCTACTCTATTTTATTAAAAAAATAGGAATTCCTCTTCAAATTTTATATTTTTGACTTAGGTATACTTAACCATTTTAATAAATATTTATGTGTTTTGGAAACTAGACTCAAAATGATTCATTTCATATTCTTACACCATCTTCAAATTTGGAGTGTAGATATCTCAAATTATTTATAGAAGTTCATATTTATCAAATTTCAAGAGAATCATGTCCATGGATAGGCCAATTTTTGTCCCCCAACTCTGTAAACTTACCTTATAGTTGACCAATATAAATCTATTAAAGGTTGGGAAAATATCATGGTTACTACTATGGGTAAGACCAAAAATATTTTTAGTTGTTATAGGTTATCTTAGCTATGTATACGGTTGGTATGGGCTAGAAAAATAGTCTGCCATTGTTACATATTATCTTCCTAATTGCTACAACTTGGCCTACCAATTCGTATGAGTTGGTTATTGATTCATGTTACTTCATAACTTAGCCTTAAGAGAAATATGCACCAAATTAGTAGTATAACTAAAATAACAATGATAGTACATTATTCAATCTTATTCATAAAATAAATATTTTTTGAGCATAAAATACCAAAGATATGTATATCATATGAATTTAGTACTATTTGATATAAAATATTACAAAAGGCAAATTTATGTACTTAGGATTGGTTAAAAGGGATTAGAAAAAGAGGATTTATAATATTATTAAAGGTTAATTTATTGAATCATAAGGGATCATAAATGGAAATGTGATTTATTTCCTTGTTTATAAGAAATTTAGATTTACCTTCTTTATTGTGGAGCATCTTGAATTGATTGATGTATCCATGATAGTCTGAGTTCATATATATTAGTGATGTAATTTCCTCACTGAAAAGTCTTTTTTTACATGGTAGTGAAACCTAGTTGAGTGGGTAATCTATGAGTGTTGATAGCATTGTTGAAAAATAATTTTATTTTAATGACATAGGTAGCATCGACCATGAGTGTGTGTATATCCTTTTATGATAAACATGTTCATGATAAGAGTATGTGTTTACTTTTTTTACTTGTATGCTAGTTTATTAGAACATGTATTTAATCATGGATTATGATGTCCAAATTTTTTTGGATGTCATTATTTTGATGTTACCTTATTATTTTTTGTGTTGGCCAATATATCCATTTGATAGTACATGTTATAAAAATGCATCCATAATATAGTTGTGTGTGGTACTATAATGGATACGTTTATAAGTTTTTAGGGCTTAGAATGCCTCATTTTAGGAACCATACCACACCTTGAGTTTAGATTATGAGGTTAGGACTATCCTTGAGTATGGATTGATGAGGATTACACATGTTGAAAATCCATCATTCTTGGGATGTTGTTTTCAGGACAAGGGTATTTGGGTGTGATCATATTACCATTGGGGGCATGTATACCTTTCTTAGATTCGGTAATCATTACCTCAACCAATATTTGTGACTATTAGTTGTGTACCATGTTGGGTAGGTTAATACCTAGATTTATTCAAGATGGTCATGAGAGAGAGAGGTTCGTATAACCTTCTTGATCACTATATAATAAATATCCTTGGTGATGGTTATACCATTTTATTTATAGAAAAAATAGTGAGGTAACAATTTTGTTGTGTATTGGGTGTTGTTTGAGAATGAGATGCTTTTCAATAAAAATAAAGTGTACACCTATTTTATACAATGTTTTTCCTTAAGAATGTCAATTCTAGGTGAGTGGATATCAATATAACCCTCAAAGATTGATACCACCCTTGTGTGGTGGGCATTTGCTTTGTGGTAGAGGAGTGTAGCTTGTTATTTTAGTGGATTATTATGCATTAGGATTTTATTTATGCACTGATATTCCATGCATTCCCTCAGTTTGGGAAGATATGTTGATTAATATAGAATTGAGATGAGATGATGCTCTCTCACCATAAAGTGACATAATCATAAGCCCATTGAGTGGATTATATCTTATATGATGTTAATTAAACATTATTTTTATTGGTGTCATGTTTCACTAGTTTTGATTCACCTACCTTCCTTGACCTTTATAAGATGGTATATTATACTTCATGTTGTCTAGAGAAGTTTATATATGGAGTGGCTTGATCCCTCCATGAGATTTACTATTATATCATGTTTTTGGAAATGTGGTTTAAGCCTTACCACTTAAATTTTGGTAATTATGTGGTGTTATTTGAAACTTGGAGTTGTGATACATAATCCATACCAAGTGAGATTATTAAAGAGTTATCTTATAGTTTGCTAATATGTTAGTTCCCTAATCCCCACTTTTGGGATTCTATAGCCACTTTTTTAATTTTTATTGTATATAAGCTTGTGAAATTTTACCATATGATATGGTGAAAATTAAAATTATTTTATTTCTTGCATGTGATTTATAAGTTTACTTGAATCATATTTTTATGGTTTCCCTTACAATGGATTTTGAGGTTGTTTAGCTATTTATTTATTTGAATCTTTTTTGAATGATGGATTTCCTAATTTTATTTATTATCTTCATTGTTGAATTAAATTAGGTTATCTAGCCATTTTCACCTTTATTATTATTTGGACTATATTGGGTAGTTTAACCTTTTCATTTATTCACCTTTTTATATTGATCTGGGATATTTGTCCTATTATAATTTAATACTTGATTGGATTTGGAAATTTTAAAGTTGTTAAAGTCTATTTTTATGATGAGACATTTTATGTACCTTTTTCCTTGTGTGAGTGTGGGATTAGAAGGTGAGAAGTATATTTTAGATAAAGGTGGGAGACATTGTCTTATTTGTTCTTTCTACAGAGGATATGTGGATGATGTGAGACTTAGCCTAATTTTTTAAATGTTGATATTAAAATATGTTTCCTTGTAACTCTAAGGGCGATGGAAAGGGTCATGTTGTGATATTGGATACACCTTGATGTTTTTTGTAATTGGGGTTTAGACATTGGGACAAGTTTCCAAAGTCATCTCAATGGTGCTTGATTGGGGTTTTGGAATTTGGATGATCATCCAAATTACTCTAATGGGTTGAGGTATTAGGGATGTAAATCAAGCCTAACTTCTATATTACTCATAATATGCTCTTTTATTAGGGTTTGTAATCAATATTATGTGCAAAGTCCTAATATATTAATTACATAGGTTTTGGGAAAATGTGATATATTATTCTCATGTCCTCGTATTGTATCAAAGTTAAGGGTTTGGGAATGATGATAAATTAATTTAAAAAATTAAACAAACTATCATTTTATTGTTTTGAAACCTAGTATTAATCAACAACACTTAAAATTATGCCTTGAAGTGTAACTCGCTTATGGTGGAGTTGACTTATCTTTGGCCATGGATATTTTGGTTTATTATATTTCACTTTGTGATATTTTATTATAAAATTTGAGATTATTGACTTGATATATGTCTGAGTTGAGTCAAAAAGATTCCTAGATATTATTATAACATCCATAATACTAGACTTTTGACTCTCAATGACTTTCAAGAGGAACTCTACATAAGAGGAGGGGGGATATGAAACTCATATTTTCATAGTGATTTATTTTGGACATTTTTTTAGTATACACACCTCCTAATATTTCATTTTCTATACGTATTGATAAAAGATACGTTATTACTACCTTATGTTTGAGACAATGTGTTTTATATGTGTGATGATATTAGTTTAATATTGCTATATTAGTTTTCGACTATGAAGCTTATTATATTTTTATACTAGTATAAACACTATTTATTAAGTATATGATTTATTATATATATTCTTATATGATTGGAACAAGTATATTATCATTGAGATGTTATGCCTTGGATATGTTCATATGAATTTTGTATGTATTATGATTACTTGTGTTGTTTAGGTTATGTAACTTTAGCTATCTAGGGTAATTTATTTTAGGTGTGAATTGATGTGAAGGTTAAAATGGAGGCCAATGATGGAAATTGTAATATTATAATCATTAGTGAATCATTTATATAGTGGTGTAATGACTATTTAACTTCTCAAAATCCAATCCCAAATCTAGTGTTGTATGTGGACCTAATTGTAAATTGTCAACCTCTTTTACCCTCCTATCACTATTCACCCATTTGATACTATATATACTTATTATTATAAATATTATGAGGATATTTAAACATATTATCACTAAAATATTTAATATTTAAAACACGTAAGTGGTACCCTTGACTAAAACTTAGATGGGAAATTTTAACCAAGATTACTAGTGGGTATTAAGTGAATTATAAGTAGATATTTGTGTATTTAATATCACAACTAACTATAAGTTGTATTATAAATTTTTTGGTGTGTGTAACAAGCCATATGACAACACATGTGCTAATTTTATTTAATGATATAGTGTGATAATTTTGGACTTACCTTGATTTCCCCTATGATTTTGTAAGAGGTGTTAATACTTGTGTGGAGTTTTCAACCAAGACACAAGAAGTAAGAAGTGACACATGTCAAATTATAATAGGCAATTTGATGTGAGTAATTTACCTATATAGGGAAGGAAATACTTACTTGGAAGGAATGTTTTTGGCATATTCAATTTTATAAGTGGGAGTAAAGCTAGAGAAGAGAAGGAAAATCTAAGGGAAGAAGGAAGAGATCTTGTTTGGTGAGGAGGTGAACCAATCTAGACATTTGAAGAGGAACTATATTATGTTAAACCATGTAAAGAGCCTAAATTAGATTCTAAATTCATTTTTATTATTTTATTTATGTTATTAATTTTAAGGATAAGCTTCTCCCCATGTTTACATGTTTTCAAGAGGTATAGGGCCACTCGACCCAACCTCCTCTTAGTTTTGCTTTCCATGGTTGTGCTTATGGATAATAGGTTTATTTTATTTCCCATTTCATTTTTAAATATTTAAAATCCCTTATATTTTTATTATATATTTTTAAAATCTATTTCTTGATTAATTTTGATGTTGTTAGGTTGTCCATTATACCTTAAATTACTTGTCTTATTTTTCTATTATGCATAGTGATAATGGCTAGTGGAAATGGATTTCCATACTATCCTACATGGTTACTTGGCATGGTTTAATAGGATAAGGTCTTCTCATATCTAATACTACTAATAGGACAAAATTAATACATCCTCATGTTCTCCTTCTCCCTAGAATACCTTTATTATGTTGGAATGGTCTTATGGTTTCCTTTGATATTTTTTGTTGGGAAATGATGTTTACAACATTACTGAATTTTTTTTGGGTAATGAAAGTATTTAATGTAACATTTGTTATTTATCCTTATTATTATTACCTATTTTAGTGATATATCCACCAACCAAATATTTTATTTCTAACCCAAAACTATCTCATACATTTGATGTTCATTATTCATAGAGATAGGATTCTTAGGCTCAAGAGTGTTTAGGAAACTCAACTTATGATTGAAAATAAATGGGAAGTGAGCCCCTCATTTTATTTGATTTGTCATTTTTATGTGTAGCATACTTGAAGACTTATTATTATAATCATTTTGTAACTATTTGTAATTATTTTATTAGATGTTTTGAAAGTGATTATAATGAAATATTAAATTGTAATTATTATGAAAATATATCATAAGAGATCTGATGTAAACCTTATGAGTTATCGTGTTTATTTCCTCATATTAATTCTAGTTGAAATACAAATAATAAAGAACAATATATTTTCAATGGCATTGTAATGACTAAATATAAATGAAATTTATTTCTTATGAAAATTTATTCCACCTTAAATATTTAGATTTGAAAAGAAATATTAAAATTTGGATTCACATGCCTCATTTTCATTATTACTAGTTATGCCTTAAAGAGTTTATGGATTTTTCAAGGTTATGTTTTGAGTCAAGAAAATAAGATAGAAAATTTTGAAGTTAAAACTCATATTTCTATCTAGACACCTTAATAAAATTGACCAACTTTGAGTATATTTTGGGCATGAAAAACATGGAAAACATTAGCCCAAAATAATTCTATAATAAAATTGACAATTTTTGGCACCCAAAAATAATAATTTAATAATTTATAGATATATATTTTAGATGTGGTGAATTTTTGAAAATTTTCATTATAAAGAGCACTTTTTAACACATAGGCCCTTTGGAAGGCACTTGACTATTTCTAGGGCATCTATGTAATTGAGTTATGGACCAACCTTTTGACCACATAGTAAAGGTTTGATATCCCCTAAAGTATAGTGATTAATTCTTCTTATGACTAGATATAACAGAAATTATTGGTTTTAAACCATGTAGTCTCCATTTATTAGGTGGGACAGTGGTGACTCAACTAACTAGCCATGTGGTTTAGTTACAAGGTTAGAAGCTACGTAGTAAAGGATATACACTATTTGAATTAGTCAACATAATCTTTTTGAGTGTGAAGAAATTGATTTTATTATTTAATATTATTTTTTTCAAACAATGTAATATTTTAATTTTAATACTTGGACCCATGTAATTAAAACTAGAACTTTGACAAAAAAAAGATACCCATTTTTCAAAGCCATTTATGGATACCTAAGGAACCAAGGGCAACGGAAAATAACCCTCTCCCCCCCACCCCCCCACCCAACTCAATTTTTTTCTTACACATGAGATAAATATTAAGGCATGGGATGAAATATTTTTCCATATATGATATTTTATCAAGCAGAGATACTTTTTGACCTTGTTGACTAGTGTGGGTTCCTAGAATCCTTAGAATGGGTTGACACCAAAAAGGAAACTCATTAATTTTTTTGTCTTATATCATATTAGACAAGTTTGTTTTTTTTTAAAATAGGTTTTTAAAATAATTTAACCTTGAGCTTATCTTGGAAGTCATTAATTGTCAAAGAAGAGATTCAATCTCCCAAATCATAATTTGGATAAATGTGAGAGTTAGAGACCACCTAGAGACTTTACATCAATTTGGGTACCTAAAAAAAGAGACCACACACTTTTATTGCATTATAGTTTTTAAAATTAAATAATTTTAATTGTGCTAAAATATTAGAGACCCCATTAAAAATGGTCATCTAAGGGTGAGGAAGGTGGAAATGGATGAGTATGGACAAATAATTCTCAAACACTTCCTCCTCCTTTTCCAAATATAAATTTAAACCTAAAATTAAGAGTTAGAAATTTTTATGGGACACTATAGGGATTATTATAATTTTTACATCATGTTCTAATTTGGATCAAATCTAACAGTGGAGATAGGTTGACCCATCCTTTGGGGCCTCAAGTGAAATATTTTACACCCCTTTGAAGGTCATATGGGGACTATATTATTTTTGGTTGAGCACTTTCCACTAATTTGAATTATGTCAAAAATATATTTTAATTATGAGTATATTCCAAACTGAGCCATGTGATTGATGGGAATTTCTAGAAAATGTATTTGAGCATTGTGAAGAGTTAGAAATAATCATTAAATCCAATGGTTAATCGAGCCATCTTCACCTTATTAAAGTTTCATTTTTAGGGCTTGGGTCTATGGGGCCTCTCTATTTTCTTAGACAGTGTTAGTGTTATGCCCTTAATCATTAGCTTGTCTAGGGATATGTGTCATTGACTTGTTGCTTACATACCTCTTTTATATGTTTGTTACATTTCTCTATGTTCCTAGATAGGTCAGCCTATGGAATAACCATGGCTAATTAGACTATATATAGGAGATAGTGGTTAGTCTTTAATCATCATATATGAATATTCTATTCTTATTGCATTATTTTAGAGGTTTCCCCCTCGAAGTGGCTTTGTTATACTATTCAGTATTCTACTTTGCTATCAATTATTGCTTTGTGATTTCTCACATCTATTTATTCTATGTGAATTTGTGTGAACATATAAGTAATTTCATTACAAGTGGTATCAGAGCTTCAATTTGGGCAAGTTTATTATGATGTTTTTTTGGATCTAGCAAGGCATGGCTTATGGGAGGAGTAAAAAAACATAACTTTCAATCCATGAAGAATTTATTTTTTTTGTTAGTGTAGTATTGCTTGAAATGCTTTTAAAATTATATATATATATATATATATATAGTAAAAAAAGATTTTAGAATTTTTTTCCTCTTACACAATTCTAGTCATTGGATTCATCTTAGTGAGATGATTATAATGGTATATTCTATCAGTACACTTTTTTGTGCCAAAAGTTTTACCCTAGTGTGGAAAGGTAGTCATTAGATTCATCTTGGCAAGGTGATCACAATGGTATCATCTCCTGGTAAAATTTTTTGGGGGTAAAAACTCTCCTAGGGTTTGTTTATGGTAGGTCCTTCCACTAAAGGAAGAAAAGGGGCACCATAAACTCCTAAGACTCCTTTTTCTAAAGACATGGAATCTAGATCTTCAGATCTGGTGATTTCTTAGCTTTAGGCTAACATAAAGAACTTGGTAAGACATGATGACTTTGTTATAGTTCAAGCTAATGTTTTAGGGATTCATGGAGATATTAACATGGTTCACATTAAATTACATCATATAAATACACAATTGGATGCCTTTACATCTCAATTTCATCCTAAAAATGCCCCACTTTAACATTCAAATCCTCCTCTTAACACCAACAACTCTCATAATAGTGTGAAACTAATGTTACCAAAAGTGGAAATGTGTAAGTTCAATGGTAAGTATCCTCTCACTTAGATTACCCAAATTGAAAATTTATTTGAGCTACATCAAACCCCTAGTTCTCAAAAGGTTATAGTGGCATCTCTGTATTTAGAACCTAAGCAGTTCATTTGGTATAACTAGTTGTGTTCTCAAAAGAAAAAGAATGGTGATCTTATTATATGGTCTATTTTAATGGATGAATTTTTGATTCATTATTAAAATAATGTATCTAAAAAATATTTTAATCAATTAGCCAAACTGTGACAAATAGGATCTATGAAGGATTATATTCATCAATTTCAAAATCTCTTCCTATGGGTGGAAGACATCACCAAGGTAAATTTGACTGATCTTTTTCTAGGTGGCATCAAAGATAGCATATACTTAGAGGTTTGATTTTTTCACCCAACATCTATATAAGTAGTTATCCCTAGGGAACACATGGTAGAAAAATAAGATATGGTAAAAAGGAAAACTTTTACTCCTAATCATGATCGTACCTTTCCAACACCATCATTTTAGTAACCCACCAGATTGAAACAATGGAAAATTAAGGAGAAGCGAGCCAAAGGGTTGTGTTATGGTTGTGTTAAAAAATGGATTAAAGACCATCATTGTGTTGAAAAGATGTATTTGTACATTAGGGATGCCAATGAAGATGAAGATAATGAAGAGGTAAATGTTGAGGATGAAGAAGTTCCTAAAGAGGAATCTGAAGACTCTCGGCCTACTATTTCTTGTCATGCACTTGTAGTTATTAGTACTCCCCAAATTCTTAAGGTGATGGGTTTCCTTAAGAAACAAAAAGTCACTATCTTGATTGATTTTATAAGTACACACAACTTCATCAATAGTTAGTTGGCTTCTCATTTAAACTATTTTATTTATCCTGCTCTAAAATTTTAAGTTATGATTGTAGATGGTGGTACTATCATTTGTTTAGGAAAATGTCATAGTATTAAGCTAGCCATGGGAGATTACTTGTTGGATTATCCTAGGTTTTTTATTCCCATGGGTAGAGCTGACATTATTCTGTGAGTACAATAGCTCACCAATTTGGGCACTATTGAGATGAATTTCCAAGATGCACTTTCATTTAGAAGAAAGTAAATTTGAGATAAGGGGGTTAAAGGCTAAATCTCCACAAATTTTTAGCTCCCATAAAATGACAAATATTCTCTATAAGGGTGTTGAAGGATTCATAGCTCGCTTGTTTTCCATGGAAGTACAGTCAACTCAACCATCTCCACCCCTTGATTTGTAATAAGTGATTGATGGTCATTTAGTTATTTTTAGTGATATTCCAAAAGGAATTCAACCTAGCTACATGCATGATCATGCTATCAAACTTATTCTTGGTAGTACACCTCACAATATTAGGCCATACAAGTATCCCTATGCCTAGAAATGTGAAATTGAAAAGATGGTATAGGAGATGTTGGCTATAATAATCATTCACCATAGCCAAAGTGAATATTTTTCTCTAGTTTTCATGGTGAAAAATAAAGATAACACTTGGAGGATGTGTCCTGACTATAGAGAACTCAAGAGGTACACTATCAAAGATAAGTTTCCTATTCATGTCATTGATAATTTACTAGATAAATTAAATGGTGATTTTTATTTTACCAAGTTAGATCTGTGTTCTAGGTATCATCAAATCTAGATCCATGATGAAGACATGCCCAAAATAGCTTTGAAGACTCATGAAGGCCATTATGAGTTTCTTGTTATGCCTTTTGTTCTAAAAAATGGACCATCTACTTTTCAAAGTTTGATGAATACTATTTTTAGGCCATTTTTGAGGAAATTTGTTTTGGTATTTTTTGATGATATCCTCATTTATAATAAAAATTTGGAACACCATTTGCAACCTATGCAATAGGTACTCTAAATTTTGGAACTTGTGAGGCTAATATATCCAAACCTTTGAAATGTAATTTTGGAGCTTGTGAGGTTGAATATTTGGGTCATCTAGTTTCTCATCAAGGAGTGTAAGTAGATCCTAAAAACATCCAAGCAATGGTTGATTGGCCAATTCCTAAGACACTCAAGCAACTATGGGTATTTTTGGGGCTAACTGGTTACTATCATAAGTTTGTCAAAAACTATTGTAGCATTGCAGCCCCACTCACCTCTTTATTGAAGAAAGACTCTTTTTAGTATACTGATATAGCTACTAGGACATTTGAATAATTTAAATTGGATTTGTGAACCACTTCAGTATTGGCCACTCCTAATTTTTACAGGACTTTTGTGGTTGAATGTGATGCATCTGGGTATGGTATGGGTGTTGTACTCATGAAAGAAGGTAGAACACTTGTATTTGAAAGTCATCAACTAAAAGGTAAAAATCAGCACAAACCCATCTTTGAGAAAAAAATGATGGCCATTTTGCATGTAGTCAAACAATGGAGACCTTATTTGATGGGTCATCACTTTTAGGTAAAAACTGATCATGATAGTCTCAAATATTTTTTGGAACAATGGTTTTCATCTGAGGAACAACAAAAATAGGTAACTAAGATGTCAAGCTATGAATTTGAAATAGTTTATAAAAAATGAAAGGATAATGTAGTGGCACATGCACTTTCCAGAAAGGATGAATCAGTTGAGGCATTTCTATGTGCCATAACAATTTTATAGGTAGATTGGCTAGAAGAAGCATGATCAAAATGGGAAAATAATAGTGTTACCCATGATTTGATTTAAAATATTTAGCAAGGTTTAGGTGGGTTTGAAAAATTCACATGGAATGGTAATGCATTATGGTATAAAGATAGATAATACCTATGTAATAATTCTATTCTTAAGCAAAAAATCCTTCAATAACTTCATGTAACTCCACTTGGGGGTCATTTAGGATTTTTCAAAACCTATCATAGAATCAAGTAAGATTTTTTTTGGGAAGGACTCAATGGGGATGTATAGAAATATGTGGCTGAATATATGATCGATCAAAAAAATAAAGGCAAAACCATTAAAAATCTAAGTATTTTATTGTCCATCCCTAGCCATTGTTGGGAAGAGGTATCTATGGATTTATTATAGGGTTACCAAGATCTGATGTTCAAAATGTTATGATTATTATTGTGGATATTCTCAGTAAGTATGCTCATTTTTTTAATTTATCACAACCATTTGTTGTTAGTACAATAGCTTCTGCTTTTCTCAATATAGTTCAAAAATTGCATGGGACACCTAAGATCATTATCAGTGATAGAGATCCCATTTTTACTAGTAATTTTTGGAATGAGTTTTTTTCATGTTTGGGCACCCAATTAGCTCATTGTTCATCTTGTCATCCTCAAACTGATGGATAAACTAAGGTATTCAACAAATGTCTAGAAGTATATCTCTGTTGTTGTTTTTATGATAAATAGGATAAATGGGTTTATTGGTTACCACTTGCTGAATGATGTTATAATAATTTTGTTCATAGTTCTTCCAAAATGTCTCCCTTTGTATCACTATATGGATGCCATCCTCCATCCATCACTTCAACCTTGATGGTCCATCCAAAATTTCATGTAGTTAAATAACATATTCACCATTAATAGGAGGTCCTTGTAAGCTTGCATGAAAATTTAGCTATGGCCTAGAACTGCATGAAACAATAGGTAGATCAACACAGAAGTGAGAGGCATTTTGACATTATTGATTGGGTCTTTATTCACTTGCAACCATATAATTAGATGTCATTAAAGAAAAAAAAAGGATAACAAGTTATCCCCTAAGTGTTATGGGCCTTATCATATCTTGTAGAAAATTGGTAATGTGGCCTACGAGTTAGAGTTTCCTTCATCAACTTGCATACATCTAGTCTTTCATATATCATGCCTGAAGAAAGTCATTAGACATTGAGTTGACATTCAAATAGAATTTCCAAAATTGAATGAAAAAGGTAGAGTTATTCTTGATCCTAAGGCAATCCTTCACATATGCACTAAGCAGTTGTGATCTAGAGCAATTACAGAGTACCTAATCAAATAGAAGAATCTACCATGTGAATATGCCACTTGGGAGGATGAAACATTTGTGCAACAACATCTAGAGTTTCCTCAATGTTGAGGACAACATTGTTTATAAGGGGAGGGGTATGATATAGCCTTAACCATTGGTTTTTCTATGGATATGTGTGGCTAACTTGTGGCTTACATACCTATTTTATATGCTTATTAAATTTCTCTATGTTCTTAGATAGGTCAGCCTATGGAATAACCATGGCTAAGTAGACTATATATAGGAGGTAGTGGTTAGTCTTTAATCATCATATATGAATTATTCTACTCTTGTTGCATTGTTGTGGAGGTTTCCCCCTTGTAGTGTCTTTGCTAAACTATTCATTATTCTACTTTTCTATCAATTATTGTTGTGTGATCTCTCACATATATTTATTTTTTGTGAATTTGTGTGAACACCGAAGTAATTTCATTATAGTTAGGTTTGTTGAGATCTTTTAGGTCAATTTGAGTGAGTGAGAGGACTTGGTTTTGTAATCTATCATATACACATGAACTTTGTAATCTATGTCATTTAGGCATGTGTTCTTATTACATCACATTACATGCCTTGTGACATGAAGTTGGCCAAATGTTTTTAGTGAGGGTGAGTATAATGTGGTTTAGACATTCTGAAAAAAATTACATTTGATTATTTTTATGTTTTTTAGTCATGTGAGTTTTGGCAATGTCACTCTTTTACCTATGTAGTTATTTAGGTTAATACATTACATATTTTTCTACAAATTTATGAGGGTTAGTGCATGTTTTCTTCCTAACCCAACATCTTACATATTTAAAAAACCTAGGGGTACAAGCAATCACACTCTCCATGTTCTTTATAAAAGAAGTAAAATTTTATCTAATGATTCAATGAGGATACATATTCTCCAACATGTTATAATGGAAACATTATTTTCACCAAGACATATATGTAGTCTTATCATTTTTATTTAAAAATTCAATTTCATGACCCTATTTAGTTATGAACTATTTGGAACATAATTATTTTTATTAATATTGTGCTGCAACTCGGTGATCTATGTTTGATCCATTCTAATTATCATTGAGACACTTATTTGATATTATTTTAATTATAGCATTGGATATTTCATGCTTAATGAGTTATCGATTCATTATTTAATTTAGTTATATTATTGTATTTAATGATGTTATTGCATTTATTGATCTTATATAGTATAGATACTAATGATGGTTCATTATGATTGTAGTTATTAGATATGAGCTAGGTTATATGTGACTCCAAGTAGTCTGGTGAGGTCAAGAAAGTGAATGAAAAGAAACAGTGAACATAAAATTGCAAAACTTGAGCTTTGACTATTTATAATGTATTTGAGTCATTTTTATATCCTTAATTTATAGTGCTAAGTGTTTATCAGTTATTGATTTCAATTTCATTATTGATTTGGTCATTAGTTAATTTCAACTTCTTGTTTGATCCTTTATTTATTTAATTTTTAAGCCTTAAATTAATCAGCATTGGTGTAATGTTTTTAATCTTGATAGATTATGTTAATTACTATTGAGTTGATATTACATTATTATTTGAATATTATCCTAATCACTGATGAAATCTTGTTTTATGTTTATATTTTGGAGTTACATGATTATTGGTCATATTCCTAATTTATTTTGGATTAAAGGCATTAATCATGGTTATGATTTAAAGGAATAAAGACATTTGAAATGGTCTTAGAAATTTCATTTAATTTCATTAAAGGTCTTATTGTGGTTTAAAACTCCTATTGGCATTCAATGTTTATGAGACCAAGCCTTGGATTGGCTTGGCTTGGCTTTGACTAGGTAGTGAGGGAAATGACCCACCTTGGGGCATGAAATTAATTCAAAGTGTTTTTTAGTTGTTTAAATTTGTTTGATGACATTATCTTGTAATTTGATGTAAATAAATTGAGAGACTTATAACCCTATTAGGGTTCTTTCTTGGTCATTTTTGCATTATCATTGGGAAGCCCTGTGTTAGGGAAAACTCTATTTGATTTTGTGCATGGAGGCCAAGGGAAATAAATAGGTAGTTCGATGCATGAGTATTATTTGGATTTTAAACCATCGTATTTTGTTTACCTTTTTTGTCATGTAATGGCTTTTTGTTGATTTTTTGGTGGTTTAATTTGGTTAAATGGGTTGAATATTCTTTGAATTCATGACATATGTAGTAGCTAGAAAATTTATGAAGGCAAGGAATCAATCTTAATCACCATTATTTTTTATTTTTTTTATCTGGTCCTTAAGTAAGTATTAAATTTAAAATTTTGATTCATTTTTGTGATTCGAACTTGCTAGTATGGACTAGGTTTTGGTTTGGAAATATGGGCAGTCATTTTATTATTCTATAAATTGCAATAAAATTGTCAAATGTTTTTTTGCATGAATAAAATCTATTAGGGTTTGTGTTTGTTTACTAATTTTTTGTATTTTTTTTCATTACCATGAAAATGGAATATATTACCATATCAAAATTAGGTTATGATTTCTATGTACATATTAGGTCAAAGTTAATTTTGTTTTATGGAAGATCATTATTATTTTTAATGCCATTTAGAGCTATAGTTTTACACATTGTATTATGGGTTCATGTACCTTTGTGAACCATAGATATATAATACAAGTTTTTAATAGGTTTTAATTCCTAGCAAAAATAAACTTGTACATTCTTACCCATGGCCATGGAAAAAAATTAACATTTTTCTTTGAATTGAAATTTCTATTTAGGGTTTGTATAAAATAATATTTTATAATTATTTTATTTTTAGGGATTTCAAAACCATATGGGTAGGGTATTTGATTTTGCCATTATGAAGGTTTTGAATTATGATGAAAGTCTATTTTTAGTCATGTTGTGAATTACATAATGATTGTTTGACTTTAGATGAAATATTATTTTTTATGATTTTGTTACATCATGATTTTTTAAAACTAGTTTGACTCTAAACATTTGTATGAATAATTTTAGTCATTATTATACTTACTAGTTAGTGATAATGACCTTAGGATATTTTTTTCATAGTTATTCAATTAACCTTGTTAGTCAACATTGAGTTGGCACTTTAAGGACATTTGATGTTGATTTATTTTATTACTTTGGTTAACTTTATTTTCACTATATGTGTCAATATGTTGCTTTGCATGAGAGCTTGAGTTTGATTTTGATGTTATTATTTGACTAGTGTAAGTTTGATAAAAAAAAATTAATGAAGGTTGTATAATTTTTTTTATGAGTATACAATTTAGTTCATTTCATGAAAGTTATTTGAGTCAATAAATTTCATTTTACTTAGATGGAAATATTTAGACAATATTATTTGTATTCAGGGTTACTAGAAATAATACAATTACATTTGTTATGGGTGATGTACCCCAATGTTGGATTAGGGATTGTGGGTACAACACCATAGATTGCACTCTTAATATTCAATATTATAAATCTCCAACATGAGCTTCAATAGTTGGAATAACTAAAAAAGTGTTAGTGTTGTTAGCTAAGAATGTAAATAGTGTTGTCTGAATGTTTTCATCATTTGGCTATGTTAAGTCAAGATCAATAGACATTGTTATTGTAGACACTAGAAAACCATAATAGATGTCAAAATGCCTCAGGATACCTTATAGACCACTTATCTCTTCTCGACCCACTAACCAACCTATCAAACCTTAGGTCTAGTTATCTACTTAGATAACTAAACTCAATAACTTACTAACCTAACCATTATTTGATCCATTTCAATCCACCTTGACCCTTTTCCTCTACACAATCGTCGATGGTAAAATTAATTATTCATGGTTAGCCTTACTATCAATAGTCAAGTCTTCAACCTTCTAACACAACACTAATTATGTATGAGATAATGAGGGAAAATTAAATAAGTTCACCTTATACGGTGCTAACAAAATCCTAAAAATTGAAATCAATAACCCAACCTACTAGGGAACCTTCTATCCTCCATGTCTCTTTGCCTATAAAAGGAGGGGTGTAGGAGGTGAAAAAGGATCATCATAAGTATTCTTACACACATGTATTTAAGCTTCCAACCATCTAGCCAGTCTTATTCCAGTGATTAACAACAACAATAAAGATCTAAACCTCTACCAAAATTAATCTTAAGTCAAAGTACTATTACTCTTATAAGATTTCTCTATCCATCAACCATCAACCATTTAGAAAACTATAGGTAAAGTTTATGTTTAAATTATATTTGGTTTTTAACTTCCAAGATTGAATCACATCTACAATACCTATCTTATGACTTCCTTATATTTAACCAAACCCCTATCTAATCAATCACCCATTCTGTAACTATTTTTGAACACTTTCATAAATCCACAAGCAACCACTAATGCTCACACCTAACCATCGATGGTTACCTAACTACCAATGGCCAACTTAATCACTAACGATCAACCCAAATATCTATAGTCACTATGGCATGAAATAACAAGTTATTTCTAACCCCTTGCCCCCAACCAAATATTAATTTCTATGTTCTTACCTATTCATAGACTCTTACCTTATTTTATGATCCTAATCTGATATATCTTAACACTAGTATTGACCTACTTTTGCTATATTTAGTCATTTTATCTATCAAGTATTCATCTACTTCTTATATTTCATTTTAGTTACTTTCTATTATTTAATACAATAATATTTATTTTATCATTCCTAACTTAACTGTTATCAAAGAGTGGATTGACAACCTCCTAACAAGCTCACACTTCTTAGATCGAGCCCATGCTAGGTAGTCCACTTAACTATCTCGATAACAATCCCTTTTGTTAGTTATTTCTTATCTATAGGTATTCCTTCCAAGACAAAAATGAGTTATCTACATTCATATTGATTACGTATGCATCAACAACAAGGTATTTCTACCACACCATTATTACTAGTTTCTTATCTTCTTCCTCCTACCCTTGGATAGTTGTTGAGGGTGATGTAAATTTTGCTACCTTCCTTGATAACAACCTCATGGCCTTCCAACATTACCTAAACACCTTAGCTCACCATACCCCTATTTCTTTAGTTCCTCATATAGATCAACCTCATGGTATGCCTCCCCATTTGATGGTTGGTGATATCTCTACCTAACCTATGATCACCCAAGCATATTCTTCTAGTAATATCCCATCCACTACCACCACCCAAACCCAATCCAACATCCAAATCAAAAGACAAACACCCCATACACCAACCAATACCTCTAACATAGGGGAAACCTCACCTTTTGTTACCCATACCTCATCCACCATTCCCCTTACCAGTAACAATCCACTAATTTCTACACCACTTCAAATTTTGGTGCTTTCTATACCTCCTACCCTTCCACCTATTAGCATAATAGTTACCAATCAACCCCAATCATCTACCAACCCAACCATACCTCTAAATAAACCCATATGAATCCCACAACAAATATTCATGACATCTTACTAATATTTTCCTAATCCAAAAAGATACATAACACCTTCTACCCAACCTTTTGTGCTCATCAACCCTTATGTGGTACCATCCCAACCTCCAATGAACACATACCAATATATGGTATCATCTCAACCCTATATCTCTTATCTATATATTTATTCCACCCAACCTCAACCAAACTTACCATCCAATTATGGAGCTTCCCAACCTCAAACAAATTTGATCAAAATGTTAATGGACAAAATGACCAACCTAAAGTCATCTATTTTTAGAGTTCATAACCTTTTATCTTATGATCAAATCTATAATGAATATGTTCACCCATCCATCCCTATTATATCTTATCCTCCTCCATGGTAAATACACAATTTTTCCAAGTTCTAAAGCAAGGAGGACCCCAAACAACACTTGAGAGTTTTTCCATTCTTGTTATTTGATTGTATATGATAATGCTCTTCTCCTTCATACCCTCCCCATCTCTTTACCTAGACCAGATTTGGATTTATATAGTACTCTCACCAAGCACTCCATATTTTAATTCTCTCAACTTACCCCCCCAAGTATTTTTAGATCAGGTCTAAGTAAATATATCTAAAATGGTCTCTACTGTCAACCTCGACTCCATTAGGCAATTTGAGGATGAATTAATTGTTGATTTTGTAGATAAATGGAGAGGTATTATCAACCAAATTTTTTTCTCCTTACCCCAACCCAAGTTTATTTAACTCTTATCTTGAGGTTATGCTAAACATATTTCCCCTACTCTTCAAGTTTAAACTTTTTGAACATTTGATGAGGCTTTCACCATGGCATGAAAATTAGAAATTTGACCCATTGATGATGGAAAATTAAAAATAAGGAATAAAAATTATAGATTTAAATCCAGTGACCTTTCCTCAACCAAAACAACAATCAACCTAACCATCCCAAAACTAAAATAGAGGCATCCACAAACTTAGTTGTCCTTAAAACCACTCCACCTCTAACTGTCAACCTAACCCAACCCAACCCAACCCAACCATTCCTCTAATTATTCTAACCAACAAAACCAAAACCAAGTTTCCCCAAAAAAATATACATTGATAGGGAATGTTATGCTTTAGTTTTGGATAAATTATTAAAATTAAACATTATAAAACTTCATCCCATAAAACCTCCCTAATAAATTGATGCCTCTCATCCTACACCTAGTTGGTATAATGAGAATGGTCTATATGATTTTCACCGCATCATTGGACATGATGTTAGTAGGTGTCTATTGTTTAAAAAATGATTTATAAGTGAGAACTTATATTTGATAATCCCAATGTATGCCCAAATCATTCCCTTGACATATTTCGTAAACCTTTTCCCAAGCATGCCCCTTCCACCAACTATGATGATAATAAAACATATCCATCTCATGTTCATGAGGTCCATAGGGTTAATGTAATTATTAGTGAGCATATCATTGAGGATACCATTACATCATCTACCCCTTCATCCATTCTACTCATTGAAGTGGTGGACTCACCCTTTATTCCTTTGGATACCCAAATATAGGAAGATACCACCCCTCTTTCCTTACTTGAGGAGATCATGAGCCTATCCACATCTTATTTGATAGAAATACCAAAGGAGACAATAATTCCTTCAACCACCACTTTACCCACCCTACCTATTAAGGTGATTAAACTACCTTCCATACATTTGAACACCCAAATAAAGGAAAAACTATCTCCATTATTTCACTTGAGACTATCATACGTTGCTTTGTTATCCTAGAACCACCCATTATCCCTTTGGGAACCATTACAAAAGAAGATATCACCTTATCTATGTAAACATCCAATTAATAACACTATTTGTGTTTAAATTGTCAATATTACTCAAATTGCAATCAAATGCACATTTTAGGTCAAAATCCATAAAATGCCCTAAATGGTTCAAAATTATCGTTTACAAGTGCCAGTTTAGGTCAAAGTATCTCTAAATAGGGAAATGCATTGTATGGGCCAACTAACTTTGATTAGATCATTTCGAGTCAAAATGACAATTTCACCATTTAGTTCTCTAGATCACTTTTTTCTTCTAATTCATTGGTATACATCACATACCTTTGTTATTTAGTGTTGGCAACATCTTAAATGGGAATACAACTCTAATGCATATAATATCACCTTCCATTTCCTCTCCAATAAAATTATGACCTAGTAATATGACTTTTGTACCATTTTAATTAACTGAGGGCCAATTTTCAAATAATTGCAAAAATGTTGATTAACCTTGTTTAAGGATAATTAATCCAAATCAAGAGCTTAAGTGGATTTTCCATGAGAGTTGTTGAATATTTATTTTTGAAAATTGATTCTTGTTAACTACATCATCAGGTGATATCATTTCTTGGGAAGACATCACTAAGCCATAAATGCCACAAATATTAGGACTATGGGTCACCCATGCCTAGTTAATGCCTCCCATGCCTCTTCAATGCCCCTTCTTCCAAGGCCATGATGAAGATAAATATGTATTTAATTCCAAATATTAGGATTAACCATGGCCACACATCTCAATCTTGATATGGATGGTTATGGTTGACCCCGACCAATCTCAAAATTCTATAAATAAAGAGCCCATGGATGTGAATTTTAAGCTATTTTGGTGCAAAGTTATTATGCTTAAATATATTCAAAACTCTTGAATATTTCAAAGTTATAATGTTAAATTTTTTCCATAAGGTTTTGTATTTAATCATAGATTTTTCTTGCAAGCTTCATTGATAGGCTAGTTTAGTGATTTGGAATTATGAGCCTAGGTTTTATGGAGTGTTCTTGATGCATTAGAGGAGTTTACCACTATTTTTGACAAAGACAAGGATGCTTGATCAAGGGAGAGCATGTTTCTTAGGAACATGGGTATGGTGAATCCATTTGGGAAGGTAAAATGGTGTTGTTTTCCTTCATTTGTTTCTTGTTATCCTTTGTAATTCCCATAGGAATAGATAGGCTTGGTTAGTTAGTTATTCATGCATGTTTCATTATTTATAGACTAATGCTTAACTAACTTGCTTTTTAATCCTCTCTACATCTTGTCATTCCCAATGGGACAAGATGTATCTCACACATAAATAAGTTCACTTTGTAACTTTAAAATATCCATTTAGACCCTCAAAACTCTTGAAAATTTATTTTATAACTTTATTTTGTCATTTTTATTTACCACAATTTTACACAATAACTGACATCGATAATTAATACTAACATCAGTTACCTGGCTTAACCAATGTCGGTTAGTAAAACTGACATTGGTTAGATCTCGATTAGCTAAAGTAACTGTCATCGAGTGTAATAACCGATGTTGATCACTATGTTTTTCTTAAAACACATATCTGAGAGTTATTTTTCCAAAGTTATTTATTTCAAGCTAAAAAGAGCTTCAAATATAAATGACATTGTAACATTTTTGCTATAGGACCAAGCTTGAAATTTTATAAAAACATGATTAAATCACCTTTTGCATGCTTAAAAATCAATTAGGAACTTTGTTTTTGTGTTTAAAAAAGAATTTAGATGTTTTGGTGAATGTTTTCAAAGTTTGAAACTAAGACCAAGGGGTCAAATGAACACCACCAAATATTTTGTTTGGGCTTGAAATTGAACACACTTATCAATTATTATTTACAATAGTTGTTTACTTAGATTTTTTTTGGAAAAAAGAGGAATGTTGAATATATGCTCTTCCATTTGTCCCCTCTAGGGAACCCTTGGAATCAAAAGTGCCATTCCTATTGTAAATAGCCTAGTCCAAGGATTAGAAATAATGTCACCTAAAACACTCCCCGAAAAATCACCAAAGTTTGGGTGATCTTGAAAATGACCCTAAAGTCTTTCTATTTTATGCTTTCTTTATTTTCATGAAAACTTGGCTTGCGAAGGGGACATCATTACCTCTCATGAGTTATTGAGGGAAGCTTTAACCTAGGGTTTCACCTCCTATCATTGAATTCATTTGACTCCTTCAGAGTTGCACATGGGATGTATCTGCATTTAGACATCACACTACACTGAGCAAATAATAAGATGTAGTGGTTATAAAAAAGGATTAGACCTTTTTACAACTAGCCAATGCCATAGTAACCTAATTTTTATGCTTGTCTTTTGCATCATTTGACATTAAAGTCATTATGTAATTGATTCCCCTAGAATGATCAAAACCTTGCTAGTTTAGTAGACCCCACTTTGCCATACCTTGTCAATTTAGACTTAAGATGTTTGTTTTTTGTCATTAGCTTACTTGGTCTTGATTTATGTCTAAAACTACTTGTTAACTCAGTAAACTTAACCAAAGCACATTTTCCTCAATATTCTTGAGAAAGGGAGGCATTACACTGTCCAAATGGAAAATTCATCTTTTCCTTGTTCAAATTGTTATCAAAAGCTTTGTGTCATGTTATCCACTTTGGCACAGTCATGCTGCCTAATTAAGTCTAGATATTTTACCCAATTTTTTAAAATCCTTTATTTATAATCCACATTTTAAATTGAACCTTTCTGAGTTATAAGGGTTGGTGTGTCAAGGAGGGTTCATCATTTGTGCACTAAGCTTGTTTTAATTTGGGTTCAATTTTTCATTTGGATTGAAGGTCATTTATTAAGTCTCAAAATCAAATTATTATCTTGGTGGACTCAAGTCATCTTGCATATCATTCACGCTTTGAGTCCTAGAACATATTTTATCCTACTAGAATCATGTGGCAATGTTATGTTGCCTATTTGGTCCTAGATTTATACTTAGTGATTCACGTATGTTTTTACATCTTAAGTTGCTTAGTTCATTTTGTCTTCTTTGTAATATAGAGAGATTTCCTCTAAACTTATAGGGTCAAATTGTCAAATTTAAAGCTAAATTTTAGAGTGTGGATGTATCACAAAGATCTAGGCTTTGGTGTACTAGTTTTCACATTGGGTCTTTGAATTACCTTACTCTCTTCCAATCTATATGATTTCAACTTTACCAAAGGTTGAGTTAACTCATGAACCAAATATTATAAATTGTGTGTGGTTTCAAACTACACTCCCTTATAGTCTCATTGGTACCTTGGTTATTTATTTGAGAAAGAGCCAAACCATACTTTGATTTGTTTCCAAACATTGGTCCAAAGTTAGTCAAACACACAGAGTATCTCTTTTTAAACATGACCCAAAGGTTCACTCATAGTGGGGCTTCTTATGGCCTTAGTTATGAAGATGAGAAATTTTATGATGGTTAAGATAACCCCATTGTTTTTTATAATATTCCCACAACAATAGGATCTGAAGATGATTATGATCATAAAGAACAAGATGAATCCTTTCTTAGATTGATAGAATCAGGTGCTAAACTACCTTCTAGCTTTATTATAGAATATTTGCATACCTTAGTTAGAGAATGAGAACAAAAACAAAAAGAGCAAGCTTTTACACAAATGAAAATACCTTCTTCCTCTGACAAAGGAAAAGAAATGCAAATAGTGTCAAAACCCACAAATCTAGATCTTCTAGCTAAGATCAGGATAATAAGTCAACAATATGAAGATCAACTTGTCATAGACTTAACTGACTCCCTATTTGCCACTTAAATTCACAATAATGATTTGAAAGAACAAGTAAATATGGTTGAAATTACATAATAAATAGTGGATGAGGACATTACCATAGTGTATCAAAGTAATCTAAATGAATAGTTAAAGTCACAAGAGACCTTAAAAAGTGTTCCATTTGATATAGAACATACATTCTTCAATCATAAATAACCTCTTGTTAATTTACAAACCTAGAAACCCAAACATTTAGTTTGAATTAAGGAAATCCCTCAAGACAATTTGACTAGTTCTTTTTAAGCAACCCAAAGATTGGTAAATAAACATAGAAATTTCCAAAATCAATAAAGTGTGAAACAACTAGATTCAAGGAATGTTTTACAATCCATGAATCAATGGCCTATGTTCTCAACTCAAGAAAAAAAATAAAAACCAAATCATGGATCAAAAAGTATATTCTCCTTATAGATCGACACAAAACTAGGGGCACATTCCACCCCAACAACAACAAAACTAGGGGCACATTCCACCCAAATAGCAATAAAACTAGGGGCACATTCCAAACCAAAAACAACAAAACCAAGGGCATATTCAACCCAAATATCAACAAAACTAGGGGTACATTCTACCCTAGCAACATCTTATCCAATCCATAAATGCACCAAACATGTAACAATGGAATTCTATGAAGGAAATTGTCCAAATGTTGGAGATGAATAATAGAGTCAAAAAGTACAAATTTGATGAGATATGCCCATATCCATTTGACTTATCTATTCTCAAAAACCCCTTTCCACCTCATTTTAACACACCCAAATTTGAAAAATACAAAGGGAAAGGAGGTCCACATGAGCACATATAGGCATTATTTATCTTATGTCAAGAGGTTGCGTATAGTATCGAGTACTTATTACGACTATTTTTGTGAAGTTTAGCAAGACAAGCTCTTGATTAGCTACTTCAACTACCCAAGGGATCAGTTGTGGATTGGAAAAACTTATCAAAAAAGTTTGTTAACCATTTATCATATAACATAGAACATGAATTGACCATTGTTGACTTATGCAAAGCCAAGCATCATGATGGTGAATGCTTTATTGCATATTTGTAAAGGTGGAGAGCATTAGGAGGTCACTTTCAGCACAATTTATGAAACAAATAGTTGGATGATATCTTTGCACAAAATTTACATCTTGAAGTTATACATAATCTATGGTTAACTTGTGCTAACTCATTTGAAGAAACTATTGACAAAGGAGTGTAGATTGAGAAGGATCTTATTGCTAAAGGCCTTGTTAAGATTTTTTTGCAAGGTCAAGCATCTAATTAGACTAAATCACTGACTCCTATAGATATGAAAGATAAACCTAAGGGATTTAGCAAAAATAAGAACATGGTTGGAAATGGGGTGATAGAAACAAGACATGTACAAATGGTACATGCTATGCCTCCTCCAAATATACAATTAACTCCCTCAAATCCACAACCTACTTTGTAGAGATAACCTCCATGAAGGACATTTCATAGCAATTTTAGAGTCTTTAATGAGCTAGGAGAATTAGTTGAAATAGTGGTACAAAAGTTCATTATAGCTAATTTAATTATATGGCTAGTATAAAGGCCATTTCCTCAAGATCATCCAAACCTAGACCGATACAAAGAGAACAAATGGTGTAACTTTCAACATGTTTTTAGTCACAGTGCATATCATTGCATTCAATTGTGACATATTATTGAGGAATTTATTAAAAGTGATGAATTGGAAATTAAGTTAGCCCCTAATCAAGACACAAATCAAGATATGGAAATCTTTAAAGACCCCATTCCTTTACATGATCCACCACCATTAAGGAACAATCAAAATGGTCAAAATCAAGGATAGAGGTAGAATCAAAACCAATAACAAGGTTAGAATCATAATGAGTATAATCGAGATCATAATGCTTACACTAATAATGTGGCTTATAAAAATGTACCTTACGACTATAATAACACTATGGGATGAATTTTTGTAACCCACACTACCACTATTACCATGAAGCTGCATGGCCAATATCATGTTCTTTACAACACAAGACCCATCATTATAGGGTCAACATCCTCTCCCCCTAGTAATACCATATCAAGTTACCATCATCATGTTGTTGTTCCATTTACATGAGTTACTAATCTTGAATAATGCTACCTTTCTTATATAGGCTCCTCACTGTATAGAAATATGGTTAATCACCCATGAATCACCATACAAGACCCTTTGCCTCCATCTTATAATTATAGTAACTCCTTGCCATGTCTAGGTTGTGTAGTCATAACTAGATGCCTGTGAGTTACCATTTAGGGCCCTTCACTCATTTTTTTCCATAGACCTAATGAGAACATTATACCAATGGTTCTAAAGCTGAATACTATCCCAACAAAGACTAAATTAGTTAAATCCATAGTTCAAAAGCCTTATAGTCTATTAGATCAATTAGATAAAACCCCTACATAAATTGCCATATTAGAACTCTTACAGACATCTAATGTGCATAAAACCATTTTTAACAAAATTTTATAAGATTATATTGTGCCTAATGATATAAACCTTGATCAGTTCCAAAACCTAGTTTGGCATTTGTCTTCATTTTGGGAAATCACATTTGATCAAAAGGACATGTCCACCCTTGGCCTGAACCACAATAACCCACTATACATTGAGATGATAATTATGGATCACAAGATCAAGAAGGTTCTTATAGATAATTTTTTATGGATAAACATCATATCTCTTAAATTGGTTAGATGATTGGGTTACATGGATAAAGACATTCAACTAGAAACTATTACAATCAAGGCTTACAACAATGTTGAGAGGGAGTCATTTGGTACAATTTGGTTTTCAGTCATGGTTGGGTCTATTTCTCATTAGGTATTATTCCATATTATGGATATTGAGGCTCCTTATAACATACTTCTTGGTCATCCTTAGATCCATGAAGTATAGGTAGTTTCATCTACTCTTCACCAATGCCTTAAGTTTCCCCATGATGGGATCGAGGTTACTATTCCCACTAATCAACAGCTATACCAATACTGCAAACATCTTGAAGCAAAGTTTCATAATTATAACTTTTTCTTAGGTTTTAAATTCATTATAAATAAGAATAAATCCATCATTTCTCATCCATTCCCATCTAATTATATAGACACTAGTGATCTAGCCTCCACTTTAGCTGATCCATTTCCTATAGCTCTGGTCAAATAGGTTATTATTAAAGACACTGACATTTCCAAATACCATCTAAAGGATGTCCTCCATATTAAAAAATTACCAAAATCCCCTAAAACATTTGGTAAGCCTAAAACTTCCCAAAATCCTAATAGACCTGATCAGATTTGGCAACCAAAGAAGAAGCAACCAAAACCTCTTATGGTTTTTATACCTGTATTTACACTAAAGAAATATTGAGAAGCTTTTATCAAAGGAGATTGGTTATATTCTGAAGGCCTCACTGATTATTTTTAGAATCCAAATTATCCTATCCCTAATAGGATAATGGATCATCTTGACTATATGGAGAAAGGCCTTGGCCCATAGGCACATGGAATTTTAGAACCCTTATCAACTAGAGTCATTAATTGGAATCATGGTCTTGGATTAAAACCACTAGAGGATGACATCATAACATTTGGTAGTGACTCTTTTGAAATGACTAGTAATGAGACTCCTAATAGTGACACAATGTCCCATTATAGCCTTTTCAATGAGCTTGTTGATTCAAATTTGTTTGATTTAAATACCATAACACCTATTGGAGCTTCCCATCCTAAATCAAAAACCCATCCTAGTGGTGCTTCCCTTCCTAAAGTAGGACATTATATCTTTACCATTGGTGCTTCCCATCCTAAAGCAAACACTCACTATAACCTATGCCTTTGCCATCTTGAACTCATAGATTTCGATTAGCAAAATTTGATCATATGCCTCAATGAGTTTAAAAATGAAGAATCAATTTTATAATACATGGGCCTATGAGATGCACTCCCTATTGGTGATCATAAGTAGGGTTTTGATTTTTCATTAAATTCTTCTACCTACTTTGGATAATAGGAAAAATTTCTTGGTCATAATAAAGAATAAACATCGAGATATTCAGGTGAAAACCTCTTTGAGGAACTTGTTGATCAGGGAAAAAATAAAGAAAAAAAAACCCTTTGAGTGAAAACCTATTTCAGGTACTCCCAAGTGAGAATGTTTTCTCATTCCCTCAGGATGTAGAAAGTCCATCTAGCCCATGTTTCATAGCTAGTACATGCATCTCTTCATAATAACATCAAATATTTGAGCATATTTCTCTTGAGTTTCCATAAGTTTTTGCCAATTGGACTTTACCTAAGAATGTAGATTATGATTCTTCATATTATCCAAATCTTTGGGAAGAATAAAAATAAGATGAAGTAGAGGATCATAACCATACATTGCTTATAATTATAGAAGATAGATCTACACTATTTATGGAGAGCATAATAGAAGTGAATTTAGGAACCCATGAGGATCCTAAAATTATTTATCTTGGAGCTTCCCTTACTGAAGTAGAATGTGAACATATTATATCCATTCTTAAGTATTATATAGACATCTTTGCATGGACATACTTTGACATGCTAGGTTTGGACCCAAATTTAGTTGTGCATCATCTTATTGTTAACCCTGATGTGAAACTAGTCAAGCAAAAGTTGAGAAATATGCATCCACACATCACCCTTTTGGTTAAGGCTGAGTTATAAAAAAATTTAGGAGATAATTTTATCATACCACTAGACTACTCTAAATGGATTTATAATGTAGTGCTAGTATGTAAAAAGACCCCAAGCATACATGTTTGTAATGATTTTTTTGATATCAATAAAGCATGCCCCAAAGATGACCTTCCTCTACCCAACATTGACATTATTGTCAACTCAACTGCTAGGAATGAGATGATATCCTTAATGGATGGAATTTTTGGTTATAATCATATCAAGATAGCCCCTGAAGATTAGCATAAGACTGCATTCACCACTCCATGGAGGAAATTCTATTACCAAATCATGCCATTTGGTTTGAAGAATGTTGGAGCCACATATCAGTTTGAAATTACTATCATCTTCCATGACATAATACATGAAATTATTGACTATGTTGATGATATACTATCAAAATCAAGAACAAGAGTTGGACACCCTAACATTCTACAAAGAATATTTGAGAGGTTTCATACATATAAAGTCTGCTTGAATCCTAAGAAATGTGTCTTTAGAGTCACATCAATAAAATTTATAGGGTTCATTACATCACAATGAAGGATCAAAGTTGACCCTACAAAGGTCAACACTATTATGTAAATGCCTCCACCAAATAATATTAAACAGTTATGATGTCTACAAGGAAATGTCTAGTCTATACACAAGTTCATTTCTCAATTGGTAGATAAGTGCCACCTATTTACCCACCTCTTAAAGAAAGGGGTAACATTTAAGTGGGATGAATATTGTCAGATAACATTTGTAAAGCTTAAAACATACTTGGCCAATCCACTAGTCTTACAACCTCCAACACAAGGAAAGCCATTACTTCTTTATATATCAGCCATAGAACATGTACTGGGGGCACTTTTGGCTCAGCATGATGATCATGGTAAGGAGCACGTGGTTTATTATTTAAGTCACACATTGGTAGCCTATGAACATAATTATATGCCTATTGAGAAGGTGTGTTTAGCTATGATGTTTTCCACTCAAAAATTGTGACATTATATGCTAAATAATAGAACTATTGTTATCACCAAGGTAGATCCTCTCAAGTTCCTCTTATCTAAAGCAACTCTTTAAGGATGCATGGTTAAATGGATTATGCTACTCAGTGATTTTGATACTAAATACTATAATCAAAAGGTAATCAAAGGATAGGTTCTTGTAGACCAACTTGTAAAATCTCTTATTACAGCCACTCAACCTCTCAACTTTGACCTTCTATATGACTCTATCATGATGATAGAACAAGCATTACAAGAACCTAAATAGTGGATGCTATATTTTGATGGATCCTTCACATCTTAAAGATCTATATCTGTCATATTATTGATCATGCCATAGGGGGATTTTATCCCCAAATCATTCCATATACAATTTTAGTGTATAAATAGTATGGTTGAATATGAGGCATTAGTTTTAGGGCTTTGTCTTACCATACAATGGGATATTCAAAGCTTAAAGGTCTATGGAGATTCATAGCTATTCATAAATCAAACAAATAATCAGTATCAAACAAGAGATGATAAACTTTTTCCTTACAAGCAAATTATTTTTGACCTCAAAAAACATTTTAAATCTTTGTAGTTTGAGCAAGTTTCATGAGTCAACAACAGATGTATCAATGCCATACCAATAATTGGTTCCATGATTCAAATGCATGAAAATGCTAAAGAGTATTAGTTCTTGATTGAAAATCTTCTTCAGTCGACACATATTCTATCAAATTCAGAGAGGATATGCACCATTTTTGATCCTAATCTCTCACCTGAGATACCATGGTACCAAGATTTTTATAACTATTTCCATAGTCATGTATTTCCCACCAACCTTTCCAATAACCAATAAAAACTTTTCCTTCATCACTTAACATGTTATATCCTCCTTAGAAACATGCTTTAATGAAAAGGCTATGATGGAATGCTTCTTCATTCTTATCTTTTGGAGAATCCAAGCTGACACTAAAGGAGGTTGATGAAGGAATGTGTGGGGCCCATACCAATGGTGTAGTCCTAGCAAAGAAACTTCTTAGAACATGCTATTATTGGCCCAAAATAGAGATAGATGCTTGTAATTATGTAAATAAGTGTGTTCTTTGTTAGCATCATGTTAACTTGATACATGTACCTTCTTTACCATTACAATCGATTACAACACCATGGCCATTCTCAACATGGGGTCTTGATCTCATTGGGAAAATTAACCTAACATCTTTAGATGGCCAGAAGCACATTTTGATTGCAACCAAGTACTTTACCAAGTAGATTGAGGCCATTCCTCTCACTTATAATATTATGAAACAAATATCCAAATTCATTTATTACCATATCATCTATCGATATGGCATCTTAGCTTGTATTATATCTGATAATGGTAGATCCTTTGTGAACCAAGATGTGAAATATATTTATTCAAAATTCAAGATCAAGCATAATAAATCCACTCCATATAACCTATAAGGCAATAGATAAGTTGAGGAATAAAATAAAACCATTCTAGCCATCTTAAAAAAGATTGTCAATGATGTTGGTTGTAATTAGCACTTGCAAATCTTTCCTACCCTCTAGGCTTGTAGAACTAATCATCACACCCCAACTAGAGCTACTCCATACTCCCTTATTTTTGGTACTAAATATATCATCCTGATCAATATTGAGATCTCATCATTAATAATATCACTAGAGCACATTGAAGATGATGAAGACTATAGTGCCTCATGGCTGTAAGAAATAGAACTTCTTGATGGTAAGCATTCGGCTGCCCTAGAAAACTTACAGGCCTATCAGAATAGATTATGGAGAAGCTACAAAAAACACATTCTCCCTCAAGAATTTGAGTTTGGTGACTTAGTTTTGAAAGAGAACTAGAAGAACATGAATTTTGAACCCAAAAAGAAAGGAAAGTTTCAACCTAATTGGTTAGTACCATATAATGTCTCATAAAACTATAGATTAGCAACATATTGATTGGCTAAACCTAATGGTGAATAAATTTCAAAGCCAATGAACATCATACACCTTAAGATATTTTATGTAAGAACAACTTTGAACTATTGTCTATAATAACCCTGACTTAGGGGTAATTTATGCTATTGTAATTTTATCCCACCCTTTTATCTTACCTTAAACATAGTTTATACTACCCTAGTCCACTTTTCATGAATCTTGATAATAAAGGCTTTGAAACCTTGGCATTCTGAACACATTATTCATCCCATTCCAAATTTCTCTCTTTGAGAAGCATATCTTTATTATTTCTAAGGCATGTTATAATCTTAAAAACTTTTTACCCCTTGACAAATTATGATCTTGCTTATGTCTCATGAACATTATGAACATCTTCAATATCAGTTCTACAAAGTAGTTCACCCAGGATACTCCTATATAGTTTAGGATAAGTGAACAACCACATCTTAGTTTAAGTATTTACTACTCTTTCTTGTTTTATCAAGAACTTTACTCTCACTGATTTTCAAGCATGGGCCAATACAGTCATCTTAGCTATCTTATTGTAACCTCTACTCTTAGGACGTGCATCTCCTTGACTAGATGGTCCCACCTTGTGCATATTTTATCCCAAAAATAACAAAAACATTAGAAATACTTTGAAAATACCAAAAATATCAGAACATGATCCATAAAAGAAAAAAAACATTATCTCATGCTCCTATACATTTGTACATTCTTGTTCTACCATCCCACACTCTTGCCATTTTATGAGAAACTATTAAGTTTGAATGCTCTCACTATTTTGTGAGCAACGGTTAATTTTTAACACTCTTTCCATTTTATAAGCATAGAAACACTATTTAATTTCATCTTGTCCCATTCACTTACCATTTTGAAAGATCATTCTTTCTCATCTCATCAACTTCTTGTTTACCAAACCATTCTTGTTTGTCATATCTTCCATTTCTTCTATAACATTAATCATGTTGGTTTGATCATCATTTTTCTTCTATCCCATTTCTTGGGAGAACTACATTTTTCCTAAAGTTAATATTAGAATATGCATCCATGGAACTATGTAGGCAATATCCATTTGTCTTATACATCTAGAGTTAGCTCGGTCAACCCCTCCCTTTTCTTCTCTTCCCCCATTTTGTTTTTCATTGTTCCTCTTTAATTAGGGAAATATTGTCGTGTCATTTTTATTTTTTATGATTTGGTAGAAAGTAACACCTCTACCAAAAATGCATGAACATTTGTCTTTAAACTACACTAACTTGGTTTTAATTCTTGTGTGTTTATTTGAGTTTTCTTGGTGTTTTGTTGTGCTTTCACACCTCTCCTTTTATTTATTCTCCTTTTCTCTTTGTATTACTTCTTGTTCCATTCTTGGTCTTGTGTTTCTTTGTCTTGTTTTTTTGTTTGATTTTACCTTCTTTTTTTTTGTTCAAGAATGCCTTGACGGTCCACATGGATCTTGATTATTCATATCTTGGTCTCATGTCTTTAAGATGTTCTTGCCTTTTATTTTTAAATTTTTTGTTCCTACTTAAGTCTTGATAGATCATATCTTGATTTCAAGTTAGTTTCATTTATGTTTATATTTTTATTTATCTTTTGCTTTTTTGTTTAAATGTAAATTGTTGTAACTCTAGTTTTGGTCATTGTTATACCATTATCCTTAGTTATAGGTATTCACATTTGAACTAGCTCAACGCAATTGAAATCTTATGTCATTCTAATTTATTCATACTTATGATGGATAATTTATTTTTCTATAACAAGTTATTTATGCTTAGGTCTCAACATCTTAAATGTCAACATCAATTCTAATTAATGATTCTCAAGAACACTCTACAAAACCTAGGCTCACGATATGGATAATGATTCTAGGTAGCATGCATTTTAGGATTATTTATCTATGCTTAGATGTGCATCTCTTTGTAGAAATTATAAGTCTAATAAAATTCTTGGTCTAATTTTCATCATTCCTCATTCCATTCTCTCCTAAACTTGGGTGAACTACATTGGCCTGAAGTTCATGTTGGGACATGATTCCATGAAACTATGTAGGTAGTGCTTAATTTATTTTGAGATCAGCTCAACTATCTCCATTCTTCTTTTTACCTCTCTCATCACTTTGTGCATTCTCATATGCTTGGTTTTATATGGCCTCCCATTACACCATCGCATGTACATTTTCACCCACTCACTTTAACATATCTTTTGGGTTATATCCTTGAGCTATTTTTCTTGCTAATTTTCGATGTTAGAGCCCAACATCTGAACCATGTCTAAATAAAATCATCTCTACAAGGTTAAAATCATTATTTATTATTTATCACTAATCAAAATTTTCCCTACTAGGGCAAAACTATCTTATCACAATCAAATCAGCTCTACAGAGGCAAAATCATTATTTATTCTTTATCAATGATCAAAATTTGCCCTACTAGGGTAAAAATATCTTATCATGATCAAATCAACTCTACTGGAGTACTTATAATTATATTCTCTTTAGATACCCTATTCTCGTGGTGCTTCCCTTCCTAAAGTAGAACATTCTCTTTTTTCCTCTAATTTCAATCTCTCCACATTAAAGCCCATGATGTCAATATTTTAGTGTGCAAATTGTCTTGGGATTGATCAATGTCATAAGCACATAGCTTGTACTCTTGAATTGGGTACATTTACAGTGTGTCCCTTATATTTATGGATTTTATCTTTCCCATTCCCCCCATCTTTGGGGCCTATTATACCTCTAATTATATTTTGATCATTGATGGTAATCATGTGTGCAAACATTAGCTCGTCTGGATGTGATCTATTCCATGGGTTAATCTCTCACTTTATCTCTCTTTTCAAGAGTCCATCCTTTTCTTCCATCCTAGTATGTCCTCTCGAGGGGGCATCATGGGTCTATTCTAATTTCTTTTTGACAACTCTTTTATTTCAATAGACATTTCTTCACTTGAATATCTCACCACACCTTCTCAAACAAGGGAAAAATGTAGACATCCAATTCCTAACACCATTATGTTGAAATTGTCAATCTTACTCTAATTTCACTCAAATGCACATTTTAGGTCAAAATACATAAAATTCCCTAAATGATTCAAACTTGTCTCTTACAAGTGCCAGTTTAAGTCAAAGTATCCCTAAATAGGGAAATGAATTTTATGGGCTAGTTAACTTTGATAAGATCATTTAGAGTCAAAATGATAATTTTGCCATTTAGTGCTCTAGATCACTCTTTTATTCTAATTTAGTGGTACACATCACATGCCTTTGTTATTTGGTGTTGGAAACCTCCTAAACATGAATACAGATCCAACACATATAACATCACCTTCCAATTCTTCTCCATTCAAATTATAACCCAATAATATGACTTTTTGACCATTTTGATTAATTAAGGGCTAATTTTCAAATAATTGCACAAATATTGATTAACCATTTTTAACGCTAATTAATCCAAATCAAGATCTTAAATGGATTTTCCATGAGAGTTGTTGAATATTTCTTTTTGAAAATTGATTCCTATTAACTACATCATCATGTGACATCATTTCTTGAGAAGACATCCCTAGGCTATAAATGCCACAAATATTAATATTATGGGTCACCCATGCCTAGTTAATGTCTCCCATGCCTCTTCAATGCCCCTTATTCCAAGGTCATGATGAACATAATTATGAATTTAATTCCAAATATTAGGATTATCCATGGCTACACATCTCAATATTGAGATGGATAGTCATGGTTGATCCGGACCAATCTCAAAAATATATAAATAGAGAAGCCATGGATGTGAATTTTAAGTTATTTTGGTGCAAAGTTATTATGCTTAAATATCTTCAAAAATCTTGAATATTGAAAATTTACAATGTTAAATTATTTCCACAAGGTTTTGCATTTGATCATAGATTTTGCTTGCAAGCTTCATTGATAGGTTAGTTTAGTGATTTGAAATCATGAGACTAGGTTTTATGGAGTGTTCTTGAGGCATTGGAGGATATTACCACCATTTTTGACAAATAAAAGGATGTGTGACTAAGTGATTAAACAAATTTATAATCCTTTTTATATATTATTCCAAAATATAGAGTTCACATATTAAGCCAACCTAGATAGAGCCACTTTTTGGCACCATCTTGGGCTCGCTTACCAAAAAAAACATAAACCTTCAACCTCACTTGAATCCACCATCAAACCTATCATTACCTCAACCCTATCCTAAGACACTTATTTATTAAAAACCATTGGAGAACCATCAAACCCACCTCTACCTAAAATTTTCAAATCACCTTACACCTCTCTAACCAAACCCAACAAGAATGTAGGAATACTTCCTACACCTAGCCTTGCTCACCCATATTTGAATTTGGACTTAACCCCTTCTAGTCCAACAAAGAAAACTCTAACCAAACCAAATAATAAAATGGATCCAACCAAACTCACACCTTGAACCAGACTTATACCACCTCCTTCACACTTACCATCTATCTTAGGACCCCATCCTTCTACCATTTGATGAGCTCATCCTTCTACCAAGAAGGTGAACCCTCTCATAGTTAATTATTATTCATATAGTAAACCTTCTCATTTTACATTATCTACACCTTCCTACACCAAATCATCAAACTCCCCATCATTTTTAACTAATCTATCTACCCTTACCTTCCCACCTGTCACCAAACCTTCACCCTCCACCTCCAAATCTTTAACCTCTAAATAAACCATGACCTCATAGTTGATTTTTGGACCACTTTTTTGAGCACATAATAAAAAAATTATATCCCCTAAGGTCTAGTGATTAGTTCTTTTGATGGTTGGATATAAAACAAATTATTTGTTTTAAACCATGCGGTCTCCATTTATTAGGTGGGATAGTGGTGACTTAACTAACTAGCCATGTGGTTTAGTTACATGCGTAGAAGCTATGCGGTAAAGGATAGCCACTATTTGAATTAGTCAACATATTTTTTTTGAGTATTAATAAATCTATTTTATTATTTTCTATTATTTTTTTCTAACTATGTAATATTTTAATTTTAATACCTGGCTCAATTTAATTAAAACTAGAACTTTAACAAAAAAAGATACCCATTTTTTAAAGCCATTTATGGATACCTAGGGAGACGAGGGCAAGACAAAGTAACACCCCCCCCCCCCCCGCCCCCCCCCAACTCAATTTTTGTCTTACACATGAGATAAATATTAAGGCATGGGATGAAATATTTTTCCATATATGACATTTTTATCAAGAAAAGATACTTTTTGACCTTGTTGACTAGTGTGGGTCCCTAGAATCCTTAGAATGGGTTGATGCCAAAAAGGAAACTCATTACTTTTTTGTCTTATATCATATTAGACAAGTTTATTTTTGTAAAAATAATTTTTTAAATACTTTTACCTTGAACTTAGATTGGAAGTCATTAATGGTTGAAGAAGATATTCAATCTCCAAAATCATAATTTGGATAAATGTGGGAGTTGGAGACCACCTAGAGACTTTGCATGAATCTAGGTACCTAAAAAAGAGACCACACACTTTTATTACATTCAATTTTTAAAATTAAATAATTATAATTATGCTAAAATATTAGATACCCCATTAAAAATGGTCATCTAAGGGTGAGGAAGGTGGAGATGGATGAGTATGGATAAATCATTCTCAAATGCTTCCTCTTCCTTTTCCAAATATAAATTTAAACCTAAAATTAAGGGTTAGAAATGTTTATGGGACCCTATAAGGATTATTATAATTTTTACATCATGTCCTAATTTGGATTAAATCCAATAATGGAGATAGGTTGATCCATCCTTTGGGAGCTTAATTTAAATATTTTACACCGCTTCGGAGGTCGTATGGGGACTATATTATTTCTAGTTGAGAACTTTCCATTAGTTTGAGTTATGTCAAAAATATATTTTAATTATGAGTTAATTCTAAACTAAGTCATGTGATTGACTAGATTTTCTAGAAGATGTATTTGAGCACTATGAAGAGTTAGATATAATCATTCAATGCAATGGTTGATCGAACCATCCTCACCTTATTAAAGTTCCTTTTTAGGTCTTCGGTCTATGGGGCCTCTCTATTTTATTATAGAGTGTTAAGCTTGTTGAGATCTTGTACGTCAATTTGAGTGAGTGGGAAGACTTGGTTGTGTAACCTATCATGTACAAATAAACTTTGTAATCCATGTCATTTAGGCATGTGTTATTATTACATCACATTACATGCCTTGTGACATGTATTTGCCCAAAAAAATTTAGTGAGGGTGAGAAGAATGTGCTTTGGACATTTTTAAAAAAATTGCATTTGATTATTTTTGTGATTTTTAGTCAAGTGAGTTTTGGGAATGACACTCTTTTACTTGTGTAGTTATCTGGGTTAATATATTACATATTTTTTCCCAAATTCATGAGGGTTAGTGCATGTTTTCTTCCTAACCCAACATTTTACATATTTAAAAAACCTAGGGGTACAAGTAACCACACTCTCCATGTCCTTTATAAAAGAAGTAAAATATTCTCTAATGATTCAATAAGGAAACATATTCTCAAAAATGTTGTAATGAAAACATTATTTTCACCAACACATAGATGTAGTCTTACCATTTTTATTTAAAAATTCAATTTCATAATTAAAATTTTAATTTTATGTGTCATGACCTTATTTGATTACATTTATTTCACTTGTTATGTTTTAGTTCTAAAATATTTGGGACATAATTATTTGGATTACTATTGTGACATAGTTCTGTGATCTATGTTTGATTATTCTAATTATCATTAAAACAATTATTTGATATGCTTTTAATCATAGCATTGGATATTTCATGCTTAATGTGTTATCGATTCATTATTCAATCTAGTTATATTATTGTATTTAATGATGTTTTTTCATTTATTTATATTATATAATATAGATACCACTGATGGTTTATTATAACTGTATTTACTAGATATGAGCTAGGTTAGATGTGACTCCAAGTAGTTTAGTGAGGCCAAGAAAGTGAATGAAAAGAAATAGTGAACATAAAATTGCAAAACCTAAGCTTTGATTGTTTATAATGTGTTTGAGTCATTTTTATATCCCTAATTTATAGTGTTGATTGTTTATTAGTTATTGATTTTGATTTCATTATTGAATTGGTCATTAGTCAGTTTCAACTTCTTATTCGATCCTTTATTTATTTGATTTTGAATCCTTAAATTAGTCGACATTGATGGAATTTTTTTAATCTTGATCAAATATGTTAGCTACTATTGAATTAAACATGTTGATTATTACCTTATATTTTTTTTACATTGCCTTATTCTTTGAATACTATCCCAATCACTAATGAAGTCTTATTTTATGTTTATATTCTTGAGTGACATGGTTATTGTTCACATTCTTGATTTATTTTGGATTAAAGGAATTAATCATGGTTATGATTTAAAGGAATTAAAACATTTGAAATGCTCTTGGAAATTCCATTTAATTACATTAAATGTCTTATTATGGTTTGAAAATCTTATTGGCATTCAATGTTTATGAGACCAAGTCTTGGCTTGGCTTTGGCTAGGTAGTGAGGGCAATGACCCACCATGGGGCATGTAATTAATTCAAAGTGTTTTTTTTGTTGTTTGACTTTGTTTGATGGTATTAGCTTGTAACTTGATGCAAATAAATCAAAATCCTTCTAAATCTATTAGGTTTCTTACTTGTTCATTTTTGCATTGTCATTTTGAAGCCCTATGCTAGGGGAAACACTATTTGATTTTGTGCATGGTGGCCAAGGGGAATAAAGAAGTAGTTAGATGCATGAGCATTATATAGATTTCAAAGGATCATATTTTGTTTACCTTTTTGGTCATGCAATGGGTTTTTGTGAATTTTTTTAGTGGCTTAATTTGGTTAAATGGGTCAACTACTCTTTGCATTCGTGACATTTGTGGAAGCTAGAAAATTTACAAAGGAAAGAAATCAATATTAATTGCCATTATTTTGCATTATTTTTATCTAGTGCTTAATTAAGTATTGAATTTAAAATTTTGATTCATTTTTGTGATTTGACCTTGCTAGTATGGTCTAGTTTTTTATTTGGAAATATGCGCAAAAATTTTAATATTTTGTAAATTACAAAAAAATTGTCAAATGGTTTTTTGCATGAATAAAATCTATCAAGGTTTATGTTTGTTTCCCAATTTTTGTATTTGTTTTAATTACCATGAAAATGGAAGATATTATGGCTTGACCAAAGCATTATTAGGTTGTGATTTTTGTGTACATATTAAGTCAAAGTTAATTTTATTTTATGGAAGATCTTTATTATTTTTAATGATGTTTAGGGCTAAAATTGTGCACATTGTATTATGGGATCATGTACTTTTACAAACCCTACACACACACACACACACACACACACACACAACAAGTTTTTAATAGGTTTTATTTCCTAGCGAAAATAAACCTATACATTCTTAAGCACAACCATGAAAGAAAACGATGATGTTTTTAAGATTTTTATTTGAATTAAAATTTCTAATTAGGGTTTTTATAAAATAATATTTTATAATTATTTTATTTTCATGGATTTCAAAATTGTATGGCTAGGGTATTTGATTTGGTTATGAGGGTTTTGAATTATAATGAAAGTCTACTTTTAGTCATGTTGTGAATTACATCATGATTGTTTGACTTCAAATAAAATATTATTTTTTATGATTTTGTTACATCATGATTTTTTAAAACTAGTTTTACTTTAAAAAATTGTATAAATAATTTCAATCATTATTATACTTACTAGTTAGTCATAATGACCTTAGGATATTTTCATCATAGTTATTCAATTGACCCTATTAGTCAACATTTTGTTGGCACTTTAAAGACATTTGATGTCGATTTATTTTATTACTTTGGTTAAATTTATTTTCACTGGCTATGTCAATATGTTGCTTTGCATGAGAACTTGAGCTTATTTTTTATGTCAGTATTTGACTAGTGTAAGTTTGATAAATTTTTTAATGAAGGTTGTATAATTTTTTTTATGAGTATAAAATTTAGATCATTTCTCAAGAGTTATTTGAGTCATCAAATTTCATTTTAATTAGATGGAAATATTTAGACAATATTATTTATATTTAAGGTTACTAACATTAATACAATTACATTTGTTTTGGATGATAAACCCCAATGTTGGATTAGGGATTGTGGGTGCAATGCCATGGATTGAACTCTTAATATTAAATATTATAAATATCCAACATGAGATTCAATAGTTGGAATAACTAAAAAGGTATTAGTGTTGTTATCCAAAAATGTAAATAGTATTGTTTGAATATTTTCATCATTTGGCTATGTTAAGTCAAGCTCAATAAACATTATTACTATAGACACTAGAAAATAGTACTAGATGTCAAAATGCCTTGAGATACCTTAGGGACCACATAACCCTTCTTGACCCACTAACCAGCCTATTAGACCTTGGGTCTGGTTATCTACTTAACTAACTAAACTCAATAATTTACTAACCCAACAATTACCCAAGTTATTTCAGCCCACCTTGACCCTTTGCCTCTAGACACTCAATTATTGATTGTTAGCATAATTGTCGATGGCTATCCTGACTATCGATAGTCAGGTCTTCAACCTTCTAACACATCATTGGTTATGTGTGAGATAAGGAGGAGTAATTAAATATGTTTGCCTTATATGGTGATAATAAATGCCCAAACATTAAAATCAGTAACTAAACCTACTAGGGAACCTTATATCATTCATCTCTCTTTGATTATAAAAAGAGGGGTGTAGGAGGTGAAAAAGGATCATCAAAAGCATTCTTGCACACAAGTATTCAATATTCCAACTAGCTAGGCAATCTTCTTCCAATGATTTAGAAATAATAATAAAGATCTAAACCTCTACCAAAATTACTCTTAAAGAAAAGGAACATTACTCTACTAAAATTACTCTAGCCATCAACCATCATCCATTTGTAAAACTATAGCTATAATTTATGTTTAAGTTTTATTTGGTTTCTAAATTCCAAGCTTGAATCACATCTACCATACCTATCTTTTGACTTCCTTATCTTTAAATAGACCCCTAACCAAACCCCTATGTGATCAATCACCAATTTTAAAACTTTTTTGAACACTTTCATAAATCCATAGGCAACCACTGATGATTAGAATAACCACTGATGGTCACCCCCAACCATCGATGATTGCCCAACTAATGATGACTAGCCTTACTACTAATGGTCAGCCCAAACACCGATGGTCACTATGGCATGAAATCAAAACAAGTTATTTCTAACTTGTTACCCTCAACCAAATCTAAATTTCTATGTTCTTACCTATTCACAGACCCCTGCTTGATTTTTTAAACCTAAGCTGTTATATCTTAGCACTAGTATTGACCCACTTTTGCTATATTTAGTCATTTTCTCTATCAACTATTCATCTACTTCTTTTTTTTTTTTTCAGTTTCTTTCTACTACTTAATACAAGAATCTTTCTTTTATCATTCCCAACTTAATTATTATCAAAGAGTGGATTGCCATCCTCCTAGCAAGCTCACACTTCTTAGTTCTAACTCATGTTAGGTAGTACACCTAGCTATCTTACTAACAATCCCTCTTGTTACTAATTTCTTATCTATAGGTATTCCTTCCAAGACAAAAATGATATCTCTACATTCATATAGATTACACATGAATCAATAACCAAGTATTTCTACCACACCCTTATTACTAGTTTATTATCTTCTTCCAAAATTAAGAAATGAGTAAAAATTAAGAGAAACATTTTGGCACAGCCAATGGGACCCTAACATCATCTAGGTTCCCCTTTCTTCATTTATTATTTACTCATATAATTAAATCTAAAATTTATTTTGGGCTTAAAATAAACCTTACATACATTGATTGCTTGCTTGATTTAGTTCGTTTAGTAACTTAAAAGCAAAGTAATTAATTGTAATTTCACTCTTATTATCACACACTTTACCAAACCACATAATCAATTAACACATGAAAACTAACTTGATATAATGCCCAACTAGGATTTTATCACCTAACGGTAACCTTACACTTTCCCAAAAATCCTACTTGGAGGTCATTACCAAAGGGAGAACCAACTCAACTCTCTGATTGAGTATAAACTCTAAAATTTAGTATATCTTGGCTAAACACCCAACACCCTTATCTCTACAGTGTGTGAAGTGAGTGGGTAGGCCCCAATATCAAGCCACATACTAAAATTCAATATAGATTCTTTTCGAGCACCTAAACACAACCTAAAACCAACCTTATATTTCCTCTTTAGTACTTGATCTACAAATCAAATTTCTTCTTCACATTTTTTAAGGCATAGGCCAAAAGTGATCTAAAAATAATCCTTAGTTTTAAATTCATTTTAGTGCATGTTTTGATTGCATTAAGTTTATTTTCCTTTTTTTTTGCTTTGTTTTTGAGTTGTGAGATTTTTTTCATTTCTTTTTCTATTCCTCACATGGTCTTTACTAGACAATAGTTGAGGAATTAAACCAAACAAGAACCACCATCTTCTTCCTCCTCTTCTTTGATGGAGTATACTTGTGATTTTTAGATTTATCCTCATCTTTTTCCTCTTCCTATCATGCCTTGGATAGTTGTTGATGGTGATGTAGACTTCGCTACCTTCCTTGATAACAACCTTGTGGCCCTCCAACATTACCTCAACACCTTAGCTCACCATACCCTTATTGCTTTGGTTCCTCCTACCGATCCACCTTATGATATGCCTCCCTATTTGATGGTTGGTGATACCTCTACCCAACCTATGATCACCTAAGCATATTATTATAGCAATACCCAATCCAACATCCCAACCAATAACCAAACACCACTTACACCAACCAATACTTCTAACATAGGGGAAACCTCACCTTTTGTTACACATGCCTCATCCACCATGGGGGTATCTTCTACCCCTATTTCCACCATTCCCCTTATCACTACTAATCCATTGATTTCTATGCCACTTCAAAATTTGGTGCTTTCCATACCTCTTACCCTTCCACCTATTATAAAAAGAGTTACCACTCAACCCCAACCATCTACCAAGCCAACTATACCTCTAAATCAACCCATATAAATCCCACAACAAATACCCATGAAATATTACCAATATTTTCCTAATCCAAAATGATACATAACACCTTCTACCCAACCTTTTATACCCATCAACCCTTATTTGGTACCATCCCACCCTCCAATGACCACATACCAATATGTGGTATCATCTCAACCCTATATCTCTTATCCATATATTTATTCCACCCAACATCAACCAAACTTACCATTTAATTCTCAAGCTTCCCAACCTCAATTAGATTTGGGCACAATGTTAATGGACAAAATGACCAACCTAGAGTCATCTATTTTTAGGGCTCATAAACTTTTATCTTATGATCATATGTATAATAAACCTATTCACGCATCCATCCTTATTATATATTATCCTCATCAATGGGAAATAGACACGTTTTCCATAGTTATAAAGCAAGGAGGAACCCAAACAACACTAGAGAGCATTTTTCCATTCTTGCTATTTGATTGTATATGATGATGCTCTTCTCCTTCATACCTTCCCCATCTCTTTACCCAGACCAAATTTGGATTGGTATAGTACTCTCACCAAGAACTTCATATTTTACTTCTCTCAACTTTCCAAAGTCTTTTTAGATCATGTCTCAATTAATATATCTAAAAGGGTCTCTACTATCAACCCCTACTCCACTAGGCAATTTGATGATGAATTAATTGCCATTTGGTAGCTAGACTGAGAGGTCTTATCAACCAACTTTCTTTCTCCTTACCCCAATCCAATTTTATTGAACTCTTCTCTTATGGTTGTTCTAATCATATTTACCCTAATATTCAAGTTCAAACTTTTAAAATTTTTATGAGGCTTTCATCATGGCATGAAAATTAGAAATCCAACCCATTGATGAGGGAAAATTAAAACTATGGAATAAAAATTATAGATTTAAATCTAATGACCCTTCTTTAAACAAAACCACCAATCAACCTAACCATCCCAACATTAAAACAAAGGCATCCAAAAACTTTTTTGTCCTTAAAATCACTCCACCTCCAATTGTCAACCAACCCAGCCCAACTTAACAAATTCCTCTAATTATTTTAACCAACAAAATTGAAACCAAAACCGAGTTGCCCCAAAATAATATAATTTGATAGGGGATTATTATGCTTCATATTTGGATAAAGTACTCAAAGCAAATGTTATATAAATTCCTCCCATAGAAACTTCCCAATAATTTGATGTCTCTCATCCTACACTTGGTTTGCACAATGAGAACAACCTATGTGTTTTTCACTGCATCATTAAACATGATGTTAGTAAGTGTAATACCTTTAAAACTATTTTTCAAAACATGATTGATAAGGGATAACTTGTATTTTATATTCCTAATGTACCCCCAAATCAGTCCCTTGACATCTTGCATAAACCTTTTCCCAACCATGCCCCTTCTACCAACTATGATGATAATAAACCATAATCATCTCATGCTCATGAGGTCCATATGGTTAATTTCATTATTAGTGAACCTATCATTGAGGAGACCATTACCTTATCTACCCCTTCATCCATTCCACTCATTGAAGTGGTGGAATCGCCCTTTATTCCTTTGGAGACCCAAATATAGGAAACAACCAATCCTCTTTATTTAATTGAGGAGACCTTGAACCTATCCACATCTCCTTTGATCAAAATACCAAAGGAGGTAACAATTTATTCAACCACCTCCTCACCCACCCTACCTATTGAGGTTATTGAATTACCTTCCATACCTTTAAACACCCAAATAAAGGAAATAACCATATCCATTCGTTTATTTGAGCATATCACACCTTTTTCCCCTATCCTAGAACCACCCATTCTCCCTTTGGGAACCATTCCAAAAGAAGATATTAACTTATCTACACCTTCCATGGAGAAAAAATCCTCACAAACCTTAGAAGCCTCCATCAAAAATGAAGGTGAAGAAACCCTTTCCTCACCTCCACCCATGGGCTCAAATTTTAAAACCAATGACCAAGGAATTAAACCCATTTACAAGCCTTTTTATATATTAGTCCAAAATATAGAGTTAACTTTTCAACCCAACCTACATAGAACCACTTTTTGGCCCTGTCTTGGGCCCCCTTAAACAAAACTCTAAACCTTCAACCTCACTTAAATACACCATCAAGCCTATCATTACCTCAAACCTATCTTAAAACACTTGTTTATTCAAAACCATAGGAGAACCATCTAACCCACCTCTATCTAAAATTTTCAAATAACCTTATGCCTGTCTAACCAAACTCAACAAGAATCTAGGAATACTTCCTACACCTAGCCTTGCTCACCCATCTTTGAGGTTGGACTTAACCCCTTCTAGTCCATAAAAGAAAACCCCTAACCAAACCAACAAATAATATGTATCCAACAAAACTCCCACCTTGAACTAGAACTATTACACTTCCTTCACACTTATTATCTATCTTAGGACCCCATCCTTCTACCATCCCATGATCTCATCCTTCTACCATAAAGGTGAACCCTCTAGTAGTTACATATTCCTCATGTATTAAACCTTATCCTTTTTCTTTATCTACACCTACTTCTACCAAATCATCAAAATCCCCATCATTTTTAACAAATATATCTACCTCTACCTTCCCATTTATCACCAAACCTTCACCCTCCACCTCCAAATATTCAACCTCCAAATCAACCATGACCTCGTAGTTGAGTTGTGGACCACCCTTTTGAGCACATAATAAATGTTTGATATCCCATAAAGTATAGTGATTAGTGATTTTGATGCTTGGATATAACAAAAATTACTATTTTTAAGCAATGGGGGCTCCATTTATTAGGTGGGACAATGGTGGCCTAATTAACTAGCCACATGGTTTAGTTACATGATTAGAAGCCATGTGGTAAAGGATAGCCACTATTTGAATTAGTCAACATAATTTTTTTGAGTATTAATAAATTGATTTTATTATTTAATACTATTTTTTTCAAACTATATAATATTTTTATTTTAATACCTAAACAAATGTAATTAAAACTGGAACTTTGACAAAAAAAGATAGCCATTTTTCAAATCCATTTATGGATACCTAGGGAACCAAGGGTGAGGTAAATTAACCCACCCAACTCAATTTTTTTCATACACATGAGATAAATATTAAGGCATGGGATGAAACTTTTTTCCATATATGAGATTTTTATCAAGCAGAGATACTTTTTGACCTTGTTGACTAGTGTGGGTCCCTAGAATCCTTAGAATGGGTTGACACCAAAAAGGAGACTCATCAATTTTTTTCCTCATATCATATTAGACAAGTTTAATTTTGTAAAACTAAGTTTTTAAAATAGTTTTACCTTAAAATTATCTTGGAGGTAATTAATTGTCAAAGAAGAGATTCAATCTCCCAAATCACAATTTGGATAAATGTGGGAGTTGGAGACCACCTAGACACTTCACATCAATCTGGGTACCTAAAAAAAGAGACCACACACTTTGATTAAATTATAATTTTTAAAATTAAATAATTCTAAGTGTGCTAAAATATTAGAGACCCAATTAAAAATGGTCATCTAAGGGTGAGGAAGGTGGAGATGGATGACTATGGACAAATCATTCTCAAATGATTCCTCCTCCTTTTCCAAATATAAATTTAAACCTAAAATTAATTGTTAAAAATGTTTGTGGGACCCTATAGGGATTATTATAATTTTTACATCATTGGAGATAGGTTGATCCATCCTTTGGGGGCTTAATTAAAATATTTTACACCCCTTTAGAGTTCATATGGGGACTATATTATTTTTGGTTGAACACTTTCCATTAATTTGAGTTATGTCAAAAATATATTTTAATTATGAATTAATTCCAAACTAAGCCATGTGATTGACTAGAATTTCTAGAAGATGTATTTGAGCATTATGAAGAGTTATAAATAATCATTAAATCTAATGGTTGATCGAGCCATCGTCACCTTATTAAAGTTTCATTTTTAGGCCTTGGGTATATGGGGTATCTCTATTTGCTTAGAGAGTGTTAGGCTTGTTGAGATCTTGTAGGTTGATTTGAGTGAGTGGGAGGACTTGGTTGTGTAACCTATCATGTACACATGAAATTTGTAATCCATGTCATTTAGGCATGTGTTATTATTACATCATGTCAAAAAAAAATTGGCCCTTCAAGCCAAAATTGGGAACCTCTATTGGAAAACTTAGCTGCCTAAGTCTATACCTTTGGCTAGGTCTAGTATGTAGGTTTCATTCAAAAGAAGTGTTTTATACAAAGCCCAAAATAAATGTATAAGTCCACTTATTTTTAAAATTTTTGTTTTTGTATTTTACTAAGCCTTTGTATTGTAATCCTTTTGAGTCTTTTGTTTTGACTAATGTGTTCATTATTTCAGAGGTTATTGTTTTTGGGTTTTTTGTTTAAGTGTCAGGAATTGTTTTAGATATTTTGTTTGAAGCAATTATCCTAAAGGTTATATTTAATTCAATAAATTTTCAACTTCAATCTTTTGTAAGGGATTGTTTCCTACATTTTGTCTGAAATAATTTTCTTGAAAAGGTGCTACCATAGGAAATGGTTCATTAACAACTTTTCTGAAGGGGTCATTTGTAAATTTTTTGAAGGGGTCATTTGTAACTTTTTTGAAGGGGTCATTTTCAACTTTTATTAAGGTTTCATCTTAATTTATTTTAAGGGGTCATATTCATTTTTTGGAAGTACACTTCATCTTTTCTGAAAGGTAATTCAACTCTTCTGAAAAGGTCATTTCCAACTTTTCTAAAAGGCAATTCAAATTTTTTGAAGAGGTCATTTGCAAACTTTTAAAGGGGTCATTTACAACTTTTTTGAAGGGAAATTTTGTCTCATATCAATGTTTCCAAAGGGTATTTTTAGGCAAAGTGTCCTTCCCAAATGGTCCATTTTAAAAAAATTGAAGGGTCATCCAATAATTTGAAGGAATTAATGTAAACAATGGGGCCAAAGGAATTATTTCAAGAAAAAATCCTGAAGGTAAAGCCCTGATACAAAGAGGCCCAATACAAAATTGATTAAAGGAATAGTCAAAGAGCACTTGGAAAAAGTCCCAAAAACCTTGTCCATGGGAAAATTATCTACATAAATTATCAAAATCAAAAAGTCCAAATGAATTATTTTAGGAAAAGTGCCAAAACAATGTGACCACAAAAACAAAAGTCTGAGGAAAATACCTAAAGGATGATGGCCCACAAAAAGTCTATTTCATACTATGGAAAATATCCATTGGTGTCAAAAGGCTGGGTAGGAATTGGAACACGAATATAGAGGTAACAAATGGCAAAATTTCTCAAGCATCTAATTCAATTGTAACTGATTCATTTCATACAATTTTAACTTCTTTATTTAATGCAATTGTAACTTATTCAATTGTAACTAATTCATTTGGTGACATGGCATAGCTCACCCATCTCTCTCTCAAATGCAAATTTAATTTATTTTCACATATGGAAACATGTTCCAAGTGACTCTTGAACTTCATTTGCTTGACCTATCTCTCTAAAAATCTATATATATGCATTATTTTGGCTTGTTTTAGTAGCCTCCACTGGCTATTAGGAAAAATCTAGCTAGATTTGTACTTGAAAGACTCTTAAAGAAATAATAAAAGTTATTTTTCCACTAAAATGTTGTACCATTGAGTATCAATTAAAGTCATGTTTTTCTTGTTTAGTGAGAGGTTATCTTTCCTAACATGTCATCCTTGATTACCTACTAAATGTATAGAAAGAGTATTGTTATAGGTCATTTTTAGTATTCTATCCTAAGTGTATAGACATTTTAGAAGTGGTTTATGACTATATTCCTTCTTGGAATCATCCATTACTCTTATGGATGTCGAGTGCCTTCTTGAATCTAACATGTGAAATACTAATGTGATGATGCATAAAGAGTTGTGAGTTTTGTGTGAGATAAGTTATATTGGTCTCTAAATAACATATTTTTTTAGTCAAATAGGATGAGATAAATATTAGTGAATCACCATTTTGTTTCTTATATGTTTTCCTTAACCCTTTCATACAACAATTTCTAAGTTAGAGAGAGATCTTTAAATTTTTATCAAGGTGAGATATCCCCTTATCTAGAGATTCATCTTAGTGAAATTGTCACCCATAGGAAAAGAGATGTTTCCATTATGCCACTTGGATGAGGAGAGTTAAGCATCTCCTCAAGGGTGTGAATCTAACTATTAATAGTTTTTTTGAATTCTTGGTGGGACTATTTGTGTAAGGAGTTGAAGAATTATTCGTGTGTTCTTAAACTAATCAACCTTTGGAGGCATTTCAATCAACACCAATGGTGACTCTGAGTTGAATCAATTGGGAAAGTATCCCTAGTGCATCAAGATAATCATATTTGGTATGTATAATCCCATTATTGATTAGTATGGACCTTATGTTACTTCATATAGTTTTGATTAAGCTCATTTTATTCATGGAATCACCTCAAACAGTTTTAATTGTCCTTCTCTTAGTCAATCCAAGAGTGATAGGGAGATAATGTTGGATTTTGAAAAGAAAATTTTGTAGATAAATAGGTTTAATGATAAAAATAGGTATCAACAAGAGCTTATGTAAAAGGAGGAGTGTTTGTTTAGACAGGCTCAGGAAATACAATCTATGAAAGAGAAACTAGTAAGATGGAGGAGTCAATCCATTCAAGGTAATCAGCCATGTATGCCTTTTTCTATTGCAAAGTAGACTTCTAATATTCAAAATAAACCCTCCTCTTATACATAAAATCCTTTCTATCAAATATCACTTTCTTACCAAAATAAAATGAGTCAACTTTCTAACCCATCTAATGCATTAACTACTCTTAATGTTAATCCTTTGTACTTAAAAATCCAACACCAAAGGACATTAGAACATAATTCTATGGAAACTAAATATTTAAATTCCTTAGATTGTGAGTCCCCATTTGAAAGAAGTCATCCTATTTCCTTTGGAAAATATCACATCCATCCTTAAGCAACTCTTCCTATATATGTGCAAACTCTTCCTAGTATCCCTTAACCTCCTCAAGTCCTTCAATATGATGTTAAGATTCCAAGTTGGAGAAATGTCTATCATGAACAAGCTCAAGACCTTGAGAATAATGAAGTTTATGCCTATCCTCAATAAGAGAGTTCCAATCATAAGATCATGAGTTGGAATGAAATAGTGGAATCATGGGGTAAGAAAGAAGATAAGAGTATTGTCTAATAGTGTGAAGCGAAAAATGAAACCCCTCAAGTCCCTCCCACCCTTCTTCAAGAAACCTCTTCTTTTCCATGTCAAACCTCTCATAATCCTTCTCATCATGATGATGCATATTATTCCAAGAAATACTCTTTCAAAATAATCTAGCCAAGAATATTGAAGAATTAGAGTCAAGAATGAGGTTGCTTAATCAAGGTGTAATGGAAGGTTTAGACCCAATAGAAGATACCATGTCTAAACACACCCCATACATACCCCTTAAAGATATTCATCAAGCTACATCTGATGTGGATGAATTTTTGGTCAAGTAGAAGGAAGAGAATCAATTTATTTTATCCAAAGTTTTACTTCCTCTTCCTCATGATATTCTCATAGAACACCCCACTTCTCATTCCCAATCTGATTTTGAGCTCACTAGTGCATGATTATTTTCAAAGTCTATTCCTAAGTCCTCTCCTTCATCCCACACTCCATTTTAACTCCCTTAACCTTCTAATTCCTTCCATACTCCAACTCCTACATTTTAAACTCATGAACCTATCCATTCAGCCTTCACTTCATTCCCTTATAAATAAGAGCCTATTTTGAAGAAGGCAAAAAAGTAAGAGAAAATGCAATTGTTGGATAATCAAGAGGATATCATGAGTGATGATGATGATGAAATAATTATAGGTACTCCCCATAAGCATAATCATGGTGATCATCATCATGAACATGAGGTGGAAGGCATTACCAAAGATAAACAATGTAGTCAAATCATATTTCAAGAGGTGGTTGTTCTAGGAGGTTTTCATGAGAATAAGGTTAAATAAGTGACTCTTGAAGGTGGAATGATTCAAGGAGAATATATATGTCACACATACATGAAAATGTTCTAGAAATATAAATATGAGATTGATAAACTTCACTTCTCAACATTGGATGGAGAATGTAAGCATGGTGAGCTCTCTTTCCCTTTGTTTGATGCACCTTCTTGTTGCTTTAATTAAGATAATGACCAGGCCATGGGACCTGAGTTGGATGAGTTTCAAGAGCATGTTGTTGAGTAGATATAGACTCTTGTTTATGGGTAAGAAGATAAAAAATCATATTAGTGTGAAAGAAACATTAAAGAAGGAGATGTTGAACAAGAAAATGATGATTTTAGGATGAACTAGAAAAATTTTGTCTCGGCTCAAACATAACACCAGTAACCCTTCCTCAAGAGAACCCTGATGAAGTAAGAGATCAGTTTGGCTAGATTCTCAAAAGGATATAAAATAATGAGTTGGTCTATGATGCATACGAAGAGGGTCATGAGCCAAATGAGCCCTATAATGATGAACTTGTAGCCATTGATCCATTTATGGACTACAACAAAATGAATGACCATCATGAAACATGTCTCAAGGAATAATATGAGTACATAGATGTGGAAGACATGTTTGAACTTGATGCATTGGAACACACACCAATCAAGATGGAAAACAAGAAGGGTGAGTCACCAAGTTATCACTCCTACAAAATACTTGGTTACCATCATGAGGTTTCTTACCATGAAGGAGACCTAAGAAGTTTCCCCTTTGATTCAAGAGGGGGAAATATGTATCAATTCAGATGTACATATTAGTTTGATTTTAATTGTGTTGTGTTTTTCTTTCCCTAAGTGCTTAGTAGTACAAGTGTGTCCTTGTCTTGTTTTTTATTGGGTATTTTTTGTGTGTTATTCTTTCCCTTTGTGTGTCTAAGGTGGTAACTAGTTACCTTGTTGATAAGGTTTTGAATCATGGTCAAGGTTTCTTGTTTATTTTAGTCTTTAGATGACTTCATGCCCAATGGATCATTTCAACTACTAGTCTAGTTAGTATAGCAGACACACCACCCTTGTGAATCACCAATTTATTGACCAAATTTTGGGCCTTTAGGCAAAAATTGGGCACCCCTATTTGAAAACTTAGCTGCCTGAGTCTATACCTTTGGTTAGGTCTAGTATGTAGGTTTCATTTAGAAGAAGTGTTCTATACAAATATTGTAACAAATGTACAAGTACTTTTCTTTAAAAAGTTTTATTTTGGTAATTTGTTAATCCTTTGCATAGTAATCATTTCGAATTTTTTATTTTGACTAAAGTGTTCATTCTTTTGGAGTCTTTTGCTTTCAAGTTTTTTTTAAGTGTCAGGAATTATTTTAGACATTTTGTCTAAATTAATTTTCCCAAAGGGTATATTTATTTTAGGAAATGGTCCACTTCAATATTTTTGAAGGGATTGTTTGATACATTTTGTTCGAAATTATTTTCTTAAAAAGGTGCTTCCATAGGAAATGGTTCATTTGCAACTTTTCTGAAGGGGTCATTTGCAACTTTTTTGAAGGGGTCATTTACAACTTTTTTAAAGAGGTCATTTTCATTTTTTTAAAAGGTTCATCTTAATTTTTTTAAAGGACACTTCATCTTTTTTGAAAGTTAATTCAACTCTTCTAGAAAGGTCATTTACAACTTTTTCGAAAGGTATTTCAAATTTTCCAAAGGGGTCATTTGCAAATTTTTTGAAGGGCACTTTTGGCTCAGATCAAAGTTTTTAAAGGGTATTTTTGGGTAAAATATCCTTCTTAGATGGTCCATTTTAGAAAATCTAAAGGTTCATCCAATATTTTGAAGTAGTTAATGCAGAAAAAAAGGGATGAAGAAATTATTTTGAGAAAAAAGCTTGAAAGAAAAGACCTAATACAAAGAGACCTGATATAAAAGTGTTTCAAGGAATAGTTAAAGAGCACTTGGAAATAGTCCTACAGACCTTATCCATGACAAAATTATCCACAAAAATTATCAAAAGCAAAAATCCTGAATGAATTCTTTTGGGAAAAGTGTCAAAATAAAGTGACCACATAAATAAAAGTCCAAAGAAAATACCCAAAGGATGATGGCCCACAAAACATCAAGTTAAAAGTATGAAAAATAGCCATTAGTGTAAAAAGGCTTGGCAAGAACCTAAAGGTGAATATAGAGGTAACAAATGGCAAAATGTCCTAAGCATCTGATTCAATTTTAATTCATTTATTTGGTGCAATTGTAAATTATTCAATTGTAACTAATTCATTTGGTTCAATTATAACCTATTCAATTATAAATGATTCATTTGGTGACATGGTATAGCTCACTCATCTCTCTCCCACATGAAAATTTAAAAAAAATTCACATATCGACACATGTCCAAGTGACTCTTAAACTTCCTTTGCTTGACCTCTCTTTATAAATATATATATATATATATATATATATATATATATATATGCATTCTTTTGGCTTGTTTTATCAACCTCCACTAGTTATTGGGAAAACTCTATCCAAATTTGTACTTGAAAGACTCTTGAAGAAATAATACAAGTTATTTTTCCACTCAAATGATGTACCATTGAGTATTGGTTCAAAATGTGTTTTTCTTGTTTAGTGATAGGTTATCTTTCCTAACATGTCATCTTCAATTACCTACCAAATGCATAAAAGGAGTGTTATTGTATGTCCTTGTTAGTATTATGTCCTAAGTGTATAGACATTATAGAAGTGTTATACGACTATATTCCTTCTTGGAGTCATCTGTTACTTTTCTAGATGTCAAGTGCCTTCTTGAATCGAACATGTGAAATAATAATGTGATGATGCATAAAGAGTTGTGAGTTTTGTGTGAGAGAAGCTCTGTTGGTCTTTAAGTAGCATATTTTTTTAGTCAAACAAGAGGAGATAAATATTAGTGCATCACCATTTAGTTTTTTAGTTATTTTCCTTAACCTTTTTCATAAAAAAATTTGTTAATTTAGAGAGAGAGATTTAAAGGTGCATCAACGGGAGCTAGCCCCTTATCTAGAGATTCATCTCAGTGAAATTATCACCCACAACAAGAGAGATGATTCCATTGTGCCACTTGGATGAGGTGAGTTGAGCATCTCCTCAACGGTATGAATCCAAGTGTCAACACATCATATTACATGCCTTGTGACATGTATTTAGCCAAATGTTTTTAGTGAGGGTGAGTATAATGTGCTTTCGACATTTTGAAAAAAATTGTATTTGATTTTTTTTGTGTTTTTTAGTCATGTGAGTTTTAGGAATGACACTCTTTTACCTATGTAGTTATTTGGGTTAATACATTACATATTTTTCCCCAAATTTGTGAGGGTTAGTGCATGTTTTATTCCTATCCCAACATCTTACATATTTAAAAAACCTAGGGGTACAAGCAACCACACTCTACATGTTCTTTATAAAAGAAGTAAAATTTTATCTAATGATTCAACAAGGAGACATCTTCTCCAACATGTTGTAATGGAAACACTATTTTCACCAACACATAGATGTAGTCTTACCATTTTTATTTAAAAATTCAATTTCATAATTAAAATATTAATTTTATGTGTCATGACCCTATTTGACTACATTATTTTACTTATTTTTATGGTTTAGTTAAGAACTATTTGGGACATAATTATTTGGATTACTATTGTGATACATTTCTATGATCTATGTTTGATCCATTCTAAATATCATTGAGTTAATTATTTAATATGCTTTCAATTATAGCATTAGATATTTCATGCTTAATGAGTTATCAATTCAGTTATATTATTGTATTTAATGATGCTATTGAATTTATTGATCTTATATAGTATAGATACTATTGATTTTTTATTATGGCTATAGTTATGAGATATGAGCTAGGTTAGATGTGACTCCAAATAGTCTAGTGAGGCTGAGAAAGTGAATGAAAAGAATCAGTGAACATAAAATTTAAAAACCTAAGCTTTGATTGTTTATAATGTGTTTGAGTCATTTTTATATCCCTAATTTATAGTGTTGAGTGTTTATTAGTTATTGATTTCAATTTCATTATTAAATTTTTCATTAGTCATTTTTGACTTCTTTTTCTATCCTTTATTTATTTGATTTTAAATCCTTAAATTAGTTGACATTGATGGAATGTTTTTAATCTTAATCTACTGTGTTAGTTACTCTTGAGTTGATCATATTGATTATCACCTTGTCAATTTTTTGACATTACATTATTCTTTGAATACTATCCTAATCACTAATGAAGTCTTGTTTTATGTTTATATTCTTGATTGGCATGATTATTGGTCACATTCTTGATTTATTTTGGATTAAAGGCATTAATAATGGTTATGATTTAAATGAATTAAAACATTTTAAATGGTCTTAGAAATTTCATTTAATTGCATTAAAGTTATTATTTTGGTTTGAAACTCTTATTGGAATTCAATGTTTATGAGACCAAGTCTTGGCTTGGCTTGGCTTGGCTTTGGCTAGGTAATGAGGGAAATGACCCACCTTGGGGCATGAAATTAATTCAAAGTTTTTTTTGGTTGTTTGACTTTATTTGATGGCATTAGCTTGTAATTTGATGCAAATAAATTGAGAGACTTCTAACCCTATTAGGGTTCTTGCTTGGTCATTTTTGCATTGTCATTAGGAAGCCTTGTGCTAGGTGAAACTCTATTAGATTTTATGCATGGCAGCCAAGGGAAATAGAGAGGTAGTTAGATGCATGAGTATTATTTGGATTTACCACCATTATATTTTGTTTACCTTGTTGGTTATGTAATGTGTTTTTGTGTAATTTTTGGTGGTTCAATTTGGTTAAATGGGTCAACTAATCTTTGCATTCATGACATATGTGGAAGCTAGAAAATTTAAAAAGGTAAGTAATCAATCTTAATCACCATTATTTTGCATTCTTTTTGTCTGATGCTTAAGTAAGTATTGAATTTAAAATTTTGATTCATTTTTTTGATTTGGCCTTGCTAGTATGGACTAGGTTTTTGTTTGGAAATATGCGTAGTCATTTTATTATTCTATAAATTATAAGAAAATTGTCAAATGGTTTGTTTGCAAGGATAAAATCTATTAGGGTTTGTGTTTGTTTTCTATTTTTTTTTTCATTACCATTAAAATGGAACATATTATGGCTCAGCCAAAGCATAATTAGGTTGTGATTTATATGTACATATTAGGTGAAAGTTAATTTTATTTTATGGAATATCATTATTATTTTTAATACCATATAGGGCTACAATTGTGCACATTATATTATGGGTTCATGTACCTTTGCAAACCCTAGATATATACTATAAATTTTTAATAGGTTTTATTTCCTAGCAAAAACAAACCTATTCATTCTTACCCAAGTCATAGAAGAAAAAAAATGATATTTTAAATATTTTTCTTTGAATTCAAGTTTCTAATTAGGGTTTGTATAAAATAATATTTTATAATTATTTTATTTTCATGTAAAAATCGCATGGCTAGGGTATTTGATTTGGTCATTATGAGGGTTTTGAATGATGATGAAAGTCTATTTTTAGTCATGTTGTGAATTACATAATGATTGTTTGACTTCAGACAAAATATTATTTTTTATGATTTTGTTACATCATGATTTTTTAAAACTAGTTTGATTTTAAAAATTTGTTTGAATAATTTCAATCATTATTATACTTACTAGTTAGTGATAATGATGTTAAGATATTTTCATCATTGTTATTCAATTGACCTTGTTAGTCAACATTGAGTTAGCACTTTAAGGACATCTGATGTTGATTTATTTTATTACTTTGGTTAACTTTATTTTCATTGGCTATGTCAATATGTTGCTTTGCATGAGGACTTGAGTTTAATTTTGATGTCATTATTTTACTAGAGTAAGTTTGAAAAAATGTTTAATGATGGTTGTATAATATTTTTTATGAGTATACAATTTAGCTCATTTCTTGAAATTTATTTGAGTCATTAAATTTCATTTTACTTTGATGGAAATATTTAGACAATATTGTTTGTATTCAGGGTTACTATAAGTAATATAATTGCATTTATTTTGGGTAATGTACCCCAATGTTGGATTAGGGGTTGTGGGTGCAATTCCATGGATTGAACTCTTAATATTCAATCTTATAAATATACAACACGAGCTTTAATAGTTAGAATAACTAAAAAGGTGTTAGTGTTGTTAGCCAAGAATGTAAATAGTGTTGTTTGAATGTTTTCATCATTTGGATATGTTAAGTCAATCTCAATATAAATTATTATTGTAGATACTATAAAATTATACTAGATGTCAAAATTCCTTGAGATACCTTAGGGACCACCTAACCCTTCTCGACCCACTAACCAACCTCTCAAACCTTGGGTCTAGTTATCTACTTAGCTAACTAAACTCAATAGCTTACTAACCTAACCATTACCCAACTAATTTCAACCAGCTTGGACCCTTTGAATCTAGACACTAAAATGTCAATGATCAACTTAATTATTGATGGTTAGCCTGAATGTCAATAGTCAGGTCTTCAACCTTTTAACATGTCACCAAATGTGTGTGAGATAATGAGGCATAATTAAATATGTTTGCCTTATATGGTGCTAACAAACTCCCAAGCATTGAAATAAATAAGCTAACCTACTATGGAACCTTAGATCCTCCATATATCTTTACCTATAAAAGGAGTGTAGGAGTTGAAAAAGGATCATCACAAACTTTTTTAGACACAAGTATTCAAGCTTCCAACCAGCCAACTAGTCTTCTTCCAATGATTTAACAACAACAATAGAGATCTAAACCTCTACCAAAATTAGTCTCAAGGTAAAATACCATTACTCTAATTAAATTACTCTATCCATTAACCATTTTGAAAACTATAGGTATAATTTATGTTTCAATTCTATTTGGTTTCTAACTTCCAAGCTTGAATCACATCTACTATACCTATGTTCTAACTTCCCTATCTTTAACCAAACCCCTATCTGATCAATCACCCATTATAAAACTCTTTTTAAACACTTTAATAAATCCATAGGCAATCACCAATGATTAGCACAACCACCGTTGGTCACCCCCAACCATCGATGGTTACCCAACTATTGATGGTCAACTTTACTGCTAATGGTCAACCCAACTAATGGTGGTCACTATGGCATGTAATAACAAGTTATTTATAACCCATTACCCCTAACTAAATCTGATTTTATATGTTCCTACCTATTTATAGACCCCTTCATGATTTTTTAAACCTAACCTGATATATCTTAGCACTAGTATTGACCCACTTTTTCTATATTTAGTCATTTTCTCTATCAAGTATTCATCTACTTGTGTTTCATTTCAGTTATTTTTTTTATTTAATGCAAGAATATTTATTTTATCATTCCTAACTTAGTTATTATCTAAGATTAGATTGATAGCCTCCTAGCAAGCTCACGCTTCTTGGATCTAGCTCATACTAGTTAGTCCACCTAACTATCTTCCTAACAACCCATTTTGTTATAAATTTTTTATCTTTAGGTATTCCTTCCAAGACAGAAAGGATTTCTCTACATTTTTATGGATTATGTGTGCATCAACAACTAGGTATCTCTACCACACCCTTACTACTATTTCTTATCTTCTTCCAAAATTAAGAAACAAATAGAAATTAAGAGAAATATTTTGGCATGCCTAGTGGAACCCTAACATCATCTAGGTTCTCTTTTCTTCCTTTATTCTTTTCTCATATAAAAAAATCTAAAATTTATTTTGGGATCAAAATAAACCTTGCATACATTGATTTATTTCTTGTTTTAGTTCATTTAGTAAATTAAAAACAAAGTAGTTAATCATAGTTTCACTATTGTTATCACACACTTTACCAAACCACATAATCAATTAACACATAAAAACAAACTTGATACAAGTCATGACCAGTATTTTATCACCTAACGGTAACCTTACCCTTTCTTAACAAACCTACTTGGAGGTCATCACCAAGGGGAGAACCAACTCATCTCTCTAGTTGAGTATAAAATCTAAAATTCAATATATCTTGGCTAAACACCTGACACCCTTATCACTATAGTGTGTGAAGTGAGGGGGTAGGCTCCAATATAAAGCTATATACTAACATTCAATACAAATTTGTTTTGAGTATCTAAACATAACCTGAAACCAACCTTAGATTTCCTCTTTAGTACCAAATCTACAAACCAACTTTCTTCTTCACATTTTTTAAGGCATAAGCTAAAATAAATATAAAAATAATCCTAAGTATTAAACAAACTTTAGTACATGTTTTGATTTCATTGAGTTTATTTCCCTTTCACTTGCTTTGTGTTTAAGTTGTGATATTTGTTTTATTTCTTTTATATTCCTCACATGGTATTTACTAGACAACAGTTGAGGAATCAAACCAACCAAGAACCACCATCTTCCTCTTCCTCTTCATCCATGGATTATACTTATGATATTTAAAGTTATCCTCATATTTTTCCTCCTCCTACCAGGCCTTGGATAATTGTTGAGGGTGATGCATGTTTCACTACCTTCCTTGATAATAATCCTATGGCCCTCCAACATTACCTCAACACCCTAGCTCACCATACCCCTATTTCTTTGATTTCTCCTATAGATCCACCTTATGGTATGCCTCATCATTTGATGTTTAGTGATACATATACCCAACCTATGATCACCCAAGAATATTCTTATAGTAATATCCCATCCACTACCACCACCCAAACCCAATCCAACATCCCAACCAATATCCAAACATAATCTACACCAACTAATACCTCTAACATAGGGGTAACCTCACCTCTTGTTACCCATACCTCATCCACCATGGAGGTATCTTCTACCCCTATTTCCACCATTCTCCTTATCACTACCAATCCACCAATTTCTACCCCACTTAAAAATTTGGTGCTTTCCATACCTCCTACCCTTCCACCTATTAGCACAAGTGTTACCACTCAACCCCAACTATCTACCAACCCAAACATACCTCTAAATCAACCCATATCAATCCCACAAAAAATAACCATGACATATTATCAATATATTCCTAATCCATAAGGATACATAGAACCCTCTACCCAACCTTTTGTGCCCATCAACCCTTATTTGGTACCATCCCAACCTCCAATGACCACATACCAATATGTGGTATCATATCAACCCTATATATCTTATCCATATATTTATTCTACCAAAATTCAACCAAAATTACCATCTAATTCTCAAGCTTCCCAGCCTCAAATATATTTGGTCACAATGTTAATGGATAAAATGACCAACCTATAGTCATCTATTTCTAGGGCTCATAACCTTTTATCTTACGATCAAATATATAATAAACCTATTCAACCATCCTTCCCTATCATATCTTATCCTTCTCAATTGAAACTACACAAATTTTCCAAGTTTTAAAGCAAGGAAGACCCCCAAAAACACTTGAGAGCATTTTTTAATTATTGATATTTGATTGTATATGATGATGCTCTTCTCCTTCATACCTTCCTTATCTCTTTACCCTGACTAGATTTGGATTGGTAAAGTGATATAACAAATCACTCCATATTTTACTTCTCTCAACTTTCCCAAGTCTTTTTAGATCATGTCTCAGTCAATATATCTAAAAGTTTCTCTACTATCAACCTCTACTCTATTAGACAATTTGATGATAAATTAATTGTTGATTTTGTAGCTAGATTGAGAGGTCTCATCAACCAAATTTATTTCTCATCACCCCAACTTGAGTTGATTGAAATATTATATTGGGGTTGTGCTAAACATATTTCCCCTACTATTCAAGTTTAAACTTTTTGAACTTTTGATCAGGATTTCACCATGGTAGGAAAATTAGAACTTTGACCTATTGATGAGGGAAAATTAAAACTAAAAAATAAAAATTCTATATTTAAATCTAATGATCCTTCCTCAACTAAAAAGGCCAATCATCCTAACCATCCCAACACTAAAACAAAGGCATCCACAAACTCGGTTGTCCTTAAAACCACTCCACCTCCAACTATCAACCAACCCAACCCAACCTAACCCAACCAATTCTACTAATTCTTCTAACCAACAAAACCAAAACCAAAACCAAAATTGAATTGCCCCAAAACAATATAATTTGATAGGGGATTATTATGCTTAAATTTTGGATAAATTACTCAAACTAAAAATTATATAACTTCTTCCCATAAAACCTCCCGAATAATTTTATGCCTTTCATCCTACACCTGGTTGGTACAATGAGAACGATCTATGTGCTTTTCACCACATCATTGGACATGATATTAATAGGTGTAATACCTTTAAAAATATTGTTCAAAACATGATTGATAAGGGAAAACTAGTATTTTAAAATCCTAATGTACCCCCAAATCAGTCCCTTGACATATTTCATATATTCTTTCCCAACCATGCCCCTTCCACCAACTATGATGATAATAAACCATAATTATCTCACGATCATGAGGTTCATATGGTTAATGTCATTATTAGTGAACCTATCATTGAAGATACCATTACCTCATCTATCCCTTCATCCATTCCACTCATTAAAGTGTTAGACTCACCCTCTATTCCTTTGGACACCCAAATAGATTAAGCAACCACCCCTCTTTCCTTACTTGAGGCAACTATGATCCTATATACATCTCCTTTGATAGAAATACCAAAGGATACAACCATTACTTTAGCGACTTCTTCACCCACCCTACCTATTGAGTTGATTGAATTACCTTCTATACCTTTAAAAACCCAAATAAATCAAACAATCATCTCCACTCCTTTACTTGAGACTATCACACCTTCCTCCCATAGCCTAGAACAATCCATTATCCCTTTGGAACCAATCCCAAAATAAGAGATCACATTATCTACACCTTCCATGGAGGAAACATCCTTACAAACCTTGGAACCCTCCATCAACAATGAAGGTTAATAAACCTTTTCTTCACCTCCATCCATGGGGCTTAACTTTTGAAACCAATTACAAAGAAATTAAACCCATTTACAAGCCTTTTTTTAGATTAGTCCAAAATATAGAGTTCACTTCTAAACCCTACCTAGATATAGGTATTTTTGGCACCATATTAGGCTCCTTTACCTAAAAAACCTTAATCTTTAACCTCACTTGAATTCACCATCAAACCTATCATTACCTCAACCCCATTCGAAAAAAATTATTTATTCAAAACCATATGAGAACCATCCAACCCACCTATATCTAAAATTTTCAAATCACCTTATGCCTCTCTAACCAAACCCAACAAGAATGTAGGAATACTTCCTACACCTAGCCTTGATCACCCATCTTTGAAGTTGGTATTAACCCATTTTAGTCCACCATAGCAAACCCTAACCAAACCAACTAATAAGATGGATCCAACCAAAATCCCACCTCAAACTTGATGTATAACACCTCCTTCACACTTACCATCTATCTTAGGACCACATCCTTGTACCATCATGTGAGCTTATTTTTCTATGAAGAAGGTGAACCCTCTTGTAGTTACCTATTCCTCATATAGTATACCTTCTCCTTTTGCTTTATCTACACCTACCTCCATAAATTCATCAAACTCCCCATCAATTTTAATTAATCTATCTACCTCTACCTTCCCACCTATCACCAAACCTTCACCCTCAACCTCCAAATCAACCATGACCTCGTAGTTGAGTTGTGGACCACCATTTTGACCACATAATAAAGGTTTGATATCCCCTAATGTCTATAACACAAATTATTGGTTTTAAACCATGTGGTCTCCATTTATTAGGTGGGACAATGGTGACTTAATTAACTAGCCACATGGTCTAGTTACATGGTTAGATGCTATGTGGTAAAGGATAGCCACTATTTGAATTAGTCAACATAATTTTTTTGAGTATTAAGAAATTTATTTTATTATTTAATATTATTTTTGTCAAACTATGTAATATGTTAAGTTTAATACCTAGACCAATGTAATTAAAACTAGAACTTTGACAAAAAAAGATACCCATTTTTCAAAGCCATTTATGGATACCTAGGGAGCCAAGGGAAAGGGAAAGTAACCCCCCCAACTCAATTCTTTTCATACACATGAGATAAATATTAAGGCATGGTATGAAACATTTTTCCATATATGACATTTTTATAAAGTATAGATACTTTTTGACCTTGTTGACTAGTGTGGGTCCCTAGAAACCTTAGAATGGGTTGACACCAAAAAGGAAACTCATTAATTTTTTTATCTTATATCATATTAGATAAGTTTATTTTTTTAAAACTAAGTTTTTAAAATAATTTTATCTTGAACTTAGTTTTAAATTCATTAATCATCGAATTAGAGATTCAATCTCCCAAATCATAATTTGCATAAAGGTGGGATTTGGATACTACCTAGAGACTTTACATTAATCTAGGTGCCTAAAAAAAGAGATTAAAAAATTTTATTACATTATAATTTTTAAAATCAAATAATTCTAATTGTGTTAAAATATTAGAGACCCAATTAAAAATGGTCATCTAAGTGTGAGGAAGGTGGAGATAGATAAGTATGGATAAATCATTCTCAAATGTTTCCTCCTTCTTATCCAAATATAAATTTAAACCTAAAATTAATTATTAGAAATGTTTATTTGACCCTATAGGGATTATTATAATTTTTCCATCATGCCCTAATTTGGATCAAATCCAATAGTGGAGATATGTTGCTCCATCCTTTGGGGGCTTAATTGAAATATTTTACACCTCTTTGGAGGGCGTATGGGGACTATATTATTTTTGGTTTATAACTTTTCATTAATTTGAGTTATGTCAAAAATATATTTTAATTATGAGTTAATTCCAAACTGAGCCATGTGATTAACTAGAGTTTCTAGAAGATATAATTGATCAGTGTGAAGAGTTAGAAATAATAATTTAATCTAATGGTTGATCGAGCCATCCTCTCCTTATTAAATTTTTATTTTTACCCCTTGGGTCTATGGGGCCTCTATGTTTGCTTAGAGAGTGTTAGGCTTGTTGGGATCTTGTAGGTCAATTTGAGCTAGTGGAAGGACTTGGTTGTGTAACCTATCATATACACATGAACTTTGTAATCCATGTCATTTAGGAATGTGTTCTTATTACATCACATTACATGCCTTGTGACACGTATTTGCCAAATGTTTTTAGTTAGGGTGTGTATAATGTGCTTTAGACATTCTAAAAAATTGCATTTGATTATTTTTGTGTTTTTTAGTCATGTGAGTTTTGGGAGTGACACTCTTTTACCTGTGTAGTTATTTGGGTTAATACATTACATAGTTTTCCCCAAATTCATGACTGTTAGTGCATGCTTTCTTCCTAACCCAACATCTTACATATTTAAAAAACCTAGTGGTACAAGCAATCATACTGTACATGTCCTTTATAAAATAAGTAAAATTTTATCTAATGATTCAATAGGGAGACATCTTCTCTAACATGTTGTAATGGAAAAACTATTTTCACCAACACATAGATGTAGTCTTACCATTTTTATTTAAAAATTCAATTTCATAATTAAAATATTAATTTTATGTGTCATGACCCTATTTGATTACATTTATTTCACTTGTTGTTATGGTTTAGTTAAGACCTATTTGGGACATAATTATTTGGATTACTATTGTGATACATTTCTATGATCTATGTTTGATCCATTCTAATTATCATTGGGAAAACTATTTAATATGCTTTTAATTATAGCATTAGATATTTCATGCTTAATGAGTTATCAATTCATTATTCAATTCAGTTATATTATTGTATTTAATGATGTTATTGAATTTATTGATCTTATATAGTATATATATACTACTGATGTTATATTATGACTATAGTTACTAGATATGAGCTAGGTTAGATGTGACTCCAGGTAGTCTGGTGAGGCCGAGAAAGTGAATGAAAAGAAATAGTGAACATAAAATTACAAAACCTAAGATTTGATTATTTACAATGTGTTTGAGTCATTTTTATATCCCTAATTTATAGTGTTGAGTGTTTATTAGTTATTTATTTAAATTTAATTATTAAATTGTTCATTAGTTAGTTTTGACTTCTTGTTATATCCTTTATTTATTTGATTTTAATTCCTTAAATTAGTCGACATTGATGGAAATTTTTTAATCTTGATCGACTATGTTAGTTACTCTTGAGTTGATCATATTGATTATCACCTTATCAATTTTTTGACATTACATTATTCTTTGAATACTATCTTAATCATTAATGAAGTCTTGTTTTATGTTTATATTCTTGAGTGACATGATTATTTGTCACATTCTTGATTTATTTTGGATTAAAGGTATTAATAATAATTATGATTTAAAGGAATTAAAACATTTTAAATGGTCTTGGAAATTTCATTTAATTGAATTAAATTTATTATTGTGGTTTTTAACTCTTATTGGCATTCAATGTTTATGAGACCAAGTCTTGGCTTGGCTTGGCTTTCTTTAGATATTGAGGGTAATGACCCACCTTGGGGCATGGAATTAATTCAAAGTGTTTTTTTGGTTGTTTGACTTTGTTTTATAGAATTAGCTTGTAATTTGATGTAAATAAATTTAACCCTATTAGGGTTCTTGCTTGGTCATTTTTGCAATGTCATTGGGAAGCCCTGTGTTAGGTGAAACTCTATTAGATTTTATGCATGGCAGCCAAGGGAAATTGAGAGGTAGTTAGATGCATGAGTATTGTTTGGATTTCAAACCATCATATTTTGTTTACCTTGTTGGTTATGCAATGGGTTTTTGTGGAATTTTTGGTCGTTAAATTACGTTAAATGGGTCAACTACTCTTTGCATTTGTGACATATGTGTAAGCTAGAAAATTTAAAAAGGCAAGTAATCAATCTTAATCACCATTATTTTGCATTATTTTTTGTTTGGTGCTTAAGTAATTATTGAATTTAAAATTTTGATTCACTTTTTTAAATTGGCCTTGCTAGTATGGACTAGGTTTCTATTTGGAAATATGCACAATCATTTTATTAATCTATAAATTACAAAAAAATTGTCAAATGGTTTTTTTGCATGAATAAAATCTATTAGGGTTTGTGTTTGTTTTCTAGTTTTTTATTTATTTTCATTACCATGAAAATGGAACATATTATGGCTTGGCCAAAGCATAATTAGGTTTTGATTTATATATACATATTGGGTCAAAGTTAATTTTGTTTTATGGAATATCATTATTATTTTTAATACCATTTAGGGATATAACTGTGCACATTGTATTATGGGTTCATGTACCTTTGTAAACCCTAGATATATACTACAAGTTTTTAATAGGTTTTAATTCCTAGAAAAATAAACCTATACATTCTTACTTTTAACATTTTTCCTTGAATTCAAATTTCTAATTAGGGTTTGTATAAAATAATGTTTTATAATTATTTTATTTTCATGGATTTCAAAACTGTATGGCTAGGGTATTTGATTTGGTCATTATGAGGGTTTTGAATTATGATGAAAGTCTATTTTTAGTCATGTTGTGAATTACATCATGATTGTTTGACTTTAGATAAAATATTATTTTTTATGATTTTGTTACATCATGATTTTTTAAAACTAGTTTGATTTTAAACATTTGTATGAATAATTTTAGTCATTATTATGCTTACTAGTTAGTGATAATGACATTAGGATATTTTCATCATTGTTATTCAATTGACCCTATTTGTTAATATTGAGTTGGCACTTTAAGGACATTTGATGTTGATTTATTTTATTACTTTAGTTAACTTTATTTTCACTGACTATGTCAATATGTTTCTTTGCACGAGGACTTAAGTTTAATTTTGATGTTGTTATTTGAATAGTGTAAGTTTGATAAATTTTTTAATGAAGGTTGTATAATGTTTCTTATGATTATATAATCTAGTTCATTTCTTAAAATTTATTTGAGTCATTAAATTTCATTTTACTTAGATGGAAATATTTAGACAATATCGTTTGTATTCAAGGTTACTAGCAATAATATGGTCACATTTATTTTGGGTGATGTACCCTAATGTTGGTTTACATATTGTGGGTGCAACACCATGGATTGCACTCTTAATATTCAATCATATAAATATCCAACATGAGATTCAATAGTTAGAATAACTAAAAATGTGTTAGTGTTGTTAGCCAAGAATGTAAATAGCGTTGTTTGAATGTTTTCATCATTTGGCTATGTTAAGTCCAAATCAATAAACATTATTACTGTAGACACTAGAAAATTGTACTAGATGTCAAAATGCCTCAAGATACCTTAGGGACCACCTAACCTTTCTTGACTCACTAACAAACCTATCAAACCTTGGGTATAGTTATCCACGTAGATAATTAAAATCAATAAATTACTAACCTAACCATCACCCAACCTATTTCAACCCACCTTGACCCTTTACCTCTAGACACTCAACCATTGATGGTTAGCTTAATTATCGATGGTTAGCCTAACTGTCAATAGTTAGGTCTTGAACCTTCTTATACATCATTAGTGATGTGCAAGATAATGAGGCATAATTAAATATGTTCACCTTATATGGTGCTTACAAATTCCTAAGTATCAAAATCAATAATCTAAATTAATAGGGAACTTTTTATTCTCCATCTATATTTACCTATAAAAGGAGGGGTGTAGGAGGTGAAAAAGGATCATCACAAGCATTCTTGCACATAGGTATTTAAGCTTCCAACTAGCCATCCAATCTTCTTCATTGATTTAGAAACAAAAATAGAGATCTAAAACATTATCAAAATTAATCTCAAGCCAAATTACCATTAATCTACTAAATTACTCTAGCCATCAACCATCAACCATTTGGAAAACTATAGGTATAATTTATGTTTCAGTTCTATTTGGTTTCTAATTTCTAGGCTTGAATCACATACACTATACCTATCTTATGACTTCTTTGTCTTTAACCAGACCCATAACCAAAACCCTGTCTAATCAATCACCCATTTTTAACTCTTTTTATACACTTTCATAAATCCACAAGTAACCATTGATGATTAGCACAACCACTAATAGTCACCCCCAACCATCGATGGTTACCCAACTATCGATGGTCAACTTAACTACTAACAGTTAGCCCAACCATCGATGGTCACTATGGCATGAAATAACAACAAGTTATTTCTAACCTCTTACCCTCAACCAAATCTAAATTTCTATGTTCCTGCTTGTTCATAGACCCCTGCCTAATTTTCTAAACCTAACTTGATACATCTTAGCACTAATATTGACACACTTTTTCTATATTTAGTCATTTTCTCTATCAAGTATTCATCTACTTCTTGTGTTTAATTTCATTTACTTTCTATTATTTAATGTAATTATATTTCTTTTATCATTCCCAACTTAATTATTATCAAAGAGTGGATTGACGACCTCTTAACAAGCTCATGCTTCTTGGATCTAGTTCATGCTAGGTAATCCACCTAACTATCTTTATAATAATCCCTTTTGTTAGTGATTTCTTATCTGCAAGTATTATTTTCAAGATAGAAAGGAGTTCTCTACATTTGTATGGATTACGCGTGCATCAACAATTAGGTATTTCTACTACACCCTTATTACTATTTTCTTATCTTCTTTTAAAATTAAGAAATGAGTATAAATTAAGATAAACATTTTGGCACACCTAGTGGGACCCTGCATCATCTTGATGCCCCTTTATTCCTTTATTCTTTAATCATACAATGAAATATGAAATTTATTTTGGGCTTAAAATAAACCTTGCATACATTGATTGTTTGCTTGTTTTATTTCATTTAGTAACTTAAAAGCAAAGTAATTAATCATAGTTTCAATCTTGTTATCACACATTTTACCAAACCACATAATCAATTAACACATCAAAACAAACTTGAGATAAGGCTTGACTAGGATTTTATCACCTAAAAATAACCTTACCCTTTCCAAGAAATCCTACTTAGAGGTTATTACCAAGGGGAGAACCAACTCAACTCTCTAGTTGATTATAAAGTTTAAAATTTAGTATATCTTGGCTAAGCACCTAACACCCTTATTGATATAGTATGTGAAGCGATGGATTAGGCCCCAATATCAAGACTCATCTTGACATTCAATATAGATTCTTTTTTAGCACCTAAACACAACCTAAAACTAACCTTAGATTTCAACTTTAGTACTTGATCTACAAACCAAATTTCTTCTTCACACTTTCTAAGGCATAATAGAAAAGTGATCTAAAAAGAATCCTAAGTTATAAATTCACTTTAGTGCATGTTTTGATTGCATTGAGTTTTTTTCCTTTTACTTGCTTTGTGTTTGAGTTTTGAGTTTTGAATTTTTTTTCATTCTTTTTCTATTTCTCACATGGTCTTTACTATATAGCAATTGAGGAATCAAACCAACTAGGAACCACCATCTTCCTCCTCTTCTTCCATGGAGTATACTTATGATGTTGAAATTTCTCCTCATCTTTTTCCTCCTCCTACCATGCCTTGGATAGTTGTTGAGGGTGATGTAGATTTTGCTACCTTCCTTGATAACAACCCCATGGCCCTCCAACATTACCTTAACACCCTAGCTCACCGTACCCATATTGCTTTGATTCTTCCTATAGATCCACCTTATGGTATGCCTCCTCATTTGATTGTTTATGATACCTCTACCTAACCTATGATCACCCAAGCATATTCTTCTAGCAATATCCCATCCACTACCACCACCCAAACCCAATCCAACATCTCAACCAATAGCCAAACACCCCCTACACCAACCAATACCTCTACCATATAGGAAACCTCACCTCTTATCACCCATACCTCATCCACCATGGGTCTATCTTCTAACCCTATTTACATCATTCCCCTTATCACTACCAATCCAACAATTTCTACCCCACTTCAAAAGTTGGTGCTTTCCATACCTCCTACCCTTCCACTTATTAGCATAAGAGTTATCACTCAACCCCAACCATCTACCAACCCAACCATACCTCTAAATCAACCCATATAAATCCCATAATAAATACCCATAACATCTTACCAATATGTTCCTAATCCACAAGGATACATAACACCTTCTACCCAACCTTTTGTGCCCATCAACCCTTATGTGGTACCATCCCAACCTCCAATGACCACATACCAGTATGTGGTATCATCTCAACCCTATATCTCTTATCCATATATTTCTTCCACCCAACATCATACAAACTTACCAACTAATTATAGAGCTTCCCAACCTCAAACAGATTTGGTCACAATGTTAACGGATAAAATGACCATCCTAGAGTCATCTACTTCTAGGGATCATAACCATTTATCTTATGATAAAATCTATAATAAACCTATTCATCCATTTGTCCCTATAAGATCTCATCCTCCTCAATGGGAACTACAAAAAATTTCCAAGTTCTAAATCAAGGAGGACCCTGAACAACACTTGAGAGCATTTCATGATTCTTGCTATTTGATTATATATGATGATGCTCTTCTACTTCGTACCTTCCCCATATCTTTACCCAAAATAGATTTGGATTGGTATAGTTATCTCACCAAGCACTCCATTTTTCCTTCTCTAAACTTTTCCAAGCATTTATAGATCATGTCTCAATAAATATATCTAAAAGGGTCTCTACTATTAACCTCTCCTCCATTAGGTAACTTGATGATGAATTAATTGCCATTGTAGCTAGATTGAGAGGTCTTATTAACCAACTTTCTTTCTCCTTGCCCCAACCTAATTTTATTGAACTCTTCTCTATGGGTTGTGCTAAAAATATTTCCCCTATTATTAAAGTTCAAACTTTTTGAACTTTTGATGAGGCTTTCACCATGGCATGAAAATTAGAAATCCAACCCATTGATGAGGGAAAATTAAAACTATAGAATGAAAATTCTAGATTTAAATCCAATAATCCCTCCTTAACTAAAACCACCAATGAACCTAACCATCCCAATATTAAAAAAAAGGCATCTATAAACTTAGTTGTCCTTAAAACCACTCCCCCTTTAACTATCAACCAACCCAACCCAACCAATTCCTCTAATTATTCTAACCAACAAAATCAAAACCAAAATTGAGTGGCCCCATAACAATACACTCTAATAGGGAAGTATTATGCTTACGTTTTGGATAAATTAGTCAAAGTAAACATTATACAACTTCCTCCCTTAAAACCTCTCCAATAATTTGATGCATCTTATCCTACACCTAATTGGTACAATGAAAATGATATATGTTCTTTCCACTGCATCATTGGACATGATGTTAATAGGTGTAATACCTTTTAAATTATTATTCAAAACATGATTGATAAGAGAGAACTTGTATTTGATAATCCCAATGTACCCCCAAATTAATCCCTTGACATCTTTCATAAACCTTTTCCCAACCATTCCCCTTCTACCAAATAAGATGATAATAAACCATAATCATCTCATGCTCGTGAGGTCCATATGGTTAATTTCATTATTATGAACCTATTAATGAGGAGATGATTACCTCATTTACCCCTTCATGTTAAGGTGTGGAGCTAAAAGCCTCACCAAATGAGCATTTTTGTAAAGTTGCAGGTTTACACAGTCACCGGCGTCAGTCAGGAGTGACCGATGTCGGTCACAAGCAAACAGGCAGGAACCAACGTCAGCTTCTTGTGCATCCAAAAAGCTATTTCCATGGACAAAATAGAGTGTTTGCATGTTAGGATTAAGTGATAGTCTTAAGTCCACATCTCTATTATTATTAATACTATTTAGAGCCCTTGATTAAGAGGTGCATCTGATGGCTATAGTTGTATGATCATGTTTCCTAATTATTATATATTAGGGATAATTCTTCTTAGCTTATTGTATGAGTAATGTTGAACAATACAGAATTGTATATGTGTATCAATCCAAGTTGTTGGAGTTGATTGTAATTGAGAGAGAGAGATCTTGAGGGAAAGAGATCTAGAGAGAGATCTGTACATCTGAGAGAGGTGTGGAATAAAAGAAGTTTCTTCAATTGTATTCCTTCTGTAAAGAGTTTAATACAAGTTTTCAGGGTGGTTTCTTATATCTCTTCTTGTTTGCTATTATCTGATTCTAGTTACTTATCTTTCTGGTTTAATTTCGCATTTATTGCTTTCATATTGTAATCAACATTGTTGGTTGATCCCCAACTAGTGGTATCAAAGCTCAGGTTGACTAACAGGTGTTTTAGATCTGGTTAGTGTGTATTGATTATAGGGTACTCACAGGGGTTTCTATAGGGATTTCTATTTGAGTGGGAGAAGCAATGGCATAAGAAAGTAAAATGAGAATGGAGAAGTTCAATGGCAAGAATTATCAACATTGGAGAATGCAGATAGAGGATTATCTGTATCAGAAAGATCTATACTTACCATTAGGTGGGATTGCAAAGAAGCCCACAGACATGGATGATGAAGAATGGGAAGTTCTTGATAGAAAGGCTCTGGGGTCTATAAGACTGAGTCTGGCATCTACTATGATATCTAATTTATCACAAGCAAAGTCTATGGTAGATTTAATGACTACTTTAGCAAATTTGTATGAAAAACCCTCAGCTTCAAATAAGGTATATCTTATGAAGTAGTTATTTAATTTGCGTATGCAGGAACGTGGATCTATATCTAATCATCTAAATGATTACCATGGAATTGTAAATCAATTAAGTTCAGTCAAAATAGTGTTTGATGATTAAATTAAAGCTCTTTTAATATTATGTTCTTTGCCTGAAAGCTGGTATAGCTTGGTAATGGTAGTTAGTAATACTACATCTACTTCAAATATTTTAAAAGTAGAGGATGTTGTTAGTGTAATCTTGAATGAGGAAATTCATAGGAAAAGCACAGAGGAAACATCAGGGAATGCTTTAAGTTTTGAGAGCAGGGGAAGGCAGAAAGAGAAGAGCAAGAAAGGGAGATCAAGGTCTAAGTCAAAGGTGAGAGGTAGATCCAAATCTAGAAATAGAAGGAAGCCACAATGTTAGAATTGTGGAAAGATTGGGCACATAAGCAAAGATTGCTGGTCAAAGCCTAAGGAGGACAATCAACATGAAGGAAAAGAAGAAGCAAAGGTTGTAGGTATTGCACAAGATGCTTTAATATTCTCTTTGCACAATAATTTAGAATCTTGGGTTTTAGATTCTGCTGCATCTTTTCATGCTACCCCTAATAGAGAATATTTTAGTGACTATGTCCATGGAGATTTTGGAATAGTGTATTTAAGGGATGATGAGCCTTGTAAAATTATTGGCAAAGGAAAAGTGCTGCTAAAAATGTAGAATGGCAACACATGGGTGTTGAGAGACGTCATGCATGTTCCCAGCTTGAAGAGGAATTTTATTTTTGCAGGAAAGTTAAGGGATGAGGGTTGTACAGTAACTCTCACAGCTGAATCTTGGAAGGTGACCAAGGGTGCACTTGTATTGGCCAGAGGTAAGAGAGTAGGTAATCTCTATTTATGTAATTGTGTTACTAATAATTCTCCTTCTGTGTTATCTACTTCAGATGTGGATGCAAAATTGTGGCACTCAAGGCTTGGCCACATGAGTGAGAAGGGAATGTTTATTCTTAAGTCAAAGGTAAGCTTTTAGATTTGAAAATCTTAGATCTAGATTTTTGTGAGCATTGTGTCTTTGGGAAACATAAGAGAGTGAGTTTTCTCAAGACTGGGTCAACAAAGAAGAAGCATAAGTTGCAGCTTGTTCACACAGACGTGTGGGGACTGGCTCAAGTTGATTCTATTAAAGGATCACAGTACTATGTTTCATTCATAGATGATGCTACAAGAAAGGTATGGGTCTATTGTATTAAGAAGAAATCTAATGTATTTGAGACTTTTAAGATTTGGAAAGCTATGGTTGAGAATGAAACAGGTAAAAGATTGAAGTGCCTAAGATCTGACAATGGTGGTGAGTTCTACAGCTATAAGTTCAACTGGTATTGTTATATGCATGGAATCCATAGGCAAAGGATGGTTCTAAGGACACCTCAGCAAAATGGAGTTGCTAAAAGGATGAACATAACAATAATGGAGTGTGCAAGGTGTATGAGATTGCATGATGGTTTGCCCTTAGAGTTTGGGCAGAAGCTGTGGATACTATAGTGTACCTAATTAATAGAGGACCCTCTATAGCTCTGGATGGTGGAATTCTAGAAGAGGCATGGATAGGTAAAAAGGTAGATTCTCATTTCTCAAAGTTTTTGGTTATGAAGCCTTTGTGCACATTGATAAGGAAAATAGAAAGAAGCTAGATGTTAAGTCTATGAGGTGTACATTTATTGGCTATGGCTCTGATGATTTTGGATTCAGGTTTTGGAATCTAGGAACTAACAAGATAATTAGGAGCCATGATGTTGTTTTTAATGAAAAACTGATGTATAGTGATCAGCTCAAGAAGCTAAATCAATTTGGGTAGAGCAATGGAGAATTGGATGAGGTGACGGTCCAAAATGAGCTTGCGAGAAAAATTAATCACAGAAAGGAAAACACAGAGACCGACATCAGCAAGGTAAGAACCAACATCGGTAGGATAGAAACTGATGTTGGTCATATAGTGACTGATGTTAGCCAAGAAGGAACCAACGTTGGTTAGGTAGAACTGACGTCAGCTAGTTATAGGCCTAGAAGTGACTGAGGTCAGTCACTGTCAAAGAATTTGGGTAGACAACATGTTGTAAATGAGTCTCAGATGCCCATCAGGAGGTCAAAAAGGGTAAGTAAACCTCTAATTAGATATTCTCCTTCATTATTCTATTTATTACTAACTGATGGTGGAGAACCAGAGAGTTTTGATGAAGCAATATAGGTAGAATCCAAGAATCATTGGGAGCATGGCATGGTTAAGGAAATGGAGTCCTTGAAAGAGAACCAAACCTGGGATTTGGTTGAGTTGCCAGTTGGTAAGAGGACACTGAAGAATAGATGGACCTATAGATTGAAAGAAGGTGAGAATGGACATATGAGATATAAGGCTAGGTTGGTAGTGAAAGGATTTTCACAAAAGCCAGGTATTGATTTTGGTGAGATTTTTTCTCCTGTTGTTAAAATGACTTCTATACGGACTGTATTGTCTTTAGTTACTATTGAGGATTTGCATCTTGAGTAGCTTGATGTTAAGACAACATTTCTTCATGGAGATTTGGATGAAGAAATATATATGGAATAGCCAAAAGGATTTGAGGTTAAAGGTAAGGAGAAGTTAGTGTGCAGATTGAAGAAAAGCTTGTATGGCCTCAAGCAAGCTCCTAGACAATGGTATCTGAGATTTGACAGGTTTATGACTAAGCATGGCTATAGTAGGTGTCAATCTGACCATTGTGTGTATTTTAAGAGATTAGATAATGGTAGATATATTATTCTATTGTTGTATGTAGATGATATGCGAGTTGTAGGATCACACATGAAGGATATCTCTGAGCTTAAGGTGAAATTAGCTCAAACATTTGCCATGAAGGATTTGGGAGTAGCAAAGAAAATCCTTGGCATGAGCATTAAGAGAGACAGGAAAAATCATAGGTTGATTTTGTCTCAAGAGGATTATGTGAACAAGGTGTTGAAATGGTTCGATATGCAGGATGCAAAACCGGTAAGCACACCTTTTGCTGGACATTTTTAATTGAGTAAAGAACAATGTCCTAATTCACATGATGAGGTAGAGTACATGAGTAGAGTTCCATATTCTTCCATAGTAGGGAGTTTAATGTATGCAATGGTTTGTACTAGACCGGATATTGCCCAAGCAGTGGGAGTTGTAAGTAAGTATATGGCCAATCCAGGAAAGGAGCACTGGAAAGCAGTTCAGTGGAATTCTTAGATATCTGAGAGGAACCAGCAGTAGGCATTTGTGCTATGGAGGTTCAGATACTTCTCTACATGGTTATGTAGATTCAGATATGGTAGGTGATTTGGATGGTAGGAGGAGCACCACAGGATATGTTTTCACTATTGGTGGAATGACGGTTAGCTAGATATCAAAGTTGCAGAAGGTTGTTGCCTTGTCAACTACAGAAGCAGAGTATATTGTAGTCACAGAGGCTAGCAAAGAGATGATATGGATGACACAATTCATGGAAGAGCTTGGAAGGGAGAAAGAGAGTTGCAGATTATACAATGATAGTCAGAGTGCAATTCATTTGGCTAAGAATTCAGCCTTTCATTCAAGAATAAAGCATATACAGCTTAGGTACCACTTCATAAGACAGGTATTGGAGGATGGTGAGTTGAAGCTGGAGAAAATCCATACAGATAAGAATCCTATGGATGTGTTAACTAAGTCGGTTATAAAGTAGAATTTGAATCTTCATTCAACTTCTGTTGGTCTTCATGATTGAGTTGAAGATGGAGGAGCTAGAAGATGTTGTTGTACAGGTACTGGTGCAGCTGTTTATCTCCAAGTGGGAGATTGTTAAGGTGTGGAGCTAAAAGCTTCACCAAAGGAGCATTTTTGCAATGTTGTAGGTTTACATAGTCACCAGTGTTGGTCAGGAGTGACTGACATCAGTCACAAGAAAACAGGCAAGAACTTACGTCGATTACCTGTGCGTCCAAAAAGCTATTTTTGTGGACAGAACAGAGTGTTTACATGTTAGGATTAAATGATAGTCTTAAGTCCACATCTCTATTATTAGTAAGACTGTTTAGAGCCCTTGATTAGGAGGTGCATCTGATGGCTTTAGTTGTATGCTCATATTTCCTAATTATTATATATTAGGGATAATTCTTCTTAGCTTATTGTATGAGTAATGTTGAACAGTACAAAATTGTATATGTGTATCAATCTAGGTTGTTGGAGTTGATTGTAATTGAGAGAGAGAGCTCTTGAGGGAAAGAGATCTAGAGAGAGATCTGTACATCTAAGAGAGCTGTGAAAGAAAAGAAGTTTCTTCAATTGTATTCCTTCTGTAAAGAGTTTAATATAAGTTTTTAGGGTGGTTTCTTATATCTCTTCTTGTTTGCTATTATCTGATTCTAGTTACTTATCTTTCTAGTTTAATTCCACATTTATTACTTTCATATTGTAATCAACATTGTTGGTTGATCCCCAACTCTTCATCCATTCAACTCATTGAAGTGGTAGACTCACCCTCTATTCCTTTGGACACCAAAATAGAGGAAACAACCACCCTTCTTTCCTTACTTGAAGACACCATGAACTTATCCACATCTCCTTTGATATAAATACCAAAGGATGCAATAATTACTTCAACCACCTCTTCACCCACTATACCTATTGAGGTGATTAAATTACCTTCTATACCTTTAAACACCCAAATAAAGGAAATAACCATCTCCATTCCTTCACTTGAGACTATCACACCTTCCTTCCCTATCCTATAACCATCCATTTTCCCTTTGGAAACCATCCCAAAAGAAGAGATCACCTTATTTATACCTTCCATAGAGGAAACATCCTCACAAACCTTAGAACCCTCCATCCACAATGAAGGTAGATAAACCCTTTCCTCATCTCCACCCATGGGATTAAATTTTGAAAATGAGGACCAAGGAATTAAACCCATTTACAAGACTTTTTCTAGATTAGTCCAAAATATAGAGTTTAATTTTCAACCCAACCTAGATAGAGCCACTTTTTAGCACCATCTTGGGACCCCTTACCAAAAAACCTAAACCTTCAACCTCACTTGAATCTATCATCAAACCTATCATTACCTCAACCCTATCCTAAAATACTTATTTATTCAAAATTGTAGGAGAACCATCTAACCCACCTCTATCTAAAATTTTCAAATCACCTTACACCTCTCTAACCAAACCCAACAAGAATATAGGAATACTTCTCTCACCTAACCTTACTCACCCATATTTGAAGTTGGACTTAACTCCTTCTATTCCACCAAAGAAAACCCCAACCAATCTAACTAAGAAGATGGAGCCAACCAAACTCCCACCTCAAACCAAACTTATACCACATCCTTCACACTTACCATCTATCTTAGGACCCCATCCTTCTACAATCCTACAAGCTCATCTTATTATCAAGAAGGTGAACCCTCTTGTAGTTACCTATTCCTCATCTAGTAAAATTTCTCCTTTTGCTTTGTGTATACCTACCTCCACCAAATCATAAAACTTCCCATCATTTTTAACTAATCTATCTACCTCTACCTTCCCACCTATCACCAAAGCTTCACCATATACCTCCAAATCTTCAACCTCCAAATCAACCATGACCAAACAATCACAACCAAAACCATCTAGCAAAACCATTCCACCACTAATTATTTCTATAGTGAATCCTACTCCTAAAGAGGCTCATACTCCTAAAAATAAGAACCCAATTCCCTCAATGCCTTTGATCGGAACTTATTTGACCATTCTATAAAGGTTGTTGTAAACCTCTTCCTTAATCCTACCACCCATCAAACCTTTCAACCCTTCAAATACTAAACCATCATGGTTCAATGAAAATTTGATTTTCTCATACCATAATAATCTTTGACACAATATGGGAAAATGTAAAGGTCTCCAAACATTTATCTATAGCTTATGGGATGAGGATGATCTATTATTAGATAAACTTCCCTTGAGCCCATTACCAACCCAACCCATAAAAAATTTACCTACTCCTCCACTCTCATCTGAAAATGAGGAACTGAAGCAACAATCTCACCCAACACGTCCCTTAATCCACACTATCTATATGGTTACCTGATCTTAGGCCCAACAAAAGGGATAAGGGAAAATAAAAAGTGTCCATACCATGGACATACCCTTATACACCTCAGGATTTCAACCAGAACTAAGCACTCTCACCTTTACCTTCACCCTCCCCGAAACCAAAAATATACATTTTTGGTGCCTCTCCCTCCAACCTTTATGAATTTATCTAGTGAGCAGTGTTAAAATAACTTCACTAGACACTAGTGAAGATGAGCCTTTATGAATTATTCAACACCTCACCCCATCACTGTTAAGCATTGATAGAGGCCTTATAATCTCTAGAGATTCATAAAAAATATCCTCAACCTCTTGAATCCTTTGTTAGATCCATTTCACTTTCTACCTTCATCACCTTTGAAGATTCATAAATACTTTTTATCCATTCTAAATATCTAGATCCTCTCCTCTTCATTATGATATACATCAATCAAACCCGCATCAAAAGGGTGATGATCAATGGAGGAGCTAGTATTAACATTATCTCCTCCCATGCTTATAAAAAACTCTAATTGCCTAACAATATCATGTCAAAAACTATAGTGATCATCTGCTCCTTCAATGACACTATGACCACTACCTTGGGGACATTCATTCTCTACATTTTCGTGGGACCTCACATAATTCTATAACTCTTTTATGTTGTAGAGGGTGATTTATAATATAACATCTTACTTGGACATCCTTAGATACATGTCATGAGTTGTGTTCCATCTACCTTACATCAATGTGTCAAATTTAAGCATGAAGGTCAGGATGTTGCCATAAGAGCTAACCCTAGTCCTTTTACATCATGCAACATGACATATCAACCCAAATACATTCTTCTTCATCCTTCATCCACCTCACAACCAACCAATAACAACACCACCTCACCAACCAAAACTAGCAACACCTCCCCCTACCATTAATGAAGAATCAACTAGCTCATTTATCCCTTCTTCTTAGATCCCTATAGAGGACCCCTTTGAATTCATATTCCAATGTCTCTCACTTCGGGAGTATCATCTTTTAGCCTTGGATTCTTTCATTACTCCTCAAGAGTATGGGAACCTTAACCATGATCCTAATTATGATGCCAATATTGGAACCATCATCCCTTCTATGCCTCCTAACCATCAAACCAGCTTAATCTATGGGGGACTTGATTATCCACTTCATGCTTCCACCAATACCTCTACCACCTGACCATTCACCTATGACTTCTCCTATCTTGACAAACTAGAATTTTCCAAACTATACCTTCATAGGTGTACCTAAAAGGGATTTGGACTAGGTCATTATGATGATAGACCTCATGAATTACCTTCCATAAAAATCTAAAAAATTCATGATCTATTTGGCCTTGGGTTTATACCACCAAAAGAACCAACTAATTCACCAAAACCCATCACCACCATTGAGGAAAATACCCCATCCTCACCAACCCAATATCCTTCAAAGTTTAAGGATTTTGACATCATTCCTTCTAACATTATTTTTGATCAATACTATTAGTTTAGGATTTTTGACTTATCAAAAGGATGGCCTACGTAAAAACCTTCCTCTGATCCATCTTGAAATGGTAAAAAATGATTCTCCTACCATCAACACCATCTAAAATTAGGATGATGATTCCATTCTCTCCTACATTAGTGTAGGAGATTCTTATATCCACAAATCCCTTCCCCCTAAGAACCAAATCATGTTGAGTTAATCCACTATAGATGTGAACTTGGGGACTTAGGATAACCCTTACATTGTCAAGATTAGTCAATCCTTAGTTTCCATGAAGTAAAAATATTACCCTTCTTTCCTTCATGACTATAGCATAGCATTTTCTTGGTCATATTAGGATATGCCTAGAATTGACCCTTCAATATCCCTCCACAATATTATAACCCATCCTAATTATAATCTTATTTGGCAAAAGCTTCATAAGATGCACCTTTGCATCACCCTTCTAGTCAAAGAAGAGATTTAGTATCTCTTGTTTGTTGATTTCATCCAACCTATAAATTATTCTCAATGGGTTTCTAACATTGTTCCCATTACCAAACCCATAGGGGGACTTTGCCTTTGGATCAAATTTTATGACCTTAACCTTGCTTTCCTAAAGCATGATTTCCCTTTGCCTAACATTGACCAACTTATTGATCTTACAGCTGGCCATGAGATGTTATCTCTCATGGACAATTTATTGGGATATAATCAAATCTTGATTGGCCCAAATGATTAGCATAAAAATTATTTCATCACCCCATAGGGAAACTTTTACTATAGGGTCATGCCATTTGGTCTAAAGAAAGTTGGAGCTAGCATGTGATGACCTACGTATTTTATGATATAATCCATAAGATAATAGAGGACTATGTAGATGATCTCCTTGGGAAATATAAACATCATAAGGATCACCTAAATATTCTCATAATAATTTTCAACCACCTAATCCATTTTCATGTCAAACTCAACCCCAAAAAATGTATTTTTATAGTCCTGTTTGAAAAGTTTCTTTGCTTTATAATCTCTCTTTGAGGAATCAAAATAGACCCTACCAAAGTCAGAGTAATTTTAGATATGCCTCCTCCAACCCACCTAAAGCAAATCCATAGCCTATAAGGGAAGCTCCAATCCATCTATTACTTCATTTCTTAGTTATCTGATAGATGTCAACCCTTTCACCATCTTTTCAAGAAAGATACATCTTTTAAGTGGACCAAGGACCAATAACAAACCTTTGATTCACTCAAATAATACCTTTTTTTCACCATTATTACCCCTCTTAAAGAGGACCAAACCTTGTACATTTATATATCCACCACTGACCATTCCTTAGGGGTAATGTTTGCTCACCATGATGAAAAAACAAAGATAAAAATATGTACTACATAAGTCAAACACTTATAAAGTATCAAACTTGGTACACCAATTCCAAGAAACTTTACCTCACCTTAGTCTTTATGGCTTCCAAACATTGTCATTACCTTCCTAATCATAAAGCCTTCATAATCACTAACACTAAACCACTCAAGTACATTCACCCTAAACTATACAAAAACTAGTGTATGGCTAAGTGGCTCATTATTTTATTTGAGTTTGACCTTAAGTTCTTATAGTAGAAGTCAATTAAAATACAAGTCATTACCAACCAATTGGCCAAATATCATTTACCATACAACCAAAAACTTCCTCTTGAATTTATAGATGAGTCCATAGTGACTCTTTCATAGGAGGACCCACCTACCAAATGACCATGTTCTTTGATGGCTCCAAATGCTAACACGGTGGTGGTGTTAGAGTTATTCTCATTCCCTATGATGGAAAACCTCTTCCCCTTTCCTTTAAACTTGATTTTGAATGCAAAAAAAATGTGGTTCAGTATAAAGCCCTCATTATTGGTCTCCAAACTAATCTACCCTTGAGAATTAAGACCATTAGTGTCTTTAGAGATTCCTAACTTATGGTCAACTAGGTCAATGGATCTTGCCAATTTAATAATGATGTCTTATAAAAGTACAATCAACTTTTAGATGCACTCTTAGCATCATTTTAGCATTACCTTATCTAGTCTATTCCATGATCTACCAATAATTTCACAGAGATAAAGTCTTCCCTTGCTTTCCAAATCTCATCTCAACCTAATAATTTTAAACTCTTTGTTACCATATACCATTTTATTACACATTCTTATATCTATTTTGACCTTATGACCATTTATCATGTAGAGCCATCTCTATCTAATATATGGTATGAATAAACATTTAACTACCTCAACCTTGGCATCATTATTCCCAATCTATTTAGGAATGCCTGAAGAGCCTTTGTTTAGAGTACCTCTCATTACACCATACTAGGGGGAATCCTTTACAAGTGTGTCTTTGATGTCCTCATTCTTCATTTTATACATATTCATGAGGCTTCCCATGCTATTAGGTAAATGCATGATAGAATCTATGGGGGAAACTTTAGTGGTTTATTTATCACTAAACATATCCCTTGCCTTGGCTAATATTGGCCCACCCTCAACTAGGATTATTGTGATTATGTAAAGAAGTGTGTTAAATGTCAACAACATGCTCATTTACATCATGTACCTACCCATGGCCTTTAAGTATCTAAATATTATGGCCCTTCTCATAATGGGGACTTGATCTCATTTATAAAATCAACCCTCATTCTTCACAATGAAACCAATCCATCATTACCACCACTATTTATTTTACTAAGTGGGTAGAAACTATTCCTCTCATATTGACCAAAGCTAAAAGATATTCAACTTCATCAACCATCATATCATCTATCACTTTAGTGTTCACCATAATATCATCACTAATAATGGAAAATATTTCAAGAATAATCAAGTCCAAGGTCTTTACGACACATTTGGCATCAATTTAAGCTTTTCCTCTCATTACCATTCAAAAGTAAATAGATAAGTGAAAGCCTCTAATAAAATCATTAACAAAATTTTAACCAAAGTAGTGCTTCAAGTTTATATTGGCACTTGCACATCCCTTTTGCTTTATGGGCCTATCGCAGTAGAATTTAAAAATTATGGGTGTTACCCCTTTCTCTCTCATCTTTGGAGTAGAGGTAGTCTTGCCTCTCAGAGTCCAAATTCCTTCTCTTTGCATATCCTTGCAAGACATCATTTCTATGAGTGATTATCATCAATACCATTTAACATGACTTGAGCTACTTGATGAGCATCACCTTGTATCACTTAACCATCTTAATGTTTACCAAGAGAAAATCAACACTATCTATAACAAACACCTAAAATAATTAGAATTCAATATTGGAGACCTCATTTTAAAGGAAAAATAACAAGTAACCAATATGGAGAAAATAAAGAGGCAATTTTACTTTCAATTGGATTAGACCCTACATAATAACCCATAAGTATGGATTAGGAGCTTACCATTTGTCATTTATTAAAGGAAAACCAAAACTTTAACCTCTCAGTGCTTTACATTTTCATCCTTTCTTTTGTTAAATAATGATTAAACTCACCTTCTTATCTAACTTAAGCTCATCCCTTAATTTATGATATTTTCACCTTCACATTTTCCTCTTATCATTTTTGAGGAAAATTGATTACAACATATAACCATGTGATTAACCATCATAGTCATAGCCTAATCATAAATATGGGTACCATGTCTCTACCCATGAACTAGTTCTCATGGATACTTTTCATCTCTAACAAGATGGAATCCCATGATCATTTGTCTCTCAAAACCACCCCTTTTACCTATCATTACCTTGTTGTGCTAAAAAAATTTCCCTCATAAAGGTAAACCTTGAAGCCTAATTAGAATCATCCATATCTAAAACCTTGCATCAAAACAATTTGGGATACCAAAATATTACTTGGGTCATATCCCTATAGCATAGTAGACTGCTTCCTTGAAGGATAACAACCAAACCTTAAAATTACATAAAAAATAGACTGCTCCCTTGAAGGATAACTACCAAATATAAAAACCCAAACTTAGACCAATCCCTTAAAGGATGCATAATTCAAATGGGTCAAAGTAATCATTTAAATATTCTTGCATTGGTTAGCTTCACAACCTATTAAAACAAAAGCAATAAATGAAAGAGCCTATGTCAAAATTAGAATAATCTATCACAAGAAAAATACAATTAGCTTTCATATACAACATTAGTAGACTTCCCATATCAATTAGTCTACACCTTGCATTAAGGCATAGACTTGTCTAATTTGGTTCTTAAGACACCTATAGAAGGGGAAAATTAGCCCACATAAGGTTACATTACCTATCAACCTATATACCTTTCACCTATACCTACCTCCCCTCTATACCATCTATAAATCAAGGTATTATGAGCTTACTTGACACAATGTGATCAAGACACTTTTTTATCCACCAGAACATGCTAATGTAAAGAATTCAAAAGGCTCATGTTCCTTAAGCCAATCCAACTTTGGTTGTGTTAGGTCCTTACCAATGAAAATCCACCATGTTTTTTCCTTATCCTCTTATCATTGGTTCATGTAGACATATGTCTCATGATTCTCATTTCCTTTTCCTACATATATTTTGTTATCTAATGTTCTTTATGTATTTTCCTTACATACTTAACCACAATCACATTACATCTCCATGATCATAAACAATAAACATCCATATTAAACATAACATTATGAACCATATCCATGAACCACATCATATATCTATCTATAAATCATAAGTATTATCCTATCCATTTATCATCAAAAATCATATAACATCATATCATAAACAACATCAATAACCATAATCAAACCATTCATCATCATATCCATGAAAAAAGCAAAACATCACCCATAATCATTATATGCCTAAAGATATTGAGTCCACATCTCATAATAATAAGGCATAAAACATCAAAACATGTAAACTATGAGCCATGAACATACATCATAATCCATAAACATCAAAACATCATGAAAAATATCATCATCATATACATTATGTCATCAAATAAATAATACATGTAATATTATATAATCTCTCTCTCTCAAAGCATGTACATCTCACTGCATCAGCATGCAAGTTGGTATCAAAATCATGTACATATACACCTACACCTACATAAAATATCACATATCATTCCCCTAGGGCATCACTACCACTAAAACCTCCCCCTCTTACACCTGTACTACCACTACCATCTAGTGTTGGTCCTCTTAGGATGCATATCTATCTACTCATTGAGGTGGTTCACTAAATTGGAATCACCACAACTATCCCAACAACTAAACTACATTTGTACTTGCCCCATCAAGGCTCTAGTGGACATTGTGACAACACTATAGCCTCATAATACCTCAAATCCTCCACTATGGTTAAGCACCACACCATAGGGATAGTACTTGGTAGACCTACTAGTGATAATATTGCTCTTACCCTTTGCCTCAGGGTATCACTCTCCTAGGTCACCAAACCTTGTGAGGTCCTCACCTAATCTCTCTCAATTGTAATAGTGGTAACCTGACCCTACAAAGTCATAATATAGCCTTGTAATGTGTCCACCTATCCTTATAACCCTATAATTTGTTCTTGTGTAGTATCTAGTGCTACCATTACCTATCCATGAGGGTCACCACCCTATACCTCTACCCTAGTTAGATCTACATCCATGGCCTATCAGCCCCCATCATCCCACCTAAAATTGGCCACTGAATATTAGGCTTGGTAACATCCCACATAGCCATCGACAAAATTGGCATCATATATCCCTACTCTACTAGGTAAATCCTCATGATCTAACACCACCTCCTCTAGTTGTGGCTCAGGTAATAAAAACTTCCCATCCCCTCTCCTATACCTCAAAAAAGGACCTAGGATCCCCTAAACTAGGCTATACTACCTGCTTACTCTATCAAATGGGATGAGCTTAGTCTCACCTTCTCTCATCTTGTAAATCTACATTTAGTTATGTAAAGATAAAGTGTGATAGTTATAGAGGGCCTACTTAGGAAAGTCAATGTATGGCCTCTAAACCACATCACCCAAAACCAAACCCTCCAATGTATCTCTAAACTATTCAATATCTCTCATACCTCTACCATCTCCTATCAAAGCATAATCTCCCCTCCATCAGTAGAAACCCACTCTATATTCTACCTATGCATAGCCATCCCATGGTAGCCCCAGTGGTCTCAGAACCTATATATGCTTGTATGCCCAACAATGGAGCACAGACCCCACACTGATCCCATATTGTCTTTGCACACAAAATACCTAGAGCTCCCTATATATTTTAATTGATAAGACTGGTGCCCACCCAAAAATTCTCCTCCCAAGCAACATCTCTACCAACACTCCCAAAACTAGATAAGGAAATCATCCACTACTCAAATTTGGTAATGCAAAATAAGACACTACCATCATCATCATAGTCATCAAGTACCTCTCATCTAGAGACCTATGGTATAATGGCATGTAATCAAAGCCACTTGAATGCTACCTAGCATGGACTCAATCCTCACCATATAACATCTCCATCTACTCATCCCTCTCCTCACTCTTAATATGGTAAATAGGCTCTCCTTGAAAAGGTAGTCATGTAATCCTATGAACATCTTCTAAAAGGATGGTCATCTCTCATGTCAGTAGCAAGAAGGTGTTTATGGCCAGATCCCATCTCTTAATGAGGGCCATGATCATCACCATATCTCATGGTAACCACTGATAAAGCTTCATGGCTCCTAGACTAACCTCTTCCATGTGCATCCAATCATCTCTGGTCATCCCTCCATAGATCTTTGTAAAGATCCTCAAAACCCAATCTATTATTTGGATCTAGTCTTATGCTTGTAAATAGATCAAGTTAGCATGCACACTTAGTTTTCCATTGCCATTTCTCTTTTTCATTCATTCTATCTACATCAACCTCTTTATCAACCTAAACTCACCTACATTTACTTATTCTAACCATTACCTTTACAAAATTACCTTTAGCACTTAAAAGCAACCCCTACCCATAAACATTCTAGCATCTACCCTAACCAATCACACCAATACCTAACACTTCTATCAAAACATCTACCCTAACCAAAAAAAATTCAACACCCTACCTTAGCCTATCACACATGCTCTAAACCTATCGAACCATTACCTAACTCTACTCACCAACCCTATCAACCTATCATTCCTACTTGATAATTTCCCTAAACCATCTCAACCCATCACTCAACACATCACCTATCCTAACCCACATTTAACATTTTAACTCACCCAAACTCTTTAAAAACATTTGCAAACACTTTTAATATATATGTCTACTAAACCATCCATTCCATAAATAATCAACCATTGATGGTCCTTATGATCATTAATGATCAAGTGAGCTTTACCCTTTGGTGGTCAATCACCAATGGTCATGCTTGACCATTGATGGTCAGGTCTAACTACTGATAGTCATTATGTGTGACCATAAATGGTAAAAGACCTAACCCACCTTACAAAAAACTAATCAAAACACAAAATTTCAACTAAAAAATTAACTAAATCTATCATATAACCTAACCCAAACCCAAAACGTCCTTCAAATTTAAATTTCACCTTCTAATTTTCCCAATTTTACCCAAAACCTAAACTAGGGAAAACCCCCCTATAAATCATATCCAAACAACCATAAAAAATCAAATTCAACTAACAACTAACCTAATCTACCAATTCAAAATATCACCTACATCATTCCTTGACCATTGTCGAGGATAGAGCCTACATGCAACTACCTGACCACATCCTCATCTTCCTTACATCTTAGTCTAATTTAGATAACTTCAAACACAAACCTCTACCCAATTAGAAATCACCACATCAATAACTACCTAGTCAACCCTCTCTTAGCAGAACACCAAATCACCAGCTCATCAAACCATACATACAAATTAAAGGTCAAAGAGTTAAGTAGCGAAAATGAAATTTCATTTTCCCTTTTTATCCCTTGGATTTTTAAGGTTTTCCCTTAAATGTCAATGATCATGGTGACCATCGATGGTTAGCAAGCCCCCATTTAAATTTTTTTTAGGAACCTAACCTAAAGTGCCAAATTTTTAGAGATCACTTTTCTCCCACCTAAAATTTTGGAGATTACCCTTCTCTAACCTACCACATAACCATGTCCACCTTGACCTTGGTTATTTTTGACCTAAACACTTGAATACTTTATGATGACCTTGCCTTGGTCATTTTTTACCACACTAATTAACCTTATCATGTGAAAAATTTTAATTTTCACCACCTCATGCATAATGAGATCAGTTTTTTCCAAGGGAATACTTCCTACCTTGAATACCTACAAAAACACAAAATCTATCTAGATGCCTTGATAAGAATAACCTGATCAGATATGATTAACACTATGGATTGGTTACCCTATCATTTTTAATTCTACAACAAACCTTATTTTTATCAACATTAGAAACCTTAGTCTATGTAAGATCTTGGTTATCACACTCAGTCACATTTTGTGTGCATGTTTACATTTCAAATGCCCAACCCTTTTATCACCAACCTTGTGACTCACCATAAACCACTGATCAAACCCTAATTTTATTTTCGTTTCACCTCATTGATTCCTAGTTTGAGGGGGAACACCTCCTCCCATACTAAGGGTAATTATACCTTCAACTAATAATCCTTTATTATTTTGAATCTTGTTTATTCAAAGTCACATAATAAAAAAGTGGTAAAATGTAGACACTAAAAAACCATACTAGATGTCAAAATACCTCGAGATACCTTATGGACCACCTAACCCTTCTCGACCCACTAAACAACCTATCAGACCTTGGGTCTAGTTATCTACTTATATAAATAAACTCAATAACTTACTAACTTGACCATTACCTAACCTTTTTCAACCCACCTTAACCCTTTACCTCTAGACACTTGACCGTTGATAGTCAGCTTAACTATTGATGGTTAGCCTGAACATCGATGGTTAGGTATTTAACTTTATAACACATCACTAGCTATGCGCAAGCTAATTAGGCATAATTAAATATTTTCTCCTTATGTGAAGCTAAAAAACTCCAAATCATATAAATTAGTAAGCCAACCTACTAGGGAACCTTCTATCCTCCATCTCTCTTTGACTATAAAAAGAAAGGAGTAAGAAATGAAAAAGGATCATCATAAGCATTCTTACATATATTTATTCAAGCTTCCAACTAGATAGCTAGTCTTCTTCTAATGATTTAGCAATAAAAATAAATATCTAAACCTCTACCAAAATTTATCTCAATGAAAAATATTATTACTCTGTTGAAATTACTCTAGCCATCAACCATCAACCATTTGGTAAATGATAGGTACAATTTATATTTTAGTTCTATTTGGTTTTTAACTTTTAAACCTAAATTAGATCTATTTCACCTATCTCCTAACTTCCCTATATTTAACCATACCCCTAACCAAACCTATATCTGATCAATCACCTATTCTATAACTATTTTTGAACACTTCCAAAAATCTATAGGCAACCAACTGATGGTTAACACAATTGCCAATGGTTACCCCCAACCATCAATGATTACCCAACCATCGATGGTTAGCTTAACCATTGATGGTCAGACCAACTACCAAAAATCATTATGGCATGAAATAATAATAATTTATTTATAACCCCTTACCCCAAAACAAATATGGCTCTCTATGTTCCTACTTATTCACAGACCCCTACCTAATTTTTTAAACCTAACCTAATCTATCTTAGCACTAGTATTGACCCACTTTTGCTATATTTAATCATTTTTTCTATCAATCATTCATCTACTTCTTATATGTAATTTTATTTACTTTTTATTATTTAATGTAATACTATTTCTTTTATCATTTCCAGCTTAATTATTATCAAAAACTGGATTGACATCCTCATATCAAGCTCATGCTTATTGGATCTAGCTCATGCTAGGTAGTCCACCTAATTATCTTGCTAACAACTCCTTTTGTTAATTATTACTTATTTGCAGGTATTCCTTCAAGGACAAAAATTAGTTCTATACATTCATTTGGATTATAAGTACATCAACAACCAGGTATTTCTACCATACCCTTATTACTAGTTTCTTATCTTCTTCCAAAATTAATAAATGAACAAAAACTAGGATAAATAGTTACTGTACTCACTTCTCTCATCTAGATAGAATCACATCTAACTAATGGATTGGGTGGTCTAAGACCACTTATGGTTGGGATCATTGGGATTGGAGAGGTGGGAATTTTCAACATTGGATTACATGTAGAAGATTATTTATTGTACTTATTTTATTTTTATTATTTTTCTAGTTGATTGTAAAGTGAATTGATTCATGAATGTATAATTAACTTCATTAATTATATTGATGTCCAATAGTTATGTAATGCAGGATTAAGGTCATGTTTAATTCTCATAACTAGGTTAGTGTATGCAAGTTGAATTATAATTATGATTAGAGATTCATCTATTAAGTATCAAAGTATTCATTATGTTGTCATTTACATATATCACTATGAATATTCATTGTGGAATTTTGATATTGTGAAATTTTAGCTACATGACTTAAATATTGATACATTTGTTTCTTATTACTTAGAGTATGTAGACTCATAAATGAACTAAGTGTTATTCTTAAATTTATAATGATGATACATTTTGTTGCATAGATGTACAAGTTTATTTAGTTTTCTTATATTATGAATATGTGCTCATAAATATTTTTAAAGCTCATATGACTATGTAATAATATTCTTCTTCTTATCTCATGTCAATGAATTTTAATTAGCTAGAGAAATATTAATTGATTGATTTTGAATTATAATTATAAGATGTTGGAAAAAGTGTTGTCATTTTTGTCAAAGGTAATGACAAAGTGGTGATGTCATTGATGAAGGATGATATCATAAAGTGACAAAAAGGCCTTTTATGCTTGATAGGTGATCTATGTGGTTTGATTTGTCTTGATCAACAGAAAGTAATGTGATAAGGTTGCAATATATTATCAGGTGTAGTGAGATGCTTTATAAGCTACAAGACTGGTCTTGTATAATATCAAGGTGGCTTGATAACAAGGAAGCTTGGATAGAGGTAATTGCTTAGGCATGGTCATGGCTTGTAGAGACAAGATGGAGATAAGATAGAATAGTATGATCTTGATATTGAGCATGGTACTTTTGGATCATGTTTATGAAGTATAGGTTCAATTCATGACTCTCAAGAGTGAGCTATAGTAGCAAGGCATCATTAAGGGCTTGTATTTAGGCTTAGCCTTATGACCCTAGGTGGCCTAAAAAAGTAGTTTGATAAGGATTGGTGAATTGTGAGATAATTTGAGTTATATTCATGATATAAGAAGTTCTATCTAGTGTATCTGTGTATTTATATGTCAAGGAATAAATACAAATGTGCATAAAGAATGTCTTGGTGATCTCAAGGGTGTGAAAGCCTAGGTAGGCTTGACCAAATGAGATAGGTTGATCAGTTATAAGTATAAAATAGAAAATGTGAGTGTTTAAAGAGATATATTATGTTTTCTTGGAGGTTTATACCAAGTTTTAAGTCATAATTTTATAACTAAATGCCTAAGAGTGGTTTTGAAGTTTCTTGAGTGCTTAAAATGAAGAGATGAGAGCTCAAGAAGAATGTTTTTATGCTCATTGGTACATATATATTTTACATGGTGACCTAAGTATTTTTTAAGAACTATAATATGGACCTAATAAGGTTTTAAAAGTATTTTATAGTTGTTTAAGGTATATATATTTATGAACATTCATTAAGAATGTAAACTAGTCAAAATGCTCCTATAAACCCTCTTAATGACAAGATTAGAGAAAATTTTCTAGATAATACCCATAATGGATTGGAAAATCAATTTTGATTATTTTATTTTGTATAGGACTCCTCCATATATCCTTTGGTGGTATTGGGGTGTCAGGACAGTGAGTAGAAGGTATATAAAATAGCTTGTTTCTAAATAAATTGGTACTATAGATAGGGTTGATTGAGTCAACACATCAAAATAATTGGAAGTTAAATTTAAATAATTGTTATTTATATGCATGGATTTTTTTTGGAAATATATTTTATTTGTGTCAATCATTTTTATCATGGAAATTATCCTATCACTAATATGTTAAAGAGTGAAAATAGTGAAAGAAACCAAACTTGAGTGGGAACCCATTTAGGGATGAGTTAAAGGTGACTACGGATGGATAAAATGATTTTGGGTCTTTTATTAATACATATTCCTCATGATCCCTTGGTTGTTAAATTTTTATGGTTCTCATACATTGGCTAAAAGGTGCTCTCAAAGTGATTTATCTAAGAAAGATGAACTGTGAAGGTGTGTGTTCTAAAAGTTAATTCATATATTCATTATTTGTTATTAAACCTCCATAAATTTGTGATTTTAGTTTATATTAGAATTTTTTAGTATCACATGAATTAATTTTAACATGAAATAAGTGTCTAGACAAGTGTTATATGTCATGTTCACTATGACTTTGTTTTAGGCCAGTTTGACTGCTTCAGGTATGCTAGGTGAGATGAAGTGTTTGAGGTCCCTTGAAAGGAGGTGAAGTATAAAATGGAAATATTATGTGTTTTTAGATATAAATGGAACATACAATATTTATTGTAGATAAATATATAGTTTAATAAATTGAACCATGAAAGCCAAAAAAGCTTATCTAGTGTGTGCACAGTGTGAGAGTGGTCTAAGAGATTGGTCTATTAGACCAATGATTGATTCCAAGAAAAGAGATATAAATAATTTATAATGATATATAAAAATTTTAGGAACAATTTATGTGTATTATATGTCATTAAAGTTTTATTTAAAGTTGAAATAATAAGTTATTCATGACTATACTTTTGGAGGCTATAGGCAGTCTAAGTGGTCAGTTTGAAGAAGTGAGTTTGAAGTTATTTGGACCAAATTTGAGGAAAAAATGAGTTTTAAGATGTAAATAAAGTCTCAAAGGTTAATTATAAGTCATATTGTGTTCATATTCAAGTTTGGAGAGACATGATGCTTGACTATGTTTGACTAAACTTGAGTGAACCTGTTATAGAGGTGATTTTGAATGATTAGAGCTTGAGTGAAGGATTCCAATGGAAATGGAGAGTTTTATAAACTAATCAATAATATATTCATGTATTTTTTCAAGTGTTTTGTTTGATAAAAGTGATTATATGTTGTAGTTCTAAGAGATAGACTTTTCTGTATGTGAAGGTCTAAAAGGCGAGTAGACCTAATTGATAGGTTCAATATGTGAAATAGATTTCTAGGTAGTAAAAAACTAATGAGATATTATGAGGGACCTATTAAAGTTATATATGAATTTTTTAAATTATTTTTGTAATATAAATATGTTCCAATGAGTTCAAAGGTAACGTGTGCCTTGAAAAAGGGTTAATTCTATTAGGTCTCTATAAGGCCTAATTGACTTTTAGCCTCTATAGGTTATAAATAACCTATGGAGTGTTTTTTTATCATATTTAACGTGTGTTTAAACCTATTTTAAGTATTATAAATGTTTTTCAAGGATATTTTTTTACCAATATGGGTTAGATGAAGTGTTTGGTATAAAGGCAAGGCCTAATTGGCCTATTTAGATGTGTTGAGAATGAGTGGACTTAAGTGAAGGAAATACCTCAATAAATGAGTAGAGGTGTGTCATTAAGGACCAAAATAGGATGAAAAATATCAGTCATGTATATATATCTAGGTTTATGTAGGTGGATACACATGTCATTTGACTTAATAATCCTAGAAGAGGCATATTGAGTGAGTGAGCCCTAAAGGCTGTTTGAGTGAGAGTGAAGTGGAAAAATGTGAAAAGAAAGGAGGTCATCATCAATTTAAGATTCACAAAAAATTTATAAACATGATAAAATATTCAATGTATCTTATTTGATTCTTGGTTTCTTAGGGTGTTATATACTCCTTGTAAGTTGGATCTTGTAAAAGACTAGTTGGGTGGGTGCTTAACTAGGTAAGGGTTGGAGCTCCATGTGAAGTGGATGACTCACTACATGTTAAATATTTTCATTATAGGATATTAGTATATATTCATATTTCATTGGTTTTTATCCCCAAAGAGGGTTTCTCACATATCTCTTGTGTTCTCTTATATGCTTAAGTAGTTATTTGCTTATGCATCAATATCTTATGTGAATGTATGCTTCATGGAATGGCGAATTGAATTGAATGGTCATTATTGTGAAACTAATTCACCCCCCATATAAATAGATACTTCCAAAAATTATTATCATAGATGTACCTTTTTTAAGAGGATCGATAGCTTACAGGTGATCCTAAGTAGCTTAAAGTGTGATGAGGATAAAGTTCATCTTGTTTGTAGTGATGGATAGGTTTGTAAAGATCATGATTGAAGTCTGCATAATGGTATTATAAAGGCTGAATAATAATGATCATGTTGAATCTAAATCCAATATAAAACCTAATTTTATAGATAAAATGACTCTAAAGACATATTGAAACAAAGTTACGGTCAAGGCACTCCATGGTGGTCTCTTGGTCAGCTAGCATGATAGCTACATGTATGTGCAAGTGTCCTAAAAGTGTAAGGTTTCCTTTAATAATTTCCATACTTAGAATGCATGTTTGAGATCAGGGATGTGTCTAAGGTGAAAGATTCAGAATAGTGGAATGGATGAGTTGAAGAATGGTCTATGGATCATTAGCAGTCTTGTTAGAGTTGTTTTATGATACATATATTTTTTAATGAGTAATTGACTTGTTGTAAATGTCATAAAAACATCAATGTTCTTTAAATGACAAGTTCTGTGTCATCCTAATCAAATTTTGGTTGTGAGTATGTAAATTATTATTTATTTGATCAAATTAAAGATTATTTTGAAGGTTGTAGTGTTTTAAATGCATCAAGATGACTTCATAAGGTCATAGAGGAATGTGATGGGATGTTTTTGATGTCATATAAGGTTGATTAGTTGTTATAAGTTTATTGACATGATTCTAAGTGTGCCTATTGTAGAGAATGTGGTTTGAAAAGTTACCTTTGAGTTTGTGCCTTGTAAATGAGATTTTTCAGAAAGGGAGAATGATCTAAGGATCATTGAATGCTTCTTGATGCTATGATGAGTTGATTTTTCATGTTGTGAATTTGTTCAAGTTTACTTAAGGTTGTCTAGTTGATCTAAGAGGTTAGAGGTAAGCAAGAAGGAGTGGATCCATGTTGATTATGTCTATATGAGACCTATTGGTAACATGAGGGCTAATGGTTCCTTCATATTTATAGAGAATGATTAAAAGTTTTATAAATCATGGAAGAGGCTTATGGAGGTTGGAAATGAAGTATTTGACATGGTTTTGTACCTTGGTAAGGGAAATATGGGACATTAAGTCTCATTATTGGATCATTGAGAAGACTTGTTGAAGATGACATTTTCCAAATGGAGCATGGAGTTAGGGAGAGCTAACTCAGATAGTTTGAGAGGCTTGAAGATATATTAATAATGTGAGGGGGAACATACATAAGATGTTCTAGTTTTAAGCTTAAGTCATGATGGAGAAGTTTACTATAGATGTATTCTCAAGAGACAAGTCACAAAATTTTATATAATGACTTGATTAAAACAAGTCATAATTTTGAAAATGTATTGAATCTTACATATGGACATAGGGGGATCTTTTGAGCTCTATAATTAAATAGGTCTAAGGATCAGGTAAGCAAGATTGAGTGAGAACACAAAGACAAGGTACCCAATAAAAGAACAAGAAATTACATGTTTGGTACATGAATAATATGATCAGGATGTGTATGTAAAAGGGGGAGAAATTTTTCATCCATGTAAATGAAAGGTAGGTGAGTATCTTGAGTACCTAAAGTATATTTAAATGTATGTATGATGCTAGGGGGAGCTTAATTATTGTTTAGTTCACTTTATCATTAATGTCAAAGAGGGAGAAGGATAAAAATAGGTTTACATAAATGAAAAAGGGGGATATTTATTAGAAAAAGTGTTGTAATTGATGTCAAAGGTAATGACAGAGTGGTGATGTCATTGATGAAGGATGATATCATGAAGTGACAAGAAGACATTGTGTGCTTGATAAGTGATCCATGTGTTTTGAGTTTTATTTATCAATGGAAAATGATATGATAGGATTGTAAGATAATATTAGGTGTATTAAGATGATTTGTAAGCTAAAAGACTAGTCTTGTAGAAGCTCAAGATGGTTTGGTAACAAGGAAGCTTGAAGAGGTGTTATTGATTAGTCATGGTCATGGCTTGTAGAGACAATATAGAGATAAGACAGAAAAATATGAGATTGATATTAAGCATGTTACTTTTGACACATGTGTATGAAGTATAGATTCAGTTCATCACTCTCAAGAGTGATATATAATAGTAAGGCCTCATTAAGGTCTTGTATCTAGGCTTAGCCTTATGACCCTAGGTGGCCTAATGAATTAGTTTGAGTAGGATTGGTAATATGTGAGATAATGTGAGTTTTCTTCATGATATAACAAGTTTTATCTAGTGTATATATGTAGTTACGAGTCAAGGAATGAAGATAAAGGTGCATGAACATTGTCTTGTTGATCTCAAAGGTATGTAAGCCTAGGTAGGTCTAACCAAATGAGATAGGTTGATCAGTTCTAAGTATAAAATGGAAAAAGTGATTGTTGAAAAAGACATAGTATGTTTTCTTTGAATTTTATACCAAGTTTAAATTCATAATTTTGTATAAAAATTCCTTAGAGTGGTTTTGAAGTTTCTTGAGTGCTTATAATGAAGAGATGAGAGCTTGAGAAGAAAGTTTAGATGCTCACTAGAATGTTTATACTTGACATGGTGACCTAATTTTTTTTGGAGAAATGGTATATGGACCTAATAAGGTTTTCCAAGTATTTTTTAATGGTTTCAGGTATAGAGCTTTATGAACATTCGTTAAGAATGTAAACTAGTCAAATGCCCTCCTATAAAGCCTCTTAATGACCAAATTGGATAAAATTTGTTGGATAGTGCCAAAAATGGATTAAAATTAAATTTTTATGATTATATTTTATATAGTAATCCTCCATGCATCCCTATGTGATAGTGATATGTCAAGATAGTTAGTAGAAGGTATAAAAAAGAGCTAGCTTCTAAAAGGGTTGGTGTTACAGGTAGAGTTAACTAAGTCAACACATGCAAATAATTGAAATTTTAATATCAATACTTGTTATTGATATCAATGTATTTATTTTTTTAATATATATTATATATGTCAATCATTTTTATCATGTAAATTATCCTATCACTAAGCTGTCAAAGAGTGAAAATAGTGAAAGAAACCAAACTTGAGTGAGAACCTATTTAGGGATGAGTTACAGGTGAATAGAGATGGATTAAATTATTTTGGGTATTTTTTTAAGACATATTATTCATTTTAAGTTGGTTTTTAAGTGTTGATTATTCTCATACATAGGCTAAAATGTGTTCTCAAAGTGATTTATTTGAGTAAGATGATCTGTGAAGGTGTGTGTTCCAGAAGTTGATCCATATATTCATTATTTTATATTAACAATATATAAATTTGTGATTTTATTTAATATTATTATTATTAAGGATAAAATTAAATAATTATAGTATCAATTAAGTGTCTACACAAGTGTTAGATGTCATGTTCACTATGACTATGTTTTGGGCCAGTTTGACTACTTCAAGTATGCTTGGTGAGATGAAGCGTTTGAGGTCCATTTATAATAATTGATGAATAAAATTAAAATATTTTTGTGTTTTTAGACATAAATGGACCATAAAATATTTATGGTATATTAATATATATGTTATGTTATTTAACTAGGAAATCCAAAAAGTCTTGCCTAGTTATATGTGCACAGTGTGAGAGTGGTCTATTAGACTAGTGACTGATACCAAGACAAGGGATATAAATGATTTATAATTATATATAAACCTTATAGGAACCATTAATTTTATTATTTTTCATGAAATTTTTATTTCAATTTCAAATAATAATTTGTTCATGACTATACTTTTGGAGGCTACAGGCAGTCTAAGTGGTCAGTTTGAAGAAATATGTTTGAAGTTATTTTGACCTAAGTTGAGGAAAAAATGAGTTTTAATATGTCAATAAAGTCTAAAAGGTTAATTATAAGTCATTTTAATTCTTTTTTTCATACTCAAGTTTGGATAGACAAGATGCTTGACTGTACTTTGACTGTGTTTGACCAAAATTGAATGAGCCTATTATAAAAGTGATTTTGGATGTTTGGAGCTTGAGTGAATGATTAAAATGGCCATAGATAGGTTTAAAAATTCATTAATGATTTATTCATGTTATTTTTTAAGTTTTTTTATAAAATTTATTCTATTATTTAGCTTTAAGAGACAAACTTTTATGTGTGTGAAGGTCTAAAAGGCAAGTAGACCTAGTTGATAGGTTCAAGGTGTGAAATGGAGTTCCAGGTAGTAAGGACCCAATGAGAGATTATGAGGGAAATATTAAATTTATATGTGAATTTTTTTTAAATTTTTTGGAATATAAAGATGGTCCAATTATTTTAAGGTTAATGTGTGCCTTGAAGAAGGGCTATGTCTATTATGTCTCTATTAGGCCTAATTAAGTTTTAGCCTCTATAGGTTATAACAGACATATGAAGTGTTTGGTTATCATATGTAACAAGTGTATGAACCTATTTGAAGTGTTATAAAAAAAATTTAAGGATATTTTCCTACCAATATGGGTTAGATGAAGTGTGTGGTATAAAGTCAAGGCCTAATTAGCCTATTTGAACATGTTGAGAGTGAATGAACTTAAGTGAAAGAAATATCTAAATAAAGGAGAAAAGGTAGGTCATTTAGGACCGTTATAGGGTGAATAATATTATTCATGCATATCTAACCAATTTTATGTAGGTGGATACATAGGTCATTGGACCTAATAATCCTAGAAGAGGCATATTGAGTGAGTGAGACCTAGAGGTTGTTTGAGTGAGAGTGAAGGGGAAAGAGTGAAAATAAAGGAGGTAATCATTAGTTGAATATTAAATAATAGGTGTTAGATATGATCAAATATTCAAGGTATCTAAATTTCTACTTAGTTGCCTAAGGGGTTGGATCCTCCTTATAAGTTAGAGCTTGTTGAAGACTAGTTGGGTGGGTGCTCAACTAGGTAGGGGTTGGAGCTCCTTGTGAAGTGGGTGATTCCCTTGTCATTATAGGAAATTAGTCCATGTGAAAGGTTCAGTGTGTTTTATCCCCCAAGAGGGTTTCCCACATATCTCTTATGTTCTTTTGTATGCTTGTGTAGTCATTTTCTAATGCATCAATCTCTTGTGTGAATGTATGATTCATGAAATGTTAAATGGAATTAAATTGTAATTTTTGTGGAACTGATTCATGACCCCCACCACTCAGTAGATACTTTCAACATAAGATTCAACTGTGAGATACTATGTGAAAATTGGGTTTGTTAAAGTGTATAATAAATTGGAAAGTGAAACCTTGTATGTATAAATTATATTAATATACTTCATATACAAATTAAGTTATTTCTTAATCATAATTAATTGTGACATGTTAACCTTAAGTCTATGTAAAGACTCTAGAATTACCTTAAACTATCTAAATATGCATTATGAATATTGAATCATTAATAAGAATCTTTTAGGGACTTCCAAGGAAGTCATTTAAGTCCAATAAACTCTTAAGTATTATTAAGGATGTAATCATTCACATGTATGAGATGGTGTCTTAATTGGATTAAAACAAAATATAATACTTAACTTAAACTATGAAGGGATATAATTGTTAATAGATTCTTTATTGAATATTAAATTTTAAGGAAATTTAAAAATTATTGAGGTTTAATATCTTCCTAGGATTATTATAAGGCAATCAGTTTTATTGGAACCAATAATTTCTCTATTTAAGTGATAGTATTATTTTGGTATCATTGTATAATTACTTGGAAATTAAGATACAAATAATTATATTCAAATATTATAAATTATTCAAGATAACTGAGCTAAATTAAAAATAGTATGTAAATAAGATAAGTGGATTAAGGGTTCAATTTACAATGGTTATTCCAATTAAGGCATGTTGTGTTTGAGGATCATATGTCCTTACATGGAATTGACTTATGGAATAATGACAAGTTCTCCTATTTTCATTTAATGACAATTTATTTTAAATATCAATAAATTGATTTTTTATCATTAAGTGGAACTCGTAAATATTCATTGGAAGAAAAGTTAAAGGAATGATCTAAGACTTAAGGCATTATTGTTGAAAAATACTTAGCATAAAAGACATGGATATAATATGACATTTAATGCACTTAAGTGACAAAGGTTAATTAGTAAACCTAATATAACCACATAGAGATCTTTTTAACTCATACGTAAATTAAAACTCTGAATGTTTAAAGTTATATGTGCATGACCTAGTATAATCTATGGTTAAACCAATTAACTTAATAAATTAATGCATGCCTTAACTTGACCAATCAGGCTAAGGCCATGAGGCTAAACCTACCATGAGAAATGAATAAGTTATTTCTGAATGGAACATAAACATTATTATTGAAACATCTTAAAGTATAAATAACTCTATCATAATCAGTTAGGTTTTCAAGGTACACTTATTCCTTTTATGAATTAACTAACCATAAATCTAATCACAATAAGTTACCTAGTAGGATGATGTCTACTTCACCCTACACATAAGTTGTGTTTTTATTAAAGTGTTCCAAATATTTTCATTTATTTTGGAAATAATCATTTCCCATGATCACTGCATGTTGCTTATGAGTTTGGTAGATCTTGATTATGCAATCTTAGTATGACGATTCTTTTATTGATGATTATGCAAGCTTTTCTAGATTTTTTTGATTTACCCATTTAGGAATTAGTTGTTTTACATCATGTGTAGGTACTTGGTGTGAATTCATAATTTAAATCAAGAGAGGTGATTAGTATTGTCTTAGTTTCAAAATGAAAACAAAATGAAATAAACACACTAGAATAACATCTCTATGCCTAGTTACTAGGGAGAGCTTAGTTAACAAAACTAGAATGAAAAACACAACTAAAATTTGAAAGAAAGACCTTTCTTCACCTTCCTTGGATGCTCTAAAATACTTATTATAGTGGATTTATCATTTTTTGCTTGTGAAGTCTGCATCAATGAAGTATGGCTACCTCCATCTCTTCTTGGCACCTTGTGTGGCTTTGACTTGGCCTGGCTTAGCTTTGGCTCAATATTTTAGAATTATAACACTAATTTCATGAATCTTTAAAATGCATTTGGGCATGATAACTTTGGCTTATAATATCTTAAAATTAAATAGGCAAGGCCTCATATTTATATATTTTTGTAAATGGCTAGAATCAACATGAACCATCCATCTCAAGATGGAGATGTGTGGATAAGGATTAATTCAATTATGTAGTTAAAGTTCATAATTAGGCTCATCAATATTTAGGATAGAGGGGCATTAAATAGGCATAGAGGGTCTTAATGAGGCATGGGAGGTATAAATTTTGATATTTGTGGCACTTATGGATTGTGGGTGTCACCCCATAAGATGATGTCATTTGATGATGCAGTTAATGAGAATCAATTTTCAATAAATATTTATTCAAAAATTTCCATGAAAGATTAACTTAAGGCCCTAATTTGGATTAATTATCTCTTAAACATGATTAGTCATCTTTAATGCAAAACCTTGGCAATTTGTGCACAAATTATCAAATTGGTCAAAATGTCCTATTATTGGATCAAAATTTGATTGGATTAGAATTTAAACTTGATATTATATGTGTTGGAACCGATATCCCATTTAGGATGTTGTCAATACAAAGTAACAAAGGTGCATGTATTTTGTAAGAAATTTTATATAAAAGAGTAATACAGATCACCCAAGTGCAAAATTAGCATTTTGACTTGAAATGATCTGATCAAAGTTAACTATCCCATAAATTGCATTGCCATATTTAATGATACCCTAAAAAAATTAGCACTTGACTATGTCATTTTCAAATATTTTAATGTGTTTTAGTGTTTTTAGGCCAAATTTTGCACTTTAGTGGAAATTAGTCAAAATTTCTGATTGAAAGTTATCGATGGCCAATTTTAGGTATTTATAGTTTGCCCCTATTGGGGAAGATGTTGTAAATCATAGGCATAACAATGTATTCTCAAACAATGAGAAAAAATCATGTATGGCAAAAAGAAGATGACAAATGAAGAAAAACCTCTGAAGAGTGTTTGGGAAGCCTCTGATGATGCCCTTCAAGGGAGTGGACATCACATATGTGGATGGGCGGTCCCTTGAAAATAAGTAAGAAGAAACATGAAATTAACCCACGGTTGAGATTAATCCAAATGAAAAAACTCTTACATGCATTGATTTAAAAATATTAGTAATTTCCCAAAGGTAGTTATAATCATGAATAAAAGTCAAAATAAGGATTTTCACATAGGTAGTTATAATCATTAAGAGGACCTAGATTAGCTAAAGATGATTTTGCCCCAGTTAGGGTTGATTAGTAAGCATAACTCAAAAATATAACCTGGAATACAGATTAAATATGAGTGGGTGAAAATGTAGATGCACTGGTCTAATGACTAAATAAGCCACAAATAACCAGTCATATGAGGATGCACAAAAAGATGAAAGGGTGGATAGAAGAATAAGATTTGATCATTGAAAAATATTTAGTTGTACTTGTTAATGTGGATATGCTCATATTTATTAGCAATGATACAACTAAATGGTCAATGGATTGATTTGATCAAGGATGGGATGGAAGGATTTTCCAAGGTGATAAAGAGAAACTTCTATGGCTCCAGTGATTGTAGACCTTTTTGAAGCTAATTTTTGTTTTGGCACATGATGGTATACATCATGATAGAACACCATTAAAACTATCTTGAAATATGCATGAAGACTGACTCTTGATCCAATAAACAATTAAAAACAATGCACCAATGAAAAAAACCATGAATAAATTGTTGACGTATGAATATGGATGGACTCAAGAATAATGTGTGTGAGGAATCACCTAATGAACACATATAGACTGAGTCAAGGCAAAAATGCTTAAATCAAACAAATAGGCAAGAAAGCAAATGAAAAATAAACAAACAAACAAATAAATAAATTGAAATGAATAAATAAATAAATAGAAATCCTAAAAATAAAAGCAAAATAAAGCATCCTAACAATGACCATGCCCCAGTAAGGTGAATTGAGGATAACTGACTTAGCTTAGATAGGACAAATGTTTTTGGATATTTGAAATGGTATGAATGTTTTTGGTTTTTTAATGTATCTTAACTAATTAGAGAATGACAAGATACCTACTCAAAAAATGACAAGATCTTTTGGCTTAGGTTGCTCGTAAAATGGTGAGAGTGTGGCTTAGATTGCTCAAAAAATGGTGAGATCATATGGAAAGGGGGACTAAGGTAACCTAAACATAAATTGAGTATGACCCACATAGTCCTACATGAGTTTAAGTTATAGTAATTCCATCCACACAAAAGATGAGGAAAAACCAACTAGGTCACAATAAGTTCTCAAATCCAGTAAAGGACCAGTCAAATGAAAATAACAATGGCAAGGTGATGCAACAATGCATGATAAAAAAAATGTTTCCCTTGGTTTTGCCCATAGGTAGTTATAACTAGGACACAATGACATAAATCAATAATACTTATTTTTCCACAAGCAGTTATAATTAGTAGCAAGATTAGTGAAACATTGATTTACCCATAAGTGGTTATAATCAGGCTCACATAAACCAACTTTGATATAGGATGGAAAATGAAAGATATCTTTCCAGATCAACTATCACACTAATTTTGTAAACTATCATTGAAACATAGATTTGATTGATTATTGAAACTTGATCATAATTCCCTCGTAAAAAGTGTGGGAAGAACCAAAGGAACCAAGATTAAAATAGGATTGGGTAAGATGACTAAAAATAGGCTTTGGTCTAGATAGGAATAGAATGGTAGGATGGTATGGTCTTACTCTAGGAGAATGATGGTTTGATAAATAGGATAAAATGGCAAGAGGGTTGCTCCCAAGTGGTAAGGTAAGGTAAATGGTAGGGTATGGAATAATGGAAAATGGATATGGTATGGTACATGTTTTTATCCTGAGTATGATTTTTGGTATATGATTTTGTTGTTCTTTTTGATGTGGAGATGTATGTCCTAATCAAAAAATGATACATATTGAATACTCAATCATGTTAATTTCTAGCCCACACCTCATCTGAATAGTTGCTCTATTAAGAACTATGTGTAGATTTGGATGTCAAGAATGATTTTGTGATCTTCATTAGTGATTGATTTTTATTCCTTCAAGTTTCGAGACAAGGTATATTTATATCCTCTACAAAGGAAACTATAGACACCTAAATATGGCCACCAATGACCCTCAATCAGGTTTTTGATCAATTCTTACCAAAATGCACAATTCAGCCTAAAATTATTAAAACACATTAAAAGAGTTAAAATTGATATATTCGAGTGCCAATCTTGGCCAAGGTATAACTGAATGGGGAGATGAATTCGATGGGATATCTAAATGTGATTAGATCATTTTGAGTTAAAATGCTAATTTTGTACCTAGGTGCTCTAGATTGCTCTTTTCTATCAAATTTATTATATAAGACATGTGCCTTTATTAATTTTCATTAAAAACATCCTAAATGGGATAATGGTTCTAACTCATCTAACATCAACTTCCAATTCTAATCTAGTCAAATTTTGAGCCAATAATAAGACATTTTGAACAATTTGATTAATTTGTGCACCAAAGACCCAAGATTTACACTAAATTGTCTAATCATGATTAAGGCTAATTAAAATAAATTAAGGTCTTAAGTTAATTATCTATGGATATTTTTGAATAATTTCCATTTCAAAATGAACATTTAATTTTTTCATCATTAGGTGACATCATTTTTTGGGAAGACATCCCTAGGTCATAAATGCATAAAATATCAAGGATTCGTGCCTTCAATGCCTCATCAAAGCTCTTCCATGCCTATTCAATGCCCCTCTATCCAAAATATTGATGATTATATTTATGAATTATAATTACATAATTGAATTAATTCTTATCCACACATCTCAATCTTAAGATGAATGGTTTAGGTTGATTCTAGCCATTTTCAAAAATTTATAAACATGAGGCCTTGCCTATTGAATTTAAATCCATTTTATGCCAAACTTATAATTCCAAAATGCATTAAAAAATCATTTATTCTTAGTTTTATAATGCCAAAATATTGATCCAAAGCCAAGCCAAGACAATTCAAAGCCACACAAGGTGCCAAGAAGAGATGGAGGTAGCTAAGCTTCCATTGATGCAAACTTCATGAGAACAAAGCCAAGAAATCCAATACAATAAGCATTTTAGAACATCTAAGAAGGATTATCTTTTGCATTTTATTTGTGCTTTCAATTTTGTTTTGTTAAATAATCTCCCCCAATAATTAGGCCTAGATATTTATGCTAGTTAGTGTGTTTTTATCAAATTTGTTTTTGTTTTGGAACTAACACAATACTAATCACCTCTCTTGAGTCAAATTTATAGTCTAAATAATGGCATGTCTGATGAGACAAGACACATCCCATGTATGAAGGAGAGCATGAGGCAACTTTAAAATTTCAATTTGGATGCTTAAAACTCTTTCTAAGTGATTTTATAACTTTGTTTATCCAGATTTTCACCTTGATAAGTTTACATAGAGAACCACTAACAGTTGAGTAAACCATCAATGGATGATTAAACCATCGATGGTTGAGTAAATTGTTGATGATTGAGTAAACCATAAATGGCCATATAACTATCACCAATTAGGTAAAATGTTGATGGTTCACTGCCTTTTTCTTAAAAACATAAAACCTGAGAGCTAATAGGCCATTTTAATATGCTTGGTTTGGGGTCATACAAAATCCATTTTTGATGATTGTTTTTTTCAAACCATGTTTTTTATTCAAAATTTTTAAAATACGATATTATTTTATCTTCATGTTACATATATTTTTCACAAAAATTTTCAAATCTCTTTAAATGTATCTAATATAACACATTTACTTTTGGGTGATGACTTAAGGGTAGACAAGTAATCAACAGACTTTGCATTTGTTAAAACATGATATTAAGACATATTTTGCATGCTTTAAAATGAATTAGAAACCCTATTTTGGTGATTAATAAAATTTTTAGATGCTTAAGTTAATGATTTTTATAATTAGGCTTTCAAAGTTACAACTTAAGACCAAGGGGTTGAAAAAAACACCACCTAATCTTTCCTTTGGGGCTTAAAATTGAACACACTTGTCAATTTTTATTTTCAATAGTTATTTAATTAGAATTTGATTGTAAAATAGGAGGACATTGTGTGTATGATCTTTCATCCATCCCCTTTATGGAACTTTTGGAATTAAAAGTGTCATCCTTATTGCAAACATGCCTAGTCAAGGGCATATAAAGAATTTCATCTAAAGCACTCCCTAAAAAATCATCATAGTTTGGGTGACCTTGAAAATGACCCTAAAGTATTTCTATTATTAATTTATTTTTATGAAAACTTGAATTTTAAGGGGGACTTCATTACCTTCCATTATTTTATATAGGGAAGCTTTGACCCATGGTTTCACCTCTGAGCATTGACTCTAACCACTCCCACTAGGATCAATGGGTTGAGAAGTTAAAACACATTCTAGTGTTGGAGTTGCATATGGGATGTATCTGCACTTTAGACATCACACTAAACTAAGCAAGTGATAGATGTAATGGTTAAAAAAAGTACAAGATCTTTTTTCAACAATCTAAGTGCAATGAATACCCAATTATATGATTTTCTTTTACATCATGATGTGAAAGTCATTATGTAATTTATTCCCCTAGAAACATTCAAAAACTTGCTAGTTTATTCAACCCCACATTGCCATACCCTTGCTAAGATTTGGATGATTATATTTAGTGTATTTTGGTCATTTTTGTTTGGTATGTTTTGAGATTAAAACGTAATTTTTTGTTTATAACCATGTCAAAACCATTTATTTGAGTTGAGGAGGGTAGTTTTATGTTTCCAAAATCATGTCAAACCATTTTTCCTTTAAGTCTTTGAAATATAGCACTAATCACATTTTTTAAGCATGTTTATGCTGTTAGGTTGCTTAATTTGTTTCAAGACTTGTTTACCATTGCATCAAAAAATATTTGTTTCAAACCATGTCATGTATACCATTTGGACATTGTGTATGTGACATCATGCTCTCTAATCTTGTCTATCTTGTTTGGTTATATCCTAGTTTTCAACGTTGCATTTTCAATTAACCTTGTTAAGTTTGGATTCAAAAATAGATTAATTTTTGTTTAGGATTTAATTCATGGGGATGATACATAGATATTTCTCTTCTGGGTTGTATAACTTTGATTAATCGATTACCCAAATTTGAATAAAATTTATCTAGTTTATTTGTTCACAGAGCTTATCCTCATCATTGTTTGTTCTTTTGTTTGGGAGAACACATCCTTTCTCTAGGTGCCTTTTGCATCATAACTTATGTCAAATGATCATGTTTATATTTGATTCCATGTGATGGGTCTATGTCAAAGTTATTTCCAAACTTATTAGATTAAATCAAATTCACATCATGCCTTTCTTTCAAGTCTAGATTTTGATTTCATTTGGCCAAAAGTCCTAGCATAACATATTTCAGACTAGCCTTTGACTCTACATTTAGATAAAAGACCTAGTGGCCCTTTTCTATTTCCTATTTTAGACCTTGCTTAGAACACTTTGACCTAGACTTTGACATGTCAAGTTTTATTTAGATGCTTGACATTTTATGTGTATGACATTTGATGTTAGACTATTTTATACCAAGTCATAGCACAACGTTTTTGGAGATATAGCTCCATGATCAAATCATTGTTTGGAGATATAGCCCCACTTTTAACCAAGTTAGACCTAGTTTGAACCATTTATCCTTTGGACATAGTTTTTTAGAGTTTTTAGAACTCTAAGCCATTTTGTTTTAGAACTTTCATCATTTATGAAGATATGTCTAGCTATACTTATGGTGAAGTCATGTATAATCTAATTTATGATAAAATGGCCACACAAAATCCCACTAAGAACCCCTATATAGAAAGTTTTTCTAATGATTTTTATCATTCTCCCTAGAGTACTCCATTTGGGGAACATAGTCAAAATCCAAATCAAATTACTAATTACTATAAAGAGGTTTGTGAGGACTTTGAATACCCAACTACAGATAATTTTATTTAGGATATAGATACGTACCCTCTTTATGATAATTAGTACACGAAACATAGTCAAGAACTAGATTATGATCCAACTCAAGATTGGGATGATATGGTTTATTATGAGGACTTAAATACTTTGGCTTGTACAAATAATAAAGTTCCATGATGATATTTTTTTATCTAATCATCAATTACCCCTAACCCTCCTCTTGATTATATGAGTTATCAAGCTCCAGAGTATCCAAGGGATACCATTACCATTCTAAGACCTCATCCTTTGTCTTGTGTGAGCAATCAAGCTCCACAATGCCATACCATTTCTATACTAGGACCTCATCTTTTGGTTTGTGTGAGTAATCAAGCTCCAAAAAACCCTATCATAATGTTAGGACCTCATATTTTAGTTTGTGTGAGCAATCAAGCTCCACAATGTCATACCATTTCTATACTAGGACCTCATACTATAGCTTGTATGACAAATAAAACACCATAATACCTCTTCATCATTCTAGGACCTTGTCCTTTAGCTTGTACAAACAACCAAGCCCCACACCACCTTTTTATTACCATTTTAGGACTTTATCCTTTGCCTCATGTGAGCAATCATGCTCCCTAATTCCCTACCATTATCCCACCAAGTATGCCATTATGTTAACTAAGAATTTGACTCAAGATAGGTGATTAGTATTGTGTTAGTTTCAAAATGAAAACAAAATGAAATAAACACACTAGCATAATATCTCCAGGCCTAGTTACTAGGGAGAGCTTATTTAACAAAACTAGAATAGAGAACACAACTAAAAAATGAAAGAAAGACCTTCCTTCGCCTTCCTTGGATGCTCCAAAATTATTTTTGTAGTGGCTTACTTATTTTTTGCCCATGAAGTCTACATCAATGAATTATGGCTACCTCTATCTCTTCTTGGCACTTTATGTGGCTTTGCTTGGCTTGGCTTTGGCTCAATATTTTGGCATTATAAAACTAATTGCATGAAGATTTCAAATGAATTTGGGCATGATAACTTTGGCTTAAAAGAGCTTAAAATTCAATAGGCAAGGCCTCCTATTTATAGATTTTTGCAAATGGCTAGAATCAACATGAACCATCTATCTCAAGATGGAGATGTGTCGCTAAGGATTAATTCAATTATGAAATTAAAATTCATAAATAGGCTCATCAATATTTGGGATAGAGGGGCATTAACTAGGCATGGAGGGTCTTAATTAGGCATGGGATGCATAAATCTTGATATTTATGGAATTTATAGCTTGTGGATGCTACCCCATAGGATGATGTCATTTGATGATGCATTTAATGACAATAAATTTCTAATAAATATTTATTCAAAAAGTTCCATGGGAAATTAAATTAAAGCTTGAATTTGGATTATTTAGATCTTAAACATAATTGGTCATTTTTTATGCAAAACCTTGGCAATTTATGTACAAATTAATCAAATTAGTCAAAATGTTATTATTGGATCAAAATTTGATAAGATTGGAATTAGAAGTTGATCTTAGATGTGTTGGAAACATTATCCCATTTAGGATGTTGTCAATTCAAACTAACAAAGGAACATGTCTTGTACAATAAATTTGATACAAAAGAGCAATGTAGAGCACCTAGGTACAAAATTGGCATTTTGACTCAAAATGATCTGATCAAAGTTAGTTGACCCATAAATTTTATTTCCCCATTTAGTGATACCCTAGAAAAAAATGGCACTTGAATATGTTAATTTCAAATATTTTAATGTGTTTTAGTGTTTTTAGGCCAAATTGTGAATTTTAGTGGAAATTGATCAAAAAGCCTAGTTGGAGGTTATCGGTGGCTAGTTTTAGGTGTCTACACTTAGGTAAGTGTATAAGTTAGTAATGGATTTAATAGAAAAGATGAATTGAAGTAAATGGATGGATGTGTATGAGTGTTTCTACTTGACTCAATTCTATACTAATACTAAGTGTTTAAAATGTTTCTTAATAAATTCATTATTAGTTTATGGACTTGGTCAAGTTCTTATGTTGGCTATCACATAGTTATGGAACTCACTACATCTTTCCATGTTAAACTCTAATTAAGTATCTATACCATAGTTATTTATATTGGTATTATAAAAAATAAATTTAAGTTATTACTTGTTGGTAACAAACCAAATTATATTCTCTATGATAATTTGGGGAATGTATTCTTGTTATTTGTCTTCCTGAATTATTGTTTCACCTCAAGATGGTGAAAACAAGATATAGAATGATAAATAACAACCTTAAGGATGTTAACCCTTGTAGAGGTAGAGTTCATAGGGATAATACTCCTAAAAGGGAGGTACCTACTCTAAAAAATGTTGGAAGAAATATTTGAGCCCCTATCCATGATGAAAATAACACTAATGCTAACTAGGAGGTAGTCTTGAATGAGGTACTTACTGATTTGAATTCCTTGTAAAGTAATTTTTACACCCAATAACATAGATTAAACAACTTGGAGGGTATTCCTCATAAATAACTACATTTTAGATAAGAAGGTTAAGTTGGTAAACAAGAGCTTCAAGACAACCTTGTAAATGTGTTTGATCTTATCATCATGGAAGTAAAAATATTGTCTACACCAACCTTTTTAGTTGATAAATCTAGTGATGTAGATGATGCATGGTTGGTTCACATGTATAAGTAATTTAACATTCACAATATACCCTCCAATGTGAAAGCAATAGTGGATGATTGTCAATTAGTAAGAGCTACATATTTTTGGTGGAACCATCTCCATGCCTTAGAGGGTTACCAGCTAATGACACTTACCTGGCCTTATTTTTAAAGGTAATTCAATAAGAGGTATCCTAGTTCAAACTTTAAGGAACAAAATATAATTTATTTTCATTTGTTAAAGAAAGATAATATGTCTATAATTGAGTACAAAAACAAGTTTTATAACCTATTACATCATGTTAACTACATGGATGATGAAGATACTAAAGTTACCCCATTTAAATTAGGTTTGAAGGAGATATTGATGCATGATGTCAATATGAATAATATTAAGACCCTAACTACTATTATTGAATATGCTCATAGGGTAGAATAAAAAAAGAAATATCATCAAAAGGCAACATAAAATTTTAAATAAATTAGGTAATAGCTTAAGAACAAGAATATGTCCCCTTCACCTAATTTTTTTAAGAACTATAATAAAAACCACAAGTTTACTAGGAGTACAAGTGGTTTTAATAAATTTGAAGGGTAGAATCAAAACTTAAAAAATCATAATTGATCTAAGTCTACAAATTTTAAGAGAAATCAAACTCAAAGTAGTCAAAATGTACCTGCCACTAGGGAAAATACCATTCTTGTGTCACCTTAATAGACTATAGTATATTGAGAATATGGTGATAATTATTATTGAAAATATTTCCCAAAGTTGAAATCAATTAAATAAACTAACCACAAGGTGTATGCAGCTATGGATAATAGAAACACATATTTTTAAGAAACCCATATTGAACTTAGAGGTAAATGAAATGATATTTTTGTTTCAATTTTATTTGATTTGGGAGAAAATGATAGTTTTGTTAACCCTAAGATAGTGAATATATATAAGTGAATCCTATGGCATTCATGGATGGCTGGGATGTTGATTTTAGTTTAGGCAAATGGGTGTTGACTTCTAAGTGTCTTGAACAAGTAAGCTTACACATAGGCAATTTTAAAGCCAAAATTAACCTATTTTTATCTCTCTCTTTTTATTTTGATGTCATTATGAGCATAAATTGGTTCCAATAGCATAAATCTAATCTAGACTACTATAATATAGTGGGTAGATGTTCTGATGACATAAGAAATTAGTAATAATTAAAGGTTTACTAAAACCTAAAGTACACAAGTTGCTATCAGCCTTACAACTAAATAAAGTAATATGTAAAGGATACAAACTATATGTTGTACATATTCATGAAACTACACCTATAACGTAAACAACATTCTAAGAACATCTATTTTTGGAAGAATTATCTGATGTTGTTCTAGAAAAAATACCTAATTTGCTTCTTAAGATAGAGTTATATATTTATATCAATGTACTTCCAGGGGTATCCCCTGCATCTAAATCACCTTATCATATGAATGAAGTAAATTTATAGGCTCTGAAATCTCAACTACAAGAGCTACTAAAAAATGGTAGCATTAAGCCAAGTGTGTCACCTTGGGGTGCATGTATCGTCCTTGTGGAAAATAAGGATGGAACCTTGCACTTTGTGTTGACTATAACATACTTAATAAGGTTACTATCAATAATCATCATCCTTTGCCAATGACAGATGATCTATTTTATTAAATGATGGATGCAACAAATCTTCTAAGATAGACTTGAGATCAAGCTATCATAAGTTGAGAATCAAGGATAAAGACATCTATAAGAACATTTTTAGAAATCGGTATGGACAATATGAGCTTATGATAATGCCCTTTAGTTTAAATATTTCACCTGATACATTTATGAATTTAATGAATAGTGTATTTAGAGATTTTTTGGATAAGTTTGTTTTAGTTTTCCTTAATGACATACTGATTTATTCTCAAAATGCAGTTAAACGTGAACAACATTTATGTTTAGTGATGCAAAGGCTAAGGCAACATAAATTATTCAGTAAGCTATCTAAATATGATTTCTTTCAAACAAAGATCCACTAATTAGGTCACATAATATCTAAGCCTAGTATAGTTTTTTATCTATACAAGATTAAAGTTATCCGAGAGTTGCCTGCTCCTAAAAATGTATATGAAGTACATAGTTTTATTAGACTAGTTGGTTATTATTGAAGGTTTGTTGAATGTTCTTCTAAGTTGGCTAACCCAATAACTTCTTTGAAATTAGAAGTAAGATTTTTTTTTTATAATTCTGAGTGTGAACATGATTTTTATAATCTTAAAGAGTTGTTAACTATAACACATGTACTTATTGTACCTAATTGTAATAGTGTTTTTGAAATATGAGCTGATGCATCCAAAGAATGCTTGGGTGGAATACTAACTCAGGATGGTTCAATTGTGGTTTATGAGTCATGGAAACTAAAAGATCATGAAAATAATTACACCACTCGTGACCTATAAATTTATACCATTGTAAATGATTTGAAGCAATGGAAACACTTTTTTTAGGTAAGCATATTGAATTAAAATTTGATCATCACAGTTTGGAATATTTGTTTTCCCATGATGATCTAAATGCTCACCAATGTAGATGGATATAATTATTATTAATTTTTATAAGAATATTTAATATGTTAAAGGTAAGTATAATCATGTTGTTTATGCACTCAAATGACACATATATCTCACCACCTTGTCTATTGTACATAATAATTTCTAAACTAAAATTTGGGAAAAATATTTGATCCAAGTGGATCTCTCCATTTGATAACAAAAAAGTTTGCATATTTTTATCAAAACGATTTCATAGCGTAGAGCTCATCAAGGGATTTTTGACACTTTTCACGGTTCACAAAATAGACACTGTATGTCCAAGTTATAAGCTGTTGAAGTTTTCTTGCAACTGGGAAAATATGAGTGTCGACAAGTGACATGGCATTATTTGCATGTGACAAGTGGACCAATCAGTGGTTGACACATGGCAATACGTTCATGTAAAAATTTGGTTTGGTGTTTGTTTTTAGCCTCCGGTCCTTGACAGGCGGTCATATCAGGATCCGTGAGCCTAGCTATTGGCTCGATGGGGGCCCTCAGCGAGGGTCAACACACTCTTTTTAAAGAGGGCTGCCTTAGCCTCCATCTTTGAATCTATATGCATATGCAATTGTATTTAAATTCTTATTATGCTTTGTATTTCCTGAATGTGGGACTAACATTTAAGCATTGTAAACTATACATTGCATTGTAACCAAGCATCAAGCATGGAGTTAAATAACTGACCAAGGATCGAGAGGAATGGATGAACCCCAATGACATGGGAGAGAACCATAGAATATGTTTCAAACCTTTGAACCCATGTGGAGGAGCCACATAATACCATTGCATAGACTGAAGACCAAGTACCTCACCCAAACCATTGGACGTGGCAAATGCCTTTGCCAAAAGGCATCGATGACTATCATGGTGGAGACAAGGCTATAAAAAGCCTTTTTAGCTTACTATCCCCATGAATGTGGGATATTTGATAAAGTTTCAAACTAAAACCTAGGCTGACGACTTGAAACTATTTTCCAATGTGGGAATAATTTGGATAAGCTAAGTGCCCACCAATAGGGCCGTCAACATCATTCAAGTTGGCTGCACACTTCTTTAAAGACTAAAAGCCATTCAATTTGCTAAATGTGGTATTTAAAAAGGATAATCTAAGCACCCAAAATGAATGGGATGGGTTTGGAACCGTTGACCTATTGTGTAAAAGGGATATGCTTTGACCACATGAGCCATGGGTTTTGAAGTGTTTTAAAAGCTGTGAACTTTTATTTGAAGTTATGCTTCACAGGGATTGTGTGATAATTTTTAAGAGGTCAAGAGCTAGATAGAAGCTTGGAGATGGCTTTAGCAAGTGGATATTAATCCAATTTATGACCTCTATACACAGGGTACGCCTTTTAGTTATTTTTATTAATTGAAAGAGAATGTTATTATTTTTATTTTGGATAAACCAATAGATGAAGTGAAGGGACCAAAGCACATTCAGAAGGGGTTGAAGATTGAGGAAGAAATCCATGTGGTGAAGCTTGAGTATATCAGCTAGGTGGAATTCTTGGATAGAGATTAGGCCTGAGGGAAGTTGTGTAACATTTCAAGAAATTTGTAAGCCATTTGTTACACAAATTTAATAGAAATGGTCCTCACTATTGGACAGACCCAGAGACATAGGCAAAAGATGCCAAACTCTATTATCAATTTCATGTGGTAATTTGTCATTTATTGCATGTTTTATTTTCAATATTATAATTTTTAATTAATCAAGAACTCATGCAATATTTTAAAAAATTGACAATTTATGACATTTAATTTTTAAAACAAAATATGGTTTTATTGGTGAATAGAAGATATTAGTCTTTTGACAATTCTATACCATTTTTGAGAAAGTCAAAATTGATACCTTTTTAAAATTTCACTTTGAGTTTTTTAGTGGTGTTTATGGATCAAATTTTGGTATCAGAGTAGTTAATTAATGGGATTTAACAGTTGGTTGATATTTTTGCTTGTATTTTGGCATTTGTTTTGATTTTTGTGATTTGATAGGTGCAATGGGCAAGTTGTCAAACAAAGCCAAGCTTGATGAGCTTGAAGCATATAACCAACAAATCCAAGAAGAGAATTTTCCTTGAGAGCTTGATTGTACTCCTTGGATGAGGAGATTGGCAAAGTGAAAATGGAGTTATGAACCAAGGATGAGCTCATGGAAAAACTACAGAATGGTAGCCAAGTGAAGGATTTGCCTTCCACTATAGATGCAGGCACCATGATAGATGAAAACATTGTAAGTGCATGTAAGTCATCAATTGATTTTCCTTCCCATGAAGAATCTAGTAACAATGATTTTGGTAAATTTGAACAATATAAAAAAGGAATAGGTTCAAAATTACTTTTTAAAATGGGATTTAATGGAAAAGGCTTGGGAAAAGATGGCGAATGAGATACTAACCCCATTCAAGTAGATAATAAGCCTAATCATGCATGGTTAGGATACAGATCTGGTATTCATAATGAAACAAGTGAATGCTCTAAGAAAGTAGAAGCAAGATGTGCTATGGAGAAGTGTAAACCATCTGGGATGGAATGTAAAACACATTATTTTCACCATACTTGCAATCATGTTGATTCTAATTCTACTAGACAACATAAATATTCCAATGTTCCTTTTGACTATGGTACACTAAATTTGTTGCACATTTATCCATGTAGTTTTTGTGGATTATCTAATTGTTGTGTAGCCAAATGTTGGAAATGTAAATCTTTTTTAGGAAAGATTTTGAAAGACAATTCTCCTAGATAGAGTTTTGAGAGTAGCAATAAGAATATGTCTTCCAAAAGAGTGGTCAAAAGATTTTTTACTCATTGTAACAGAAGTGGACATCAGGTTGAAAAGTGTTGGAGGCTTCAACCATCACACCATCCTAGAAATGGTAAGATTAAGATGGTCTATAAACCTATCAATAAGGTAATTAATGAAGTTAAATCAACCCATACACATGTTACTAAATCCACTAAAGATATCTCACCAACTAATCAAGAAAATTTGATTAAGAGGGTTGGCAAACAATTTTTGACATTCATGTTGTCATGATTAGTGGATGCATTCATGTTGCAAAGTAATTTTGGGATCCTTGTTGTATGCATAAAGGACATTTCCCATGCTTTGAATGTTGATATGGTTTATTGGAGTGGCTTGTAGAGAAAAAACAAGGGACAAGTTTACAATACTTAGAATATTCTCTCATGTTTGGGATTTTTAAAATTCATTTTTAAACCTTGACAACAGTATATGCCATTTATATGGGCATGAGTAGTATGTCTATTCTAAAAAATTTGTAATGTAGTTTATATGTTGTCTTTTATATTGTGCAAATAGAGGCTTATAAGACCCTTTATGGGCACCATTTGAAATTGTACTAATTATACAAATTATTTGTAGCTATGCATGATATTTGCACATTCTATAAGACCCTTATTCATTTTTGCACATTTTATTGTAACTGTTAATTATGGTTACAAATAGTGTGTAAAATTATTACACTAACAAATTGGTTTGCAGTTGCACTTGGTGAATAATCTGTAGTGATTGGCAAAAGCACCATTTTTGAGATGCGACATTTGAGCAAGTAGTGTGTTTCTATCCCCAATGTGGTAATGGGTAGATATTTGTTTTTTACTAACATTTCAAGGATTCAGTTTAAATGTTGAATCATTACTATGCTATGTTGTAGTGATGTTTTTGCATAAGAATTTTTAATGGAGACCATGCTTTTGGAGTCCAAAAGCTCTTATTGGGGAGGTTTGATCCAGGTGGATCTCTCCATTTGCTAAAAAATAAAGTCTCCATATTCTGATGAAAATGATTACATAGCATAGAGCTCATCAAGATCTTTCTGACACTTTTCACGGTTAGCAAAATGGACACCGTATGCTCAAGTTATAAGCTACTAAAGTTTTATTGCAATTGGGAAAATATGAGTGTCGACAAGTGACATGGCATTATTTGCATGTGACAAGTGGACCAATCACTGGTTGGCATGTGGCAATACATTTTAGTATGTTAATGTAAAAATTTGGTTTGGTGTTTGTTTTTAGCCTCCGGTCTTCAACAGGCGGTCATATGAGGATCCGTGGGCTCCGTTATTGGCTTGGTGGGGGCCCTTAGTGAGGGTCGACACACTCTTTTTAAGGAGGGATGCCTTAGCCTCCATCTATGAATCTATATGCATATGTAATTCTATTTAAATTCTTATTATGCTTTACATTTCCTAAATGTGGGACTAACATATAAGCATTGTAAACTATACATTGCATTGTAAACAAGCATCAAGCATGGAGTTAAATAACCGACCAAGGGTTGAGAGGAATGGATGAACCCCAATGACATGGGAGAGAACCACATAATATGTTTTAAACCTTTTCACCCACATGGAGAGCCATGTAATACCATTGCATATATCGAAGACCGAGTAGCTCACCCAAACCATTGGATGTGGCAAATGCCTTAGCCAAAAGGCATCGACAACTATCATGGCAAAGACAAGGCTATAAAAATCCTTTTTAGCTTACTATCCCTATGAATGTGGGATATTTGATAAATTTTCAAACTAAAACCTAGGCTGATGACTTGAAACCATTTCCCAATGTGGGAATAATATGGATAAGCTAACTGCCCACCAATAGGGCCGTCGGCATCATTCAAGGTGGCCACACACTTTTTGAAAGACTAAAAGCCATTCAATTTGCTAAATGTGGGATTTAAAAAGGATAAGCTAAGCACCCAAAATGAATGGGATGGGTTTGGAACCATTGACCTATTATGTAAAAAGGATATGCTTTGACCACATGAGCCACAGGTTTTGAAGTGTTTTAAAAGCTGTGAACTTTTAATTGAAGTTATGCTTCGCAGGGACTATGTAATAATTTTTAAGAGGCCGAGAGCTAGATAGAAGCTTGGAGATGGCTTCATCAAGAAAATATTAATCCAATTTCTGACCTCTATACACAAGGTAAGCCTTTTAGTTATTTTTTTTAATTGAAAGAGAATGTTATTATTTTTATTTTGGATAAACCAATAGATGAAATGAAGGGACTAAAGCACATTCAGAAGGGGTTGAAGACTGAGGAAGAAATCTGTGTGGCGAAGCTTGAGTATATCAGCTAGGTGGAATTCTTGGATAGAGATTAGGCTTGAGGGAAGTTGTGTAATGTTTCAAGAAATTTGTAAGCCATTTGTTGCACAAATTTAATAGAAACGGTCCTCACTATTGGATGGACCTGGAGACATAGGCAAAAGATGTCAAACTCCATTATCAATTTCATGTGGTAATTTGTCATTTATTGTATGTTTTATTTTTAGTATTCTGATTTTTAATTAATCAAGAACTCATGCAATATTAAAAAAAAATTGAAAATCTATGGCATTTAATTTTTAAAACAAAATCTGGTTTTATTGGTGAATAGAAGATATTAGTCTTTTGACAATTCTATGCCATTTTCGAGAAAGTCAGAATTCGTACCTTTTTAAAATTTCACTTTGAGTTTTTCAGTGGTGTTTACAGATCAATAGTGTTCTCATAAGTTTTAACAAGATATAAGTGCAAATTTGGTTGATAAGCCTATAGAAAAAAAATTGTTGAATTTTATATTGATTCTAATAATTTAATCAAACACAAAAATAGAATTTATATGTCTAGACCTAGTAAATTAAGGAACATTTTGTTGAAATAAATGAATAAAGCATCTCATTTTACTCATCTTGATGTTAAAAAGATGACACATAAGCTTAAAAGGTTGTATTATTAGCCTGATATGAAACATGAAGTTGCTAACTTTGTGGTAAAATGTTTGGAATGTTACCATGTGAAAGCTAAACATTGGCATCCATGTTGATTATTGTACCCTCATAATGTTCCATGAGGTAAGTGGGATATGATCTATTTAGATTTCATATTTGGTATTCCAAAATCACAAAGCAATAATGATACTATTATGGTTGTAATAGATAAATTTATTGAAGTTGATCATTTTATTATTGGAAATTTAACTGATAATGCAACTGTATTTGTTGAGTGGTTTGTGAAATAAATAGTACGATTGTATGGCATGTTCAAAGTTATTATTTATGATATAGAGAAACTTTTTAATTCAAGGTTTTAAAAAACTTTGACTACTACTTTTAGTACAAGATTAAACTTTAGCTTGTCTTATCATCCAAAAATGGATGGTCAGATAAAAAGACTAAATCAGGTTATGAAAGACGTGTTAATAATGTATGTGATGAATCAATAGAAAGACTAAATTAGGTTTTTTAAGACATGTTAATAATATATGTGATGGTAAATGGGTTATGATTTATTTATATTTCATATTTGGCTTTTAAAAATCATGAAGTAAGCATGATACTATTCTAGTTGTAATAGATAAATTTACTAAAGTTTGTCATTTCATTGTTGTAAATTTAACTCATGATGTAATTGTATTTATAGCATGGTTTTTTAAATAAATAATATGTTTGCATGACATGCTTTAAGTTATTATTTTTGATAGAGATAAACATTTTACTTTAAGGTTTTGGAAAACTTTGACAATTTCTTTTGGTACAAAATTGAACTTTAGCTTGTCTTATCACCCATAAACGGATGGTCAGGTAGAAATACTAAATCAGATTATGTAAGACATGCTCAAAATGTATGTGATGGATAAAAAAGTTAAATGGAAATATTATTTACACTTAGTTTAGTTTGATTACAATAACACCTATCATTTTGTTATTAAGATTGATCCTTTCAAGGCTTTGTATAGATGTAAGTGTATAACTCAACTTGGTTGGGAAGAGTTCAAAAATAAAAATATTTTTAGTCCTAATGTTTTATAGGAGTATGATAGGTAAATAAATATCATAAGGAAAAATATAAAAGATTCCAATGATAGACAAAAGATCTATATATTTATAATGTGTTTTAATGAAAAGAAATAATGAACTTAAAATTGTGAAAACAACACTTTGACTATTTATAATGTGTTTGAGTCATTTTTATATACTTTATTTATAGTGTTGAGTGTTTATTAGTTATTGAATTTTATTTAATTATTTAATTGGTCATTAGTCTATTTTAACTTCTTGTTCGATCATTTCTTTATTCAGTTGATTTTGACTCCTTAAATTAGCCAACACTTATCATCATTGCTCGAATGTTTTTAGTCTTGATTAGCTGTGTTAGTTATTGTTGAGTTGATCATATTTCTTTACACTTTGTTGGTTTTTTGAAACTGTATTATTATTTGAATTTTATCTTATTCATTGATAGAGTCTTATTTTATGTTTTGATTCTTGAGTGACATGATTACTAGTCACAGACTTGTTTCATTTTAGCTTAAAGACATTAATTATGGTTATGATTTAAAGGCATTAATACCTTTGAAATGGTCTTAGACATTTTGTTTTATTGCATTAAAATTCTTGTTGTGGTTTGGAACTCTTGTTGGCATTCAATGTTTATGAAACCAAGTCTAGGCTTGGCTTTGTTTTGGCTAGGTAGTGAGGATAATGACCCAACTTAGGGCATGACATTAGGTCAAAGTGTTTATTTGGTTATTTGAATTTTATTGATAGAATTAGTTCACCATTTCATGAAAATAAATAGAGAGACTTCTAACCCTATTAGGGTTATTTCTTAAGCATTTTTTGCATTTTCATTGGGAAGCTTTGCACTTGGGGAAACTCTATTGGATTTCATGCATGGTAACCAAGGAAAATAGAGAGGTAGTTATATGCATGAGTATTCTTTATAGTTTAAATAATTGTATTGTGTTTGACTTGTTGGCCATGTAATGGGTTTTTATGGAGCTTTATAGTGGTTTGATTTGATTAAATGGGTCAACTGATCTTTACATTCATGACATATGTGGAAGCTGGAAAATTTGTGAAGGCAAAGAATCAATTTTACTTGTTCTTTTTTATTCTTTTTCTCTAGAACTCAAATAAGTACGGCATTCAAAATTCTGATTCATTTTTGTAATTTAGCCTTACTAGTATGGACTAGGTTTTTGTTTGGAAATATATGTACTTATTTTACTCTTTGTAGCTTGAAATAAAATAGTCAAATGATTTTGTTGCATAAATAAAACCCTTTAGGTTTTGTGTTTGTTTTTTCCATTTTGTATTTTTTTAGTTACCATGGAAATGGTGGCCATTATGGCTTGATTGAAGCATAATGGTTGTTATTTTTGTGTGCATTAGGTCAAATTTCATTTTGTCTTATGGAATATCATTATTATTTTTAATGTCATTTAGGGCTAAAACTATTCACATCATATTAAGCATTCCTATAACTTTGTAAACCCTAGTTATATACTTCAATTTTTTAATTGGGTTGTCTTTCCTAACTAAAAAAATTGTATATTTCTTAGTTGTGGCTATAGAAGAAAAAAATTATGTTTTTAATATTTTTTTGTGAAGATAAATTTACCATTAGAGTTTGTACAAAATAATATTTTATTATTATTTTTTTTTCATGGATTTAAAAATAATATGTCTAGGGTATTTTATTTGGTCATTATGAGGGTTTTGACTTATGATGAAAGTCTATTTTTAGTCACATTACTGTCAATTACTTTCACGATTATTTGACTTCGAGTAAAAGATTATATTTGATGATTTGGTAACATCATAAGTTTTTAAAATTGGTTTGACTTTAAATATTTGTATGAATGATTTCAATTATTATTATCATTATTTTAGACACTAATTTTTTATCACATTTCATTTCTATAGTGGACTTCATATTGATTTCTAAAAAATCATGTGAATTAAGCTTAGAAATCACCAAAATTCCCAAATTCATTTGTGCATGGGACGTAAATGCCAGAAATCATGTCGAAGCATCTTAATTTGGGGTATTATCCTATACACAATGATAACCTATCTTGGATTCAACCCAAGTCAAATTTTAACCTAGAAAATTAACAAATTAGTCTTTTTATCTATTAATGCAAAACACTAAAATAATTCCTAAATACCAAGAACCCTAAGTAAAAATTCCAAGTTTAATTATGGAATTACATTTTATAAAAAAAAGATTTTTTTAAGATAGATGAGGTAAAAGTCAAAGGAATTAATAATATCTTTTATAATGCTTAAAATTCAAAGAAATTAATGAGTCATACCTCATAAATATCTTCTATGAGTTGTCAAGCCTCATAAATATCTTTTATGTATTGTCAAGCCTTCATAATTTGTTTGACCCAGCATAGTTTTAATCTAAACTTGACAAAGGTTAATATAGACATAGTCAAGGTTAAAACTAAACATAACCACATTTGAGTTTGATTTAGTTCTATAACCTATAAATACAAATGATATTGCCTCTATCTAAACAAGATCTCAAGCCAAAGTGATAATATTAGATTGATTTAGGAGAATCTTCACCAAGTAAAACCAATCCAATCCAATACTCAAGTGGTATTAGAGAAGTGATGGCTTAAAGTAAATTACATTGATAAAGGTCTCTATTGCCCATAAATCAAGCATGAACATCATCTATGCCAATGAAATATCACTACTTTGACAAGGGAAGTAACATAGTCTTGTGTTTTATCTTCTATTTTCAATGTTGTTTATTATGTTAAGATCACCCAAGTACTTAGGCAAGAGTATTTTAGTTTCTACAATATTCTTTGATTTGAATTCTCTTTTAATTTTCACTAACAAGAAACTAACAAAATTTGGCTCTTCAAATTCCCAATAATACATAATGGCACACCTGATGGGACCATGCACCCCACATGAACCAAAGGAGTGATATGGAACCTTTAAAAACCTTTAAAGTATCACTCATAACTTAAATTTTTTAGTTTTATGACTTAATTTTTTGTCATTTTATTTGGCTACTAATTGATGACTTCATGCCTACTAAATGGTGAATTTGCCTTTTTTTTTCTATTTTATGATTATTTATTTTTAAGAAAATAAAGACATCAAATTGTTGATTAATCCTCTATGAAATCAATGAATTTGACATAAATGGTGATATCAAACTTTGAGTCATCCTTTTGAAAATTGGCGACTTCAACAAAAATGACAACTTTGATGAAAGAAAATGATGACTTTGATCCTGCATTTTGATGACTTTGCCAAGTAACGTTTCTTGTGAATTTGGTAACTTCACTCTATTTTATTACATGAACAACTACTTTGAATAACCCAATTATAAAATTCATGCCTAATAAATAGTGAATTTTTTATAAATTATTTTTATCTATTTTGGTTCCAAAGGATAATAATGGATTTTCTATAATTTGAAATTGGTAACTTCTCTCTATGTAAAAAAACCTGAGAGCTTGAAAGTGAAAGCTGATTGTTAGATAACTCTTTGGAATAAACACAAGTGAAACCCCTAACATTTTTTTGTATAAAAATAAGTCAATAAAAGGAGGTTTAAACACTTCAAAATTTCATTCACACTTATGTTTTGGTGCTAAAAAATCACTTAACAACTTTGATTTTTATCTTTCAAGGTTACAAGTGAAAATAACAAAGCTAAGGGGCCAAATTTCAATTCAAATATTATTTATTGCTCTTAAAATAACAACTTTATATTAGTTCTCCTAAGAAATTTTTCTTTTTTTTAATTCATTCCTTGAAAAGGTAAGTAGTTTCCATTTCTCTAACTAATTTCTTTTTTAGAAAAAAGAACTTCACATGTATGCTCTCCCCTTGCCCCCTTTAGGGAACTTGGGTGATTAAAAACACATTGTTTATTTCTTTATTTGGTTGAATCTATAAAGGTAATAAAATTCATGTATGATCTCCTAAAACTTTTAGTGACATGGGTGACCAAAAAATGACCCTAAAGTTCTATTTTTTTATTTCTTTTTTCTTATTGGTTTGTGGGTGGGATTTCATAGCCTCCTCACAAGTTATTTAGAGGAGTGTTGACTTGGGGTTTCATCTCCTATCATAATTTAAACCCCACTCCATGGTGGGGCATATAAATTGGGCATGTTATACTAGAATTAAATAGTGATTGAGTGGTTAACCTCATAATTCTAATGAAAACCTAGTTCAGTTGACTCTAAACATTGAACTTCACTAAGTACTACATGGTTGAATTCCTATGAAAAATACTATACCTTTTCATAATAGGATAGCTATTTTGAATCTAATTGATATGATGCACCCTTATATTATCCACAATTGGGACTATTTAGATCATTTCAGAAATTGTAAATTTTAGTAAAACCTAATTTGCCATAGAAGATCCTACCAAATGATAATTTCTTTGTCACTCCAAGTTCCTTGCTACTTACCAATTATTAGGAGATAGATGGGAGATTTAAAAACTCTACCTATATGTGTTTTTTAATTTTTGGATTAACACTTAATTCCTTTCAAGGCTGGTATATCAGTGAAAAATTTGCCTAAATTTATGCATACTTTGTCATTTTTTGGGTAGGACATGCACTTAGGTGATCTTACTATTTATTTTACTAGCATGTAGTTTTTTAGGTCTAAAATTATTTATCTACCAAAGTCAAAATGAGTCAAAACCTTAAAAAAAAGACATGTGCTACACACCACTTTAAACCAAGAGATGTTACACTACCAAAATTGCTCCAAACATTTGCCTTGGAGATTTTTAAAACCACCTTTTGTACAATTGTTCAAAAAGACATTATTACACTAACAAATTTATTCCAAAACATTTTCCTTTGTTCAAAACTAAGTCAGAATCCATTTTTATGCCTTTTTGTTCTAAAAGTATTGTTATGTTGCCTATTTGAGTCTATGCCATTGTTCATTTAAAAAATCCAAGTATTTCAAAATATCATTTGAAATCTATCTTTTAAAGTTCACATGTAAAACAATTGGTTAATGCTTGAGTCTTATTTAAAACTTGGTCTTGAGTGGTTCACCTTTCTATCTTTATATTGTGAAAATTGGATGGATTTTTAGTATTATTTTTGAAGAGCTTTACCTAGAGACCATGTGTGCCATTTGTTTTAAATCAATGTCCTTAGACATGAGAGTTTTTTAAATTTTCATGCCTATCCCAAGTTATGTGCCAAGACCTATTTCATGTGCCTAGATTGAGTTTGTTATCAAATGCCTTGCCTAATTTTGTTTATGCCAGGACCTATTTCATGTGCCTAGATCAAGTTTTTTTTTAAATGCCTAGCCTAATTTTGTTTGTGGCAAGACCTATTTCATGTGCCTAGATCAAGTTTGTTTCCAAAATGCTTAGACCAAATTTGTTTTCATATGCTTAGACCAAATTCATTTCCATTCCTAAATTGCTCATAATCAAAGATAGGTTGTTTCCAAACATCTAATATTTTAACCAACTTACACCATCATGACAAATAATTGTTTATTTTTGAACCCAAATTCCAACCCAATCAATATCATTTTTACCCCGTTTTGACCTGCTAATCAATTGAAATCTGACGTAGACCTAGACCAAATTAATTTCATAACCAATAAAAAGTTCAACACCAATTTTTTATAGACTAAAACCACCCTATTTGGGAAAATTTATAAACCCATCCATGTCAATTATCATATGCCAATACCTCCTTTATTTGGGTGAATTAAAGTACCAAGTTCTACCTTTTAGGGGTAATTTCACTGATAATGGTACTCGATCCCATACTTAAGCCAATAATCCTCCTTTGGCCTGAGTTAGAAAAAAAGCTCCATAAATCCCAAGGATTACCATTCTAAGCCCTCAACCTTTGGCTTGCATTAGTAACCAAGCTCTACATCACCCAAGGATTACCATTCTAGACCCTAATCCTTTGGCTTATGTTAGCAACCAAGCTCTATAATGCCTAAGGATTACCACTTCAGGCCCTCCTCCTTTAGATTGAATTAGAAACCAAGATCCATAATGCCCAAGGATTACCATTTAGGCCCTCCTCTATTAGCCTAGATTAGCAACCAAGCTCCATAATGCCCAAGTCTTACCATTCCAAGCCCTTCCCCCTTTTATTCCAAATCTAGTAGTTCATTATCTTAATAAGGTTGTGTAATTACAACTAGGCATCTAATAAATACCATCCTAGAGTATCAACTAATCTTTATTGAGCCCATATTTGATGAGCCTATTTAAAAATAGCCCATTCTTGAATCACATGCCATTACTCATCCATTGTTAAACATTACCCACTTTAAAAAAACTAATCTAATCTTTGATTCATAACAAAACTGATCATTACCTCTCCAAGAGCCATCATTTAAAACCCAAAATGTGTCTAAATCTTATATTTTTCAACTAAGTGTAATCTAAGGCTAAGAGAATTGAGCCATCCTTGATGTTTTTATTGAAACACCTATTCGTGGTGAGTTAACCTATGTTAAGCCACCCTTCAACCATTGTCTTATCTTTAAAGATCCTCACTTTGATAAGCCAGTCTTTATGGAGTTGTTTGTTGACCATTTCCATTTTTTTGAAGAGTCTCACTTTGATGATCTAGTCTTTATTGAGTCATAATTAAAACATTGCCTTATCTTTGAAGAGCCTCACTTTGATAAGCCAGTCTCTATGGAGTTTCCCTTTGATCCTTTCCCTTTTATTAAGGAGCCTTACTTTGACAATCTAATCTCTATAGAGTTATTTGTAGACCATTTTCCCTTTTTCTAGGATTCTCACTTTGACAAGACTATCTTTGTTGAGTCGCCCTTTGACCATTTCCCTATCTTTGAGGAGCATCACTTTGACAAGCTAGTCTATGTGGAGTTACCTATTGACAATTTCCCTTTTTTTGAGGAGTCTCACTTTGATAAGACATTATTTATTGAGTCACCCGTAGATGATTTCCCTATATTTTAGGAGATTCACTTTGAAAAGATAGTCCTTTTTGAGTTACCCTTTCCCTTTATTTGAGGAGCCTCACTTTCACAATCTAGTCTTTATGGTATTATCCTCTGATAATTTCCCTATATTTTAGGAGCCTCACTTTGACAAGCCAATAATTTTTGGAGTTACATGTATATCATTTTCTTATCTTTGATAAACCTCACTTTGACAAGCCAATCATTACTGAACACATCAAGATAGAGTCTCACTTAGATAATCTAGTCTTAGATAAGTCACCCTTAGCTAATTACCCTATCTTTGATGAGCCTCAACCTAACAAGCCAATATTTATTAAACCCTTATTAAAAAAAAATCTAAATAACCCATTATTTAACCACATGTCATTACTCTTCTAATGTCAAACATTCAAAATAACATCATTGTAGATATACCCAAAGAATAATCATTATTAAAGTCATGTTCTATTTATGAACCAATATCAGATTAAATATCAAAAGTAGAATCAATGTCAATTTCAAAATCATATTTAAAGTCCCTTAAGTTAGATTCAAGTTAAAAATTATAATATATTAATGTATTTTATGACATTGGTTACATATACCTTGTACATCAGTTTGAATATATTTATGATCCTTCCATGGTTTTCAAGGATGATTACTTTAGCATTGACACAAGTTGTCATAGTATATTCTATGAGGATTGTTATACCTCTTATCATTACATTATCATTACACTTGATAATAACACAAACCAACCTAGCCATTATATTGACATTCTACCTACCAAAATTTTTGATTAGGATAGATAGAATCACACATTTTTGAACTGCATCTATGGTAACATATTAGTTATAGAATATCAAGGGGACCAAGATCACATTCATGTAAAAGAATAACAATCACCTAATGAAACCTTTTTAAAGGTGCTAGGAGATAATCAAAGTCCAAACTCAACATCTTATAGTGAAACCTTATTTGAGGTAATACAATACAATCAAAGTCAAAAGTCAATGTCCTTTACTGAAACCTTCTTAGAGGCACTATGGAACAATCAAGATAAGTTTATTGATGAAAAATTCTTTGAGGCACTAATAAATGAGTAAAATAGTTATTAATTTCTTGATGAATACATTATTAAATATAAAATTAGTATAACTTCTAATCTATAACATAATCAGATGGTAGCATCTCTCAAACCAAAACAATAGAAAAAATTCATAGTCTTATCAAGAGTATATTTAGAAGTATTCAACCTCATCATAACAAAAAATATGTCAAATCTAAAATCAAAAACATTATGTGTGCCTAAAAATCTTGATCTTCATTTATTTCCCAACCATTATACATTCCATTATGATCCATTTATCTGTTAGATACCTATATTACATTTCTAAATCAGATCTTTTATCTAATGCTTATCCTTATTTACCATCCCTGCCTACACTTTCTTTTATGGAAGCTGTGAAAACATCTTGTCTAGATGTTTAGAGGAAATATAATCAATGACCAAAAAAGATCAAAACAACATTATTAGAGTTAAAATCAGTAGTAGGTTCTTGATAGAGTAGTAATTTAGAAGGTGTGTGGGCTAAAAATTTAAACAATTAACTATTTTAGTTGTATCATATGTTTATTAGGACATGCATCTCCACATCATTAGGAATAATAAAATAATAACTAGCCATTTACCTTACCTTATCATTATTTCATACCCTATAATTTACAATGACATTTACCTTGCCTTGGCATTTGCCTTTCCCTTATTATTATTTCATACCTTTCCATTTACCTAGTCTTGCCATTTTCTTTATCCTTGATGTTATTTCATGCCTTGAAATTTACTTTGCCTAGTCATTTACCTTGCCTTATTATAGTTTCATACCTTTTCCCATTTCCCCATTCCTAACCTATTATTACTTAGTTAAGATTCATCACTATAGGGTAGAACTACAATGAATTTGAGGTCTGTTTGGACTATGTAGGTAGTACTCAGTTTACATTGAGGTTAGCTTGGTTAACCCCTTTTGCCATGCTCTCAAAATTTTGTGAGTTAAACTATTTTGTATATTTTAATCCTCCATTGAGTTGAGATACAAAATAAACACAAAATATTGGAAACATTTACAAAAATTCATCTATTATAGGGAATAACTACAATGACTTGAGGTCCTTTGAGATTATGTAGGTAGTTTTCAATTTAAATTTAACTTAGTCACCCCCTTTTTCCATGATCTCATTATTTTATGAGCAACTTGAATAACACTCACCATTTTTTGAGAAACCTAAGCCAATACTCTCTCTCCATTTTGTGAGTCATTTTTGTGTGCATTGTGTATTTCAAATTGATGTACTACTACACCCTTGGTTCTTCCCATGCTGTTTCCATTTTATGAATGGTATTTTGTCAATATCTAATGAGTTAAGATACTGCAAAAAATCCAAAATAATTCAAAATATTTCAAAAACCTAAAAATTTGGAAAAGGCTTACAATCTCCCTATGAGATATAAAGCTGTAAAAACCTAAACATTTGAAAATGGCTTATAATATCTTAAAGAGATATAAAGCCCTAAAATTCAAAAACATTGGTCTTGTCCTAAACCTAGTCAATAATCCTCAGTCTTCCCTACTAGGGAAAATACATTATTTTTTATAATCCATTCCATTGTAATTGGGGTGTGACCTTCCCTTTGCATGTATCCTTACTTAGGGGCACCATTTAATTCATACTTGTAAGCCAAGCTTAGATTTTACCCTGTTGGGGTAAAACCAAAGCATGAAACTTATACCAAGATATCATATCCCTTCATGTTTTTTTCATGTAAATTTTTTATTTAAATTATAAGGAAGATAGAAAATAAACTTGATATTGTATGGTTGAAAAAGTTATTTGTTTGTGTGTGTATTGAATCAAAAGATTGTGAAGAGCTCATCTTTGGCTTGGGAGAAAGACCTACAGATAAGAAAGCACTAAAGAAAACTTGTTCGTTAGATAGATAGTTGGGTGGATAACCTAGTGATAGCTAAATCCCAAAAGTGAAAGCTTCCTTAGGGGCTATCAATCCACACATTTTAAATAATTAATTTAAAAAAAATGGAAAGAAGGTACTTGCATCAATAATCAAAAGGTACTAAAATTAAACACAAGAATGTCTACTTGGAAAGTAGACTATAAATTATGAAATTAGTGATAAAATCATTAATACTAGTACTAAGGGGTTAGGATATGCTTCAAAAAATCTAAAGGAGGTCTGTGGACAAACAAGAACACAAAAAACTAGGTCTGGTTGAGGGTATATGGGTGAAAACATCTTGTTGGTTTTCACTATAATAGTGACCATTTACAGTTAGGGTAATCATTAGTGATTAAGGTGATTTTCAATGGTTAAGCTAACCAGTGGTGGTTGTTTATACTATTGGAAATTGATTCAACCATCGATGGTTACTGTGTGAAGACCTAGGTTGTTAATTACTAAATAATAGGATTTAAAAGATGGATTTTGGGAGATGGGCAAGGTTTAGACTGATTGCAAAATGGAAACAAAATAAATAAATATTAACAAATAAGTACCTATCTTGCCATAAGTTAATTGGGTGAGTGGTTAAATTAGTTAACATATTGGTGTAATCTGGGTTGAATCTATTAGAGTAACATTACTTGAGAACTTGGTTTAGGGGTGACATCGAGTTGGATCTTAATGTAACGGATGAATTATTGATGATGTTGATTGACCTAGAAAATAACATTCCTAAATCCTTGAGATCCTAATAATTATTGTAGATGGTTATGACATTTTAGGATCCTCTTATCTTACAGGCACAATCAAGAGGTGGAAGTTAAGGTGTAACTAGGCCATCTAAATATAATTTGTCTATGTAAAGGATCACAACAAGATTTAGATAAGTTATATTTAGAAAAGGTTGGTGGATGATTGCATGCTTTTAGTTGAGGAGGTGTACCTTGATCATTAATGGTCAGGGTTTTCTAAGGGTGACTATCGATGGTTATATTGACCGTCAATAGTCAGTTCCCAAAGAAAAAGGGGGCTAAAGGCTATGTGGAGCCAGTTTGTGAAATTGGTTGTGGGTAAGGTCAAATTGGTGTAGATTGGTCCCAAGAGGGTCCTAGGTAGTCTAGTGGGTTTTTTAACATTTAGAATCATAGTGTGTGCATTTATGATGTATACATTTTTCCCTTTTTTATTGTGTGGCTTGTGTAAACAAGCTTCATAACAAAAATGGAGTATGGGTCAAAGGTCTAGTTGTCTTGAGAGTAGGAAGAGGTGTTTCCCCTCAAACTAAGAGTTAATGAGGTAAAACCAAAATTGGGTCAAGGTTTAATAAATGGTATATGGTGAGTCATGAGGTCGTGACATGAGTTTAGGCATTTGAAATACAAATGATTAAGTATGATTTGTCAAGATCATACAAAGACTAAAGTTACCATAGTTGGTAAAAATAAGGGTCAATGCTACAATTACAAGTGATAGGGTAACTATTCCATAATGCTAGTCATGGTTGATCAGGTGACTCTATGGGTCATCTAGATAAGGTTGATGTTGGGAAAAAGTATCTAAGGTAGGAATTGGTCCTATGAAACAACATGATTGGTCAAGTCATGCATGAGGTGGTACAAAGTGAAAAATATCAACATGGCAAGGTTGGCTAGTGTGATCAAATGGACCAATGAAAAGTCATCACAAAATGGGAAAGTAGTGCAAGTTTAAAATGGTTGGCATCAAGGTGAAAGTGGTCAAATAGTGGGTTTGAGAAGGGTAATCTCCAAATGTTCAATTTTTGTTTGGAGTGAGATGAGGTGATCTCTAAGGTTGGGGAACTTGACCATCGATGGTCAAAGGTTCTAGGGTTGACCATCGATGATTATCCTGACTATCGATGATTAAGAAAAAACCTAAAAACCTATGGATAAAAAGTAAAATGTAAAATTATTTATACCAATTGTGACATTTATGTTTTTTTCTCTAGGTGATTTCATGCAATTTGACATTTTGTGTTTGAGTAAGAGAGATTTGGAATTGGTGGGGAAGTTTTTATTGAGGTGGATTGTTTGATTGAGGAGATTGGCTAGGAGTGGATCAGATAAAAGGTGGATGAAGACATGGCTAAGTGGGGAGACAAGGTCTCTAACCATGGTAACACTTGTAGAATGAGGTAGGAGGTGTTTTAATTTGATAGTTTAGTTAAATTGGGTGGTTTATAAGTATATTTTAGTAGATTAAAATAGTGAGGTAGGGGGATTTAAAATTATTATAGGCAATGATGCCCTAATATGCATCAGAGTGCAAGGGTCAGTTCAGTTGGTAAGGGGTTGTAGGTGAGTTGTAGGGGGATTATTTATAGTTTGGAGGTTTTTTTTGGGTTGTCTGGGGTCTAGGGTTTGATGGTTTTACCATCAATGGTCACATATAATGATCATTGATGGTTGAACCTGACCATTGATGATTGACCCTAAGGGTAAAATGGTCTTAAGGGACCATTGATAGTTCAAGGAATCATCGACAGTCAAGGGAAAAAATGAATGAAGGATTTGTTAATTCCAAAGTGATTTGTTTAGTGTTAATGAGGAGTGGGAAGACTTTAAAGATTTGTATTAAAATTTGTAGAAGGTTTTGGTTAATAATTATGCAAAGTAGGAAATTTTTGATAAACATCTTTGAAATTTGGTAAAATGTTTAAATGGTAGGATGTTTTGATGTTTAAATGGTATATGAGGTTCGAATTCTAGTTTTAAAAAAGGGACAAGGGTTAGTGCCTAGATGTTTAGTTAACAAAAATATTTAGATGTTTTAGGATGATGAGATAGGGTCAATGTTGGTGATAGAATCATGTAGGTTCAGTATGCAGATAAGAGGTAGAGTGTTTGTTTAATTCTTATATTATCAATGTAAGTGGGTAGGTTGGAAATAGGTTTAAAAAGTTAGGAATAGGTTTGTGATTAGTGTGAGGTGGAAAACTAAGTGTGCATGTTAATGTGGTTATTTTAAAAGCATGTGAGTCAAACTAGATGGATGACTATGTCTCAAAGATCATCATAGAGGCTCATGGTAGTATGATATATGATGAGTGATGTCATATAAAGGAGGTTATCCTAGGGGCCATGAGGCATTATCATTACTTAATGTGAGATACAGTGATGATTATGGTTCTCATTAAGAGATGGGATCTATCCATAAACACTTTTATGTTTCCCACTAGAGAGATTAACATCTTATTAAAGGATGTGCATAGAATCCCATGATATTCAATTCATGAGGATCTAATCTATTATATAGAGATGAGTAGTGAGACTTCTAAATGGAATATATTTATAACAATGATGGGGATTAGGTAAGATTTCATGCAAGTGGCATGTACTACGAGCCATTATACCAAAGTGCACTGATAGATAGGTGCCTATTTATGATGATGATGATGGGGATATCCTACTTTCCCCTTCTTGATTTGAGTAATGGTCAATTTTCATATCTATTTATAGGGGTGTTAAGAGAGATGATACTAAGGAGGATTATATTTGGGTGGGCTCCCATTTTATTGGTGTAGATCTATAGATAGCTATGGGTATTTTGTGCACATAGGTGGCATGCGATTAGTGTCAAATTCATACTCTATTAATGGGCATACGAGCATATTAGAGTACTTAGATCACTAGGGATACCATGGGATGGTTTTGTGCCCATAAATTATAGAGTAAGCTATATGAGATGGAGAGGGGATTATGTACTAACAAGGGCTGGTAGAGGTACCTAAGATATAGAGTGGTTTAGAGATGCCCTAAAGGGCCTGGTGATGGGCAATGTGGTGTGGAGACTTTACTTGAGATGGCTAATTTGGGTAGGATATAGGTATCACACTTTATCATTCTAGAGTTAGTAGTGGATATATGGGAGATGAGAGGGTGAGACTAAGCTCATCATAGTTGACAAAGTGCAGAGGCAGTTTAGATTGATATAGGGGATCCCACTTGATTTACCTTGATTAGGAGGGAGGATGTAGAGTTATTACTCTTGAAACCATAGTTAGAGGAGGTTGTCTTGGACTATGAGGAGTTGATAGTGAGATCTCTCATTAATGATTCTATTGTGGTAGATGGGTATGCAACCTAGTACCAAGCTAGATATGTAGCTATTGATTTTAGATGGGGGGTGGGGGCTAGCAACATATAGATTTGGACCTAGCATAAGCATAAGTAGCAGTAGCATTAGTATTAATGGAGGCTTAGATTAAAATCTTATAGGGATAGGTGGCCACTCTATAGGCATAGGTGGTCACTTTGACTAGTGAGTGAGGTCAGGCACAAGCATCCCTTGGGGTTGTCATGTAGGAGAGATATGTTCTTAGATAGAGGGTATTAGTAGGAGGGGGACTATCACTAGTAGTAGGAAGACCATTAGATATAGTTTTGAGGATCTACTACTTATCCACCATTGAAGAGCTCAGGTATTATGATGTGATGGTATTAGCTATTATAGGTGATGATATATGAGGAGTATAGGGCTAGTTTGGTTGGTGGGCCATCGATAGCTACTCTAAGATAGTAAGCCTCCATAGTGGACCAAGTAGGGATACCAGGGGGGCTATCACTAGATGGAAGTGTATGGGTAGGTGGTAGTGGTACAAGTGCTCCAAGGGTATGATTTACACATGTTTTGATATTTTGGTAGAGATAGTTGTACATTATTTGATACCAGCCTACATGTCGATGTAATGAGATGTACATGTTTTAAGAGAGATTTTATACATTGTTACATGTATTATTTATGATGACATGATGTATATGATTATGATGTGGGGTTTATTGTTCATGGTTTACATGATAATGTGGATATTTATATTCATTTTATGGTTGATGTTCTATGGTTTCATGCATATACTTTATGAGATGTTCACTTAGTAGCTTAGGCATGTGATGTTTAAAAGATGCTTATGATGTTTTGATTTTGTGCATGGATATGAGAGGATGTGTTATGGATGGATATATGTCATATGATAATGTGATTCTAATGAATTTGTTTATGGTTATGTTAATGTTATAAGATGATTTTTTTTGATGTGATGGTAAATGAATAGATAGATAGAGGATATATGATATGGTTCATGATGTTTTGATCATTGACTTTGTTTATGCTCATGATGATAAATGGTGTAATTAGGTTTGTTTATGATATGATATATGTTCATATAATGTTTTGATGGTAAATGGATAGGATGATTTTATGATATGATGTGATATGATGTGATTTCATGGTGTTTTGATCATAGATATATATGTGATGTGGTTTATGGATATAGTTCATAATGTTGTGTTTGTTTATTTGATTTCTGTTGTTTATGATCATGGAGATAAAATGTGAACATGGTTAAGGATGTAATGAGAAACATAAAGTAAGTAGATAACAAACTAAATGTAAATAAAGTGATAAAAATAATGAGACACATGTCTACATGAGCCAATAAAAGATAAGAAAAGAAACATGATGCATTTTCATTGTTAAGGAAAAAATGAAACTTGAAGTTTGATTGGCTTAGTGCAAATAAGCCTTTCAAATGCTTTGAATTAGCGTACTATGGTTGATAAATGGGTATATTCATCACATAATGTCAAGTAAGCTCATAATCCCATTCATATGATATATGGAGGGAGGGTTGGTGGAATTGGAACCTTTTTTGTGAGACTAACATGCCTCTTTTATAGGCTTCCAAGAGGATAGTATACGTAAGTCTATGATCATATATAAAGTGTAGACTGATTGATGTGGGGAGTCTACTAAGGAGTGTTGATTGTGGCTTACCAAGATTATTACTTTTAAAAGAGCCAATTTTGGAATTTTTCATTGATTTTACTTTTGTTTATGGCTCTTTTGCTACTTTTGATTTTGTTTAAGGGTTGGGGAAGTTGATCAATGTAGGAAGCTTCTAAGAAATTGCTAACTTTGACAAATGCTTTACTCAGCCATCCTTCAAGGGAGTGGTCTAAGTTTATATGCTTAGTTTAAATGATTTTGATAGTTATCCTTCAAGGGAGTAGTCCACCTTACATTTTGTAATTTTGAATACGTTTTCAATAGTCATCCTTCAAGGGAGCAATTTGTGAATGCTAGGAATGACCCATTATTCATTTTTAACTTTGATATTGATATTGATTTTGTTTGATTTTTCTTGGTATAGACTTGATTATACATGCTCAAGGCGTTACCTTTATGAAGGTAAGACTAAGAGCACAAGAAGGTTGCAGTGAAAATAAGACTAGGTGACAATGACCATGGGAACCAATATTGAAGAGAGATGGAAAGTACCTTGAGAATCATGTCATGGGTAGATCCATGGTCCCCATAGTTCAAAATTAGGTTGTGAATGTGATGGATAATCACATGATTCAACTATAGTTAGTTACCCTTAAGAAGAGGGAAATGAATGTGGTTATGGGAGATAGATTAAGTTAGACAAATGGTGATTGTGATCACTTTTCAACAAAATAAAGGATGCAGATGCAAATAATTGAGAGGCTCAAGTTTTGGTTTGCCTTTGATAGAGGACAAAAAATAAGCTTGTGATATATACTTATGGGTTATGTTGTAGGTTCTAAGCCAATTGAAAGAAAATTTTCCACTTTTGATTTGCTCCATATTAGTTACATGTTAATTTTCCTTGAAAATGAGATATCCAATATTAATTTTTTTCACTTTTAGGTGTTTGTTATAATTACACTTGATTCATTATTGATAGCATGGAGATGGGACAGAGTAGCCAAATGACACTTGTTAAGTAGCTCAAGTTGAGATAAACCTTCTTAACGATAATAATCTTCTAAAATAAGGTCATGTAAAGATATGCAAAGAGAAGATATTTGGATTTTGAGAGGTAATACAGCCTCAACCCCAAACATGCGATAAAAAGTTGTAGCACCTATAGGGGTTTGTATACTAGTGAAATATGCTCATAAGGTGAAATGGATATACAAGTATGAATCCTAACCCAAGGTATTGACCATTTTAGTAAGAATGATGTTAAGGGTTTTGTTAGAGCATCTACTTGTCCATTTTATTATTGGAAATAAGGTGATGAGAAGCTTAGTTTAATTCCAAATACATCATAAAGACCTTGAACTTATTTATTTTTAAAGGATTTTCCATTGTCGGGGATGATCTTGTAGGGAACACCAAAGTGATAGATGATGTGATGGGTAATCAATTCAGTAATGTTTTTAGCTTTTATCAAGATAAGAGGAATAGACTCCACCCATTGGGTGAAATATTTGGTCATGATGATGATAGGGTGATTTCTCTATGAAGAGTGGGGATTAATTTTACCAATAATGTGTAGACCCTATTATGAAAAAGGCTAGAAATTGATGGAAACTTGATAGCTATGACTAGGTTTGAAGGCTATAGGTGAATGGTGTAAATTAGCATGTTGTTGACACTTGGCACACTTTTTAAGATAATTAAAATAGTCTTGGTTAAGGGTAGGCTAGTAATAGCCCAATAAAAAGTTGTGTTTAGCCACAAAAATTCCACTAAAGTGACTCCCACATATACCATCATGCATTTCCTTGATAGCGTGAGAAGTTTTTGGACCATGGAGGTAATGAAAAAGGAGATCATCAAAGCCAAATTTATAGAAGATTCCTCCCATAATGGTATAACAAGAAATTCTATGAATAAAGTTTCAATGGGCATTCCTAGAGAGGCCAAAGGGAACTATGCCAAAGTTAATGTAGTCAAAGGTTTGTTGATACCAAAGGTTAGGTTGGATCCCTTCCACATTAAAGATGGTTATAGTGTCTGACTTGATGTAGGAAGGTTTGGTGAGGTGATGGATAATGACTAATAGCTTTGAGTCTGAGGGTGTTAACAAGATCTAAAAGGTAAGACAAGCCACAGTGTTGGTAGGCTTATTGGTAGATCATGGGGTGGTTTGAATATGGTAGTATTCAAATGTGCTAAGATTTTTATAACTAATTATCTATATAGCTACAAAATATCATTATTACACTGGTAGATGTTGAATTTATTGACCATTAGTTGGGAGTTATCCAAAAAATTGATTGTTCTAACTCTTAAGGATAATACAGTGTAGAGACTTATTACTAGGGCTTCATATTCAGCCACATTGTTGGTACATTCAAAGTTAAGTTTAAAATATAAAGGAAGTGGTTCACTAAAAAGGAGGATAAGGATGATACCAAATCCCCCACCATGTTGACATTTAGAACCATCAAAGAACATGGTTACAATAGACTTACAATAGACTCATCTAAAAATTCAAGAAGAGGAGGTTGGTTGTCTGTTAGGGTGCATCAGCCAATTGGTCAGTCATGACTTACCCCTTAATTGACTTCTATTGGAGGAAATCAAGGTAAAACTTAGCTAAAACCATGAACCACTTGGATATATGTTAGTTTGGTATGGCTTTGAGTGCATGTACTTGAGTGGGTTGGTATTGGTTATGACAAAAGTGTTGTGGTTAAGAAGGTAGTAGCAAAGTTTGGTGGCCACAAAGACTAGGGCAAGCAAATTTTATCGATATGAGTATACGGAGTTTTGTAGTCTATAAGGGTATGAATTATGTAATAGACAACTTACTATTTGTGTTGTTCACATGGATGGGCAAGCATTACCCTTAGGGAATGGTCAGTAGAAGAGATATAAAGGTAGAAAGGTTGGTCATCCTTAGGGGGTGTGAGGATAGGTGGAGATAGAAGGTATTCTTTGAGTGCATCAAAGGCCTTTTGGTAATCAGTATTCCACTTGAAAGAGATATCCTTTTTTAAGAGGTGGTGGAACGGTTGACACTAAATGAAGAAATGAGAGATGTAGAGGTGAATGGATTGGAGATTCCCTTGTAGACTATGAAGTTGCTTAAGATTGGTTAGAGAAAATGTCTCAAGGATGGCTTTAATTTTGGCTTGATCTAATTTTATTCCCAAAATGTAAATGATGAAGCCAAGGATTTTTCCCAACAAGAGTCTCAAGGATGGCTTTAATTTTGGCTTGATCTAATTTTATTCCCTAAATGTAAATGATGAAGCCAAGGATTTTTTCCAACAAGACCCCAAAAATACATTTATTTGGATTGAGGTAGACATGGTAATGGATAAGTCTCTCAAAGATAATTTTAAGAATTAGTAATTGGTCCTTGTGATATTTAGACTTCCCAAATAGGTTATCCACATATTAATTGATGATCATATGGATAAGGTCATGGAAGATATAGGTCATAACATGTTAGTAGGTTGTACAAGTGTTATTAAGACTAAAGGGAATGAATCTATAATAGAAAATCCCCCATGAGATGATAAAGGTAGTATTATACTAGACTTCAAGGGAAATCAAAAGTTGATTATAACCTGAGAATCCATCCATGAGAGACAACATATCATGGCCTGATCTAAGATCGATATGTTGGTAAATTTTAGGTAGAGGAAAGTCATCCTTTGGGTAGGTGAGATTAAGGTCAAAAAAGTCCACACAGATACATAGTCCCCTTATGTATTTCATGATAGGCATGATGTTTGAAACCCACTAGGGATAATCAGTGGGTTGAATGAAGTTGATAAAGAGGAAGAATTGAAGCTCTTCTTTGTTAAAAAGGGACATATGAGGATAAATTCATCTAAGTTTATATCTAACAGGTTTGGATTCATGATTGATTACAACATTGTGGGTGGCAATGGCCAGGTCAATATCAAGGAAGTCAGCATATGGCCAGGTGAATGCAATGTTGTGATCCCAGATGAAGGTAGAGAAGTTTTGAAGTTCCTTAGTGATGAGAGATTGGCTAAGTTTAACAATATGAGGGTTCCCCAAAGGGCTTATGTCAATATCTATAGTAGATTCATTTAACATGGTTGATGTTTTTAGGGGTAAGGATTTTTGGATGAAAGAATTAGGTGCACCAAGGTAGGTGAGAATAGATCATCATCCTATCACTGAACATAATTTATGGTAGGAGAGTCTTCTACCATAAGTTTAGGATGGATAAAGGTATCCCTTTCTTTTGATAAGTTAGGGGGCTAAGGGTGATCATGTTGAAAATATAAAAATTTAGGTGGGAATGTCACTATCCTCATATGCAGGTAGAGCGGACATTAGTGAGGAAGGGGTATCTTCTTCAACAATGGTAGTAATAGGTTGTGTGTATTTCTTCTTATTGGGTAGAATGAAGCTAAGGTCATGCTAATAATGAGGTTTTTAGGTCATAATCAAGATCAATTTATGTGGGCCATACTCATATCATCCTAATCCAAACCCTTTCTAAGTACACCTATGAAGGTATATTTTGGAAAAGTTTATGTTTTAAAACTAAGATAAGGTGAAGGTGAGTGCTTGAGGTGAAGATGGTGTGGTGGTAGTGTTAAGTGGCTTGTCAAGTCCCCCATTGATAAAGTTGGTTTGATAGTTAGGAGGTCCCAAAGGGATAATAGATCCAATGTTGGGATCATAACCTAGTTGATGATTGAGTTTTTCATATTCCTAGGGAGTTTAGAAGGCATCAAGGGTGAGGAGATAGTATTGTCCAAGGGTAAGGCATTATAAGATAGGTTCCAAGGGATTAGTGGTGAGTATCTGGTCTATGGGAATAAGTGAATTGGTAGATGCCTTTGAGGAGGGGGAAGTAATATATTTATTTACCATGGTTCAGGGCTTGGTGGTGGATGCTTGAGGTTATTTTGTAAAGGCTAAAAGGATGTCATTAGGTTGATAGGTCATGTTTCATTATGTAAAAGGGCTTGGGTCAGCTTGTATGGTGACAACTTGATCATCATGTTCAAACTTGACACAATAATGGAGGGTAGAAGGTACATAACCCATATAGTAGATCCAAGGTCTCCCTAGTAGAACATTATACTATAATTCACCTTTGACCACATAGGAAAGTTTAGGGAGAGTATGAAGTCCTAGATAAATGTGGAGGATATATTTCCAAAGGTAGTTGTCATAGTGTCATTAATGGATCTAAATATGGCATAAGTTTTAGACATGATATTGTCTAGTAATTTAAGTTGGTCATAGGCATGGGAAGAGATGATATTCATACTAGATCCCCATCGATCATAACCCATTTGATGTAGTTTTGGTTGATATGGGTAATAATGAAGAGAGGGGGATCTGGGTCCTCAAGGTAGATAGAAGGTATTTCTAAGTCTTTGAAGGTAACAAGGGTGGAGAGTTGGAGAGCACCTACGAAGGCCTTTATAGGTTGGGATTCTCCTAATCTAACCTCAATGGCCTACATAGCCTCTATCATGGTCTAGTGATGGTGAGATGATGAGGAAACGAGCTTGTAGATGCTCATCTTAGTTGGGATCTAGTGGAGTTACTTAAGAATGACCCTCTTGATGGAGTTTGAAGGGTTATCCTTAGAGGTGGTTAATATGGTCACTTTGGGTTTAGCTAAAGATGAAGATATTAGGATCTAGTTTGGTTTAGGGTGAGAAGGTGGGTATGTCCATGGAATGGATACCTTGGCCTTCCCTTTATCCTTTTCTTGTGATAATGTGACCATATAATGATGTGGATAGAGGGTAAATATGTGATATGAGGTTGGGTAGGTTCCCTATCACTCTAAGGTGAGAGTGGGGGCTTAGGCATACTTTGTAAAATGGCTATTAGGTGTGTTAGTAGAGGGGTTAGGGGGATTTCATTTGATAAGAGCTCATCCTCCTCATAAAGTTGATGGATAATGGCCTAGAGGGATTTGTATTTCTATGTCATGTATAGGTGTCTTGTGGTAGAAATAGACTTGACAATCATTATACCATGTTAGTTTTGAACCAATAAGATTGAAAGGTCTAATAAGAGGTAAGGTGAGGTAAGAAGCTTAGATCAGCCTTTGAAAAATGGTTAGGACTCAACCAAGGGTGTGAAGGGTCTAGAGGTTATAGTTTTGGTTGGTAAGTTGGGTGTTTTGGTGATAATGGGTTTTGTGAGAGGGGCTTTAGGTAAGGTGGTGTTTCTAGTTAATGGTTTTTGTTTAGGCATATTGGTGGTTGGAGTGTTTAAGGTTGATAGTCTATCCTTTGGTAATTTAGGAACAACCAACATATTAGATAGTAAGTGGGTTGGTGTTACCAATAGTGGTGGGTGACATATGTTAAAAGGAGCCTATTTCTCAAGCAAAGTTAAGGGATGATGTCCTAAGATGGAAGGTAAGGTGGAAGGAGGTAGAGTCCTAGCTATATGGTCTTCTAATGGTTTCACCTATTTTGGTTGGTTTGGGTATAGGTTTAGATGTGGTTAATTCCAATTTTAGAGATGGGTAGACAAAAATACATTAAGGGAAGGCACCAAGATTTGTGAAGGGTTTGGTTGGCTATTTAATTTATTGATATATGATTGCCTTAGTTTAATAAAAGGGTGAGGGGTTGGCAAAAGTTTTTATTATTTTAAGAAGGGGTGGAGAAATGATAGACTGGTTGGTTAAAGCCATGCTAGAAGGTTGGGGTTTGTTGATTTAAGGGATCCATAAATGTCACTAAAAATTGGTTTGATGCATATCCAATTTTATGGAAAATTTCAATTTTTGAACTAATGTAGAGAAAGTTTTGTGTACCAGTCTTGATCCCTGGGTAGTGGATGCAAAGGATAAAGTTGTACGATGGGGAGGATGGGTGGTATTTTGGTATATTTCCTTGAGTAATTGATGTAAGGTTGAAATAGGTGGTTTCTACATGAGAGGAGTTGGTGATGATGTTTACCCTTTAGGGATAATGTCCATAGGAGTAGTGGTTCATTTGGTAGTTATGGGAGATGGTGAATTAGTAACAGTTATTTTCTTAGATATTCTAGTCGAAGTGGTATTTGATGATTCCAAATCCTCTATGAATAAATCTAGGGAGAAAGGAACCTCCTTAGTTTGGGATTCTAAAGGAGTGGAAGGTGACTCTACCACTTTGGTCGATGAGATGGGGGAAGAGTAGGTATATTAGATGCTCAAGTTTTCATGTATGAGTGTATCAAAGACCATAATGATAGTGTTGGTGTCATGGGAGCATTTAGCCTATATCTCCTTGCTTTTGGTATGGGAATGGCTAGGAATTTGTTTTTGAAGATGTCAAGAGCTTGATTTTGAGGGGAATTGGGTTTATCCAACATGAGTTTTACCTTGTCAATGAGGATATAAACAATATTCTTAAAGGTATTACATTGGCTAATGCCATGTATAATTACCTGATGAAAATCACAAAGTTATTTCTTATTGTACCAAGTAGGTGTATGAGGAGAAGAATCAAATTGTAGAGGTGGTTTGGTTGGAGGAAGCTGTATGAGGTTAGCTTTTAGTAGTTTGTCTAGGACTGAGGCATAAGATTCTCCAAGTAGAGTGAACTATTTTTGGTTGCTTTAGTTTAGGTTCTATGTGTCTAGGTTGGAGGTAATGGGACAATTTTTCTAATTGACATTAGGTGGAGATGTGGTTTTAAGGACAACTACATTTTTAGTTCCCTTGCTCTTGGTTTCAATATTGGCTTGGTTGCCTAGTTTTGAGGAATATGTTTCATTGGTATTGAAGGTAGAATTCTTATTTCATAACTTAAATTTTCCCTCATCTATGGCTCAATTATCTAGTTTACGTGCCATGGTAAAAGCTTCATAAAAATTTCTAAAGCTTTGGACACATAGCATAGAAGATATATGTTTGGTGCAAGCTTGAGCAAAAAAATCTATAAGTTCAGGTTGAGGTAAGGAAAATGAAATCTAATTAATCAAGCTTCTCTAATGGGTGACAAAATCAACAATGGACCTATCATCAAATTACTTGATATAATAGAGGTCAGTGATAGAGAAATTCTTGTAAATGTTAATGGAAAAGTGATCTAAAAATACCTGAGCTAGTTGGGTAAAATTAAAGATTGAATGTTTAGTTATTGCACTATACCAGTCAAGTGCCAGGATAGATTAAAACATGTGGAAGGTATAAAGGAGAAGGGAATCATCATAATCAATCATATAACATACATGTCTAAAATCCCTAAGGTGTTATTAGGGGTGTTCTTTGCTTTAAAATTTGGTAAATTTCAAGATCTCCCATTAAGGAGGGTAAGATCTAATAGGAACAAAGGGATGAATTGGTTTACTACAAATCTGATCATATGACAAGATGTTGTGATCCCCTGAAATAGATGACTCAAGGTTTTTCATCTTATCCATGAGCATCTTCATTAGGTCAGTTTGAGGTGATGCACCAAAAGGGTTGTAAGGTGGATACTATGGTTGGGGTTGGGTAACATATTGGTAATTTTCTAGTGGTTGAGTGGTTGTCACAGTTTTAAATGTGGATGTTAGAAATTGGGTAGATTAAATGTAAGGGTAGGTAGGTACTAGTGTTTAAGTAGTGTGTATATACCCTTGTGGGTTAGGGATGTATCTTAGGTCTGCTGTAATGGGTACCTATTGAGGGATCCTTTTAGGTTATGGATGAATGGAAGTTGGGTTGGTGACAAGGGCAGAATTAGTAACCTTCATGCTAATAGGTTTTTAAGTATAAGGGATAAACTTTGCTAAGTTCGATAAAGTGGTATTGACCAAAGGGTTGGGTTTGATAGAGGGAAGGTTGGTAGTGTTGGTGGTAGGTGCTCCAATAATGAGTGGAGTGTGATGAGTTAATGGTTGGTTTATTCTTAAGGTGGAGGAATCATTGGTAGGGGAGAAAGGTGTAAGGGTAGAAGTTGGTTGGAGAGGTTGGTTTTCAGCTATGACATCAAAGGGGTTAATAGATGAAAATACCTATGAAGTCAAATTTTGGGTGGTGAATATGGCAGTAAGAACACCCCTCATAAGGAAGGATGGCATGCTATAAGGAGGATCTCGAGATGGAGTAGAAACTGAGGCATGGTGAGGGGAGCTGTTGAGGTAATGTTTGAGGGCAACTGGATTGTTATCCAAAAAAGTGGTAAAGTCCATGTCTCCCTAGGAAAATACCCAAGTAAAATTAGGTATGTGCAATGGATGAGGTGACTCTTCTACTTTAGAGATGTATTTCATAGATGAGGAGGTAGAAGAGGTTGATTTGAGAGATGAGTTTCGATCTGCTAGGTCTCTTCAATACTGGTGAGTGAGAACCATGCAATAATGGGGAGAGAATAAAAAATAATGAACTCACCACTCAAAAAAAAAGAAGATGAAAAATGATCAAGTCAATCAAAGCACACACTAGGAGTACATTAAGCCTAGAGGTTAGTTTTAATATCGCTTTTAGGTTATGACTTAGTTTATGAAAATGTGTGATAGAAGTTGGCTTATAGATTAGGTGCTATAGAAGTTGTCTATGGTTGTTTTTGGGTTATTTTAGGTGCTCAAAATAGTTTGTATTGGAATTATTACATGGCTTGGTATTGGGGCTTGCCCCCTCACTTCACATACCACAACGATAAGGGTGTTAGGTTCTTAATCAATATATATTGATATCCAGAGTTTATACTCAACTAGAGAGATGAGTTTGTTATCCCCTTGGTAATGACCTAAAAATAGGTTTGCTGAGAAAGGGTAAGGTGACTGCTAGGTGATGAAATCCTAGTCAGGCCTTGTCTCAATTTTTTTTGATGTTTAATTGATGAAAGTTGTTTGGTTAGTGTGAGCAACAAAAGTGGTGTTATAATAAGAGTACTATGTTTTTATTCAAAGTGAACTAATGTTAAAAGCAAGTAATGGATGTAGTTTATTTTAATCCTAAAATAAATTACAATTTTAATTATGAGCACAGATAGAGAAAAGAGCATACAAATGCAAAGAAAAAATGTGAGTGGAAACTCTAGGTCCCACCAAGCATGTTAGAATATTTCATGTAAATTTTTGATATAAATTATAAGCAAGAGAGAAGATAAAATTGATAAATGTATGGTTGAAAAACCTATTTGTTTGTGCATGTGTTGAATCAAAAGATTGTGAAGACATCCTCTTTGGCTTGGTAGGAAGACCTATAGATAATAAAGAACTAAAGCAACCTTGTTCATTAGACAAATAGTTGGGTGGATTGCCTAGTGATGGATAGATCTCAAAAACAAGATCTTCCTTAGGGGCTATCAATCCACATGTTTTAAAAAATTGAGTTCATAAAACTAGAAAGAAGGTACTAAAATTAAACATAAGAATGACTGATTCAAAAATAGACTATAAATGATCAAATTAGTGATAAAATAATTAATAATAGTGATAAGGGGTTGGGATATACTTTAAAAATTTTGAAGGAGTTATGTGGAAAAATAAGAACACAGAAAACTAGGTTTGGTTGAGGGTAGATGGGTGAATATAACTTGCTAGTTTTCATTGCCATAGTGACCATCAATGGTTAGGGTAACCATCAGTGGTTAAGGTGACCATCAATGGTCAAGTCGAATATCAATATTTGTGTGGACCACCAGTAGTTGAGTCAAATATTGATGGTTACTATGTGAAGATATATATTGTTAGTTCTTAAATAAAGGGATCTAAAAGATGGATTCTATGAGATGGGCAAGGGTTAGTTGATTAAAAAATGGAAACAAAATAAATGAATATTAACAAACAAGTAATTATCTTACCAGAAGTTGATTGGGTGAGTGGTTAAATTAGTTAAATTATTGGTGGAATCTATCTTAAATTTGACAGAGTAATGGTACTCAAGAACTTGGTTTAGGGGTGATGGTGAGTTGGCTCTAAATTTAATGGCTAAATTGTTGATGATGTTGATTGACCTACAAAAGAACACTCTTGAATCCCTAAGTTCCTGATAATTATTAAAGATGGTTTTGACCTCCTAGGATCCTTTTTTTTAATAGGTAAAATCAAGAGGTGGAATTAAAGGTACAACTAGGCCATATAAATACAATTTATCCATACAAAGGCTTGCAATAGGATTTAGATGAGTTATATTTAGAAAGGGTTAGTGGATGATTACATGCTTTTGGTTGAGGAGGTGTACCTTAACCATCAATGGTCAGGGTTTCCCAAGGGTGACCATCAATAGTTATACTAACCATCAATTATTATGTCCAAAATAAAAATGTGTTTGAATGTTAGGTGAAGCCACTTTATGAAACTAACTACGGTGAGGCTAGATTGGTGTACATTGGTCCCAAGAGGATCCTAGGTAGTCTAGTGGGTTTTTTGGCATTTAGTATCATAGTGTGTGTATTTATGGTGTCCATAATGTCATTCCCTTAAATATAGTATTTATTAGGGGCACCATCTATTTATGATTCCGTTAGGCCTTCATTCATATATATTGAATTGGTTAATGACAACATACTTTTTGATGATTTTATTTTCAAGCTTTGTGTGTGTGTTTTTTTCTTAGTTGTTTGTTTGCCTATTTATTTGATTTCAATATTGTGCCTTCAGTTAATGTATGTGTTTATTGGATGATTCCTTATACATTATACTTTATTCCATCCTTATTCATATGTCAAAATTGTCATCATGGGTTTTTACCATTGGTACATTGTTCTCAATTATCTAATAGATAGAGAGTTAATCCTTATGCACATTAAGACCAGGTCATTATGGTATTTTATATCATGGTGCATACCATCATGTGATACAACAAAAATCAAGCTAGTAGTTCTTAAAAACAATGCAGTGGGTAGTACTTATCCTTATTCACAATTAGCATATACCAAACAACACCCAAACACAAAGTAACTAAACCAAGTGATCTTATTTTTCCCCATTGTGAAAAATCATAAATTATCCCCTGCTCCTTGATCAAATCAACTAATTAACCATTTTGATTGTATCAATTCTAATAAGGATGAACATCTCTACATTGGAAAGTATAATTGAATCATTCACATTGATTAATTCTTATTTTAATAATTTATTCCTCATTCCATGTTATCCCACTTATAGATAAACTACATTGGGATACATGTATCTTAGTTTATCTCAACCACCATTATTACTCCATCCCAATTATTTTCTTCCAATCGTCTCTTTCATCACTTTGTACATCCTCATATGCCTAGTTGTTTGTGGATTATCTAGTCTTTGAAAGTCATTAGGCCATCACACCCACGCTTGAACTTGCTCATATTTAATATGTGTTATAATTTATATCCTTGATTTATGCTTATCAATCCACCCTACTAGGATAAAATTGATTTTCTTCCATGAACAATCTACCCTACTATGTCACATCATTGTGCTAGTTGTTATAACCAACTTTGGGAAAATTAGTAGTTCAACCCACCCACCTTATTAGGTCATATCATTATACCACTGATTATAATTACCTTTGGGTAAATCAGTAGTTTAACCCATTTACCCTATCAGGTCACATCATTATGCTACTAATTATAACCACCTTTGGGCAAATTAGAATTTTAATCTGCATGTTTGTGCCTATGTCTCACAATGCCTTCTCCAATAGGGGTAAACTACAGACACTCACTTTTGGCCACTTTCATGTCTAAACTAGGTACTAGATTGATTTTTAGCAAAAAATTTAATTTAAGCATAAAAGTCACTAGATTTCCCAAATTTATCTATGTATGGGATATAATTTCCTAGAATCATGTTCAAGTTTTCTCATTTGAGGTATTATCATGTACATAATGATAACCTAGCTTAGATTCAACACCAATCAAATTACGACCTAGTAAATTAACAAAAATGATCTTTAGATCTATTAATGTAAAAACACTAAAATAATTCCTAAATGTCAAAAACTCTAAGCTTTAACTAATTAGAAATCAAACTTCAATTAACTTCTTAAGTAAAAATTCCAAGTTAAATTAGGGATTTACATATTTTTTTTAAAGTAATTTTTCAATAAAAATGAGGTCAAAGTCAAGGGAATTGATAATATCTTTTATTAATTCCTAAAATTAAAATAAAATGTGAGTCATAACCTCGTAAATATCTTCTATGAGTTGTCAATCCTCATAAATTTCTTGTATGAGTTGTTAAGCCTTCATAATTGCTTTGACCCAACCTAATCTAAACTTGACCAAGGTTAATTTAGACACAACCAAGGTTAAAACTAAACCTAATTTCACTTGAATTAAATTTAGTTTTAAGACCTATAAATACAAGTGTCATTGCCTCTATCTAAACAAGCTCTCAAGCCATCCTCTATTTTATATTCTATTTTTAATTTTGTTCATTAAATTAAGCTCACCCAAGTACTTAGGCAAGATTACTTTAGTTATATTGTATTATTTGATTAGAATTATCTTTTGATTTCACTAATAAGAAACTAATGAGATTTGGCTCTTCAAATTCTTAATGATATAGATTCCTCCTATCTACATTTAAGGGTCAAATAATATACACAAGTTTGAATATTATTCATGTTATTTTTAGTGCATCAAAAATCTAAGTAAATATGGTCTCTTCTAAAGATGAATTATTTTTTATTAAAAAGTATAAGAGAATAAACTCTAAAGGTGGTAAATGTTTGTTTTATTTAGCCAATTTTGAAAAATCAAGAGTAATATTCATGAAAATAATTATTAAATAGATTAAGTGATCTCTTCATACTTTGAGTTAATTTTGTAATTTTATTATAATGAAAATGGTGGTAAGGTTTTTTTTGAAGTCTTGGGCCATAATTTTCAAATTCAATGAATTCTATGGGAGTATGATTAAACTATCACAATGCTTAATTTTGTTGATATTTTATAATATTTATAAGTGTCGTGATATTAACCTATAGTGTATCTAGGGATATGCGTGGTCAAATTATGGATTGCATACCTTCCGTATTATCTTATTTCATTTCTCTATATTCTTAATATGGTCAATCTATGGAATAACTATGTTTAAGTAGAGTATATATATATATATATATATATATATATATATATATATATATATATATATATATATATATATATGAGGTAGTGGTTGATATTTTATCATCATATTGTGAATTTTGATCTTATTACATTATTGTGGAGGTTTCCCCCTCAAAGCAACATAGTCATAATTATCAAGTATTGTACTCATTTTTTAATTATTTTTGTGGATCTAATTATTCTACTCTTAATTATGTAATATATTATTCCATTATTGTGAAATATCAAATTAATTTCATTACAAATGGTATCAGAGCATTGATTTGGGCTGGTTTTTGTGGCATTTTTTTGGATATAGTGTTGTGGAAAACAAAATAACTATAGGATATAAAAACATAACTTAAGATATGGGAAGAATTTAATTTTTTGCCTCTACAATATTTTTTGAAGTATTTTTTTAGTTTGGAATTGTTTTTTTCAACCATGATCAAATTAACCCTCATTGGATTTATCTTGGTAAAATGATCACATTATAATACTTGTTGTCATAGTTAGGCCCAAAACTCTCCCTCTTATGGTTTATACATGGTTGGTCCTAACACTTACGGATGTGGGAAAAGTCAAGACACTCCAAAAAATCTTCAAAAGGATCAAATGGACTCCATAACTTTAGATTTATTATTTTTTTATGGGGTTAGACAAATTTAGTTAGATATAAAAAGCATGGAGATGAAGGATGATCTCAATATATTAAAATGGGAAAATGGATTTTATGAAGCATCAACCATCAACTCTGAGTGATTAGTTAACCATTATTTTAGCTTCTCTTTCAAAAAATAATCCTCCACTACATCAATCAAGTTATCCAAATAAAAATAATCATAACTCTAATACTAGTTTGAAGCACATGCTACCAAATGTATAAGTTTTATGGTAAGGATCCAATCACTTAGATCAATCAAATATAAAATGTATTTGATCTATATCATATTCCATGACTATAAAAGGTGATCAATATATATCTTATATAGAACCTGAGTAGTTCATTTGGTATAGGTGGTTATGTGTACAAAATAAAAATAAGGGCACTCTTATTATATGTTTAGTTTTTATTGAGTTACAGATGCACCATCATAATAATGTCTTAGAAAAATACTTTAGTTAATCATAAAAGTTGTGATAAATATGTTAAGCATGGGATATAATGAGAGGGGGGTGAATCAGTATATAATATATCTTTTAAATCTTTTAATTAATCAAATTCCTTTTCTTTAACCACTTAGTCATGCATTCAAGATATGAAATAAAATTGAAGCAGTAACATGCACCACACTAGAGAGAGAGAGAGAGAGAGAGAGAGAGAGAGAGAGAGAGAGAGAGAGAGAGAGAGAGAGAGAGAGAGAGAGAGAGAGAGAGAGAGAGAGAGAGAGAGAGAGAGAGAGAGAGAGACATCATATTTTTATGTGGAAACCCAATGTGGAAAAAAAACCATAGAGAATAATCTCAAGTATATGAATGAACACCAACTCAAATTACAAAGTTCACAAGCACCAATTAGCAGGAGCACTAACCCCTTTACTGAGAACCAACACAATAATGATTCATGAGTACCAACCCATAAGAGCACCAACCCCTTTATTGAGCACCAACATAGAAATGATTCATGAGCATGAACCCATATTGTGTATAAAAACACAACTATCTCCCAATGTTGCTTTCTCAACAAATGATAGAATACTACTACATCTCTTTCTTTTCTCTTCTCTCCTCTTGCTCTAATTAGCTAGATAAAACCATGCACTTACTTGCTTGATTGCATATGACAAATGGCTTCTCAATCATTTATTTATATATTTCCAAATGACCTTTATCATTCACCCTTTATGACCCTTCACTCCTCATGGAAAATGGTGCCAAACTTGCATGACCCTTTGAATCCTTGTATTTTAAAAGTCACATGGTGACCCTTCATGAGAAAATGTGTCCTTTCCCCTTTTGTCTTTATCTTGGTAACCTTTCAAATTCCTTAAGGTGACTCTTCATGTAAAAATTCATGATACCTTCTTTTTTCTTCACTTGGTGACTCTTTGAACTCGTCAAGGTGACCATACCTTATTCTTTGTTTTTTTTCCACATTGGGTTTCCACATAAAAATATGATGTCTCTCTCTCTCTTGTGTGGTGCATGTTATTGCTTCATTTTTATTGCATATATTGAATGTATGATTAAGTGGTTAAAGAAAAGGAATTTGATTAAGTAAAATATTTAAAAGATATATTATATATTGATTCACCCCCCTCTCATTATATCCCATGTTTAACATATTTATCAAAACTTTTTTGACTAACTAAAGTATTTTTCTAAGACATTATTATGATGTTGCATCTGTAACTCCTCATTAAAAACTAAACATATAATAAGAGTGCCCTTATTTTTATTTTGTATTTGAAAATTCACATGGTGACCCTTCATGTGAAAATGTGTCCTTTCCCCTTTTGTCTTTATCTTGGTGACCTTTCAAATTCCTTAAGGTGACTCTTCATGTAAAAATGCACCATAACTTCTTTTTTCTTCACTTGGTGACTCTTTAAATTCCTCCAGGTGACCCTTCATGGTAAAATGTGTCCTTTTCGTCTTTTGTATTTATCTCATGACTATTTGGATTCTTCATGGGCCCCCTTTTTGACTTTATGAAACTAAAAATATATTCACTAATATTAAAAAAATATCAACACATTTAGGTAGAATATGAATATTAAAAACACCTTTAGACAATAAATGCTATGGGGCCTTTGTCACCAACAATGCTAAATCTTTGACATCAATGACAATATTTCCAATAATCTTCCCCTTTGTCATTAATGACAACCTCAAACTGAATTGCCACATCCTAAAACATGTACTACACATGCCAACTTACACATATTACCATCTAAAAAATAGATAATAACTCCCCCTTATTGTAGTGTCCTGTACCTATTCCTATTCTCCTCCCCCTTTGACATCAATGGCAAAGGGTCTATCCTAGAGGTAACACTTAGCTCCCCCCTCAATTGATGCTTATCCTCAATGGTAGGATGTAAAAGAAATTACCCCCAACTTCTCCTGTAGATACTCGAATGTGTTTTTTAGTAGTGCCTTTGTGAAAATATTTGTAATCTATTCTGTATTATTGATATATTGAATTTTAACCTATTGATCTACCACCTGGTCTCTCAAAAAGTGATATCTGATAGGATTATGTTTTTTTCTTGAATGCATCAATGGATTCTTAGAAATATTAATAGCATTTATGTTTTCAAAAAAAATAGAGATAGGTTCATCATATTTTACCTTGATATCTTCTAAAGTTTGCTTCAACCAAAGCACTTGAGTATAACACAACACTATTACAATATATTTTGCTTTAGCTATAGAAAGTGATACTAAGTTCTACTTCTTACTTAACCATGATACTAAGTTATCACTAATGAAAAATGTTACTCTACTTAAACTATTTCTATCATCCAAACAACCCACCCAATCTAAATCTATATAAGCAACCAAAGTTAAATCTCTACTTATGGGATACCACAATCTATAATCCAATGTCCCCTTGACATATCTAATTATTCTCTTCACCAAATAAACATGAGTCTCCTTCAAACCTACCTGATATCTCACAACCATGCCTACTACATGAATGATGTCTGGCCTTGATGTTGTCAAACATAAAAGACTACAAATCATATATATATATATATATATATATATATATATATATATATATATATATATATATATATATATATATATTGATCTACAACAGGTGAATTTTCATCCTTACTCACTTTTTTCCCTGTACTCATTAGTGTGTTAATTGGTGAAAAATCCTCGAAACTAATTTTTTTCAACATTTCCTTAGCATACTTTGAGATATGGAAATTCCTTTATCTGACTAAAATATTTGCAACCCTAAGAAAAATGACAATTCTCCAACCATAGACATCTCAGATTCTTTTTACATATTATCATAAAAAAAAATTGTCATCTTTTCAATGTTACCTCCAAATATTATGTCATCAACATATACCACAAAAATCAATTGATGCTCACCTTCTATTTGGATTTAGAGATTACTGTCAGCAAAACCTCTCTTGAAACCTTGATCTTACAAGTACTTGTCAAGTCTTACATACCAAGCTCTAGGAGCTTGTTTTAATCCATACAATCCATTCTTTAATCTGCATACATGGATACTATTATTTAAGATAATAAATCCCTTAGGATTCTCAATGTAGACCTCCTCTTCTATATTCCCATTTAGGAAGGTAGATTTGGCATCCATCTGAAACACTTTGAAATTCTTAAACACTACATATGCAAGAAAGATTCTAATAGCCTCTAACCTTGCCACTAGTGCAAAATTTTATTCAAAATCTATACCCTCAATATGAGGATATACTTTACATACTAACCTCAATTTATTCTTGGTAACTTCACCATCTTCATTCAACTTATTTCTATATACCCATTTTGTCTCTATCACATTTTGATCTTTTGGTTTAGGCACTAATTCCCAAGTATCATTATTTTCTATCTAATTTAATTATTCATCCTTTGCCTTAACCCCATGCTCATCATGTCTATCTTTTGAAAAAATTATAGGTTAAATTTTGGATAAAAAAGAAAAATTAACTTTCTTAGATTCACTTACCATCATCCTTCTAGTGCAAACTCCTTCATTTATATTCTGAATGATGTCACTCTTATTATGATTTATATCAAAATATTTGGATGGGGTCTTGGTGTCCTTTTTCTCATTCTCATCCTCATCTAATTCTTCAAAATATTCTTCTTTAATGATTTTAAGAGTTTTTACTAGATCACTATCTCTTTGTGCTACATCTTCATCTAGCCTGACACTTGCACTTTCAACAATATTCTTAGTTATTTTTTTATAACATTTATAAGCTTTACTTTTGCTAGACTATCAAATAAATATACCTTCATCTATTATATATTCAAACTTAAACAATTTTTCATCAGTTCTCTTTATGACACATCTATTGCCAAAAATGCTAAAGTAATCAACTGTAGTTGGCTTGTCTTTCCATAGATCATAGGGAGTCTTGTCATTGTTGACTCTCAACAATGCTCTATTATGAATATGCACTATTGTACCTACTACCTCTCCAATATTTATCTAGTATCTTGAATTCATTTATCATTATCCTCACCATCTCTCAAACTATTCTATTTTTTTGCTCAACTACTCCATTTTGTTATGGAGTTTTGGCTGCTAAATAATGTCTCTTTATCCCATTATCTTCACAATACTCAATAAACTCATCTAACATGAATTCTTTTCCTTGATATGATCTCAAGCACTTAATCTTCAAATCAGTTTCATTCTCAACAAAAACCTTGAATACTTTAAAGTGGTTGAAAGCTTCTAATTTTTTCTTCAAAAATATCACCCAAGTCATATGTCTAAAATCATTAGTAAGAAAAAATGAAATATTTCTTACCTTGAGTACTTTGAGTCCTCATAGGTCCACATAAATTAGTATGAACAAGTTCTAACATCTAAGTGGTTGAGTATTATTTTGTTTTCAACCATCTTCTAACCAGATTCCCATGTTGACATGGTTCATAAAGTGTGTTGGAGGGCTTTGTAATCTTTGGAAGATCTCTAACTACTTGACTATTGCTGATGTTGACAAGATTGTCAAAATTTATGTGTCCCATTCTCTTGTTATAGCCAACTTTACTCAACCTGACTCAAACAATTTTTACCTTTCATATCTGATAATATATAAAAATTATTACCTATCCTCTAAACATCTACAATCAACACATCTAAATATTTTATCCTAATTTCACAACCTTCTACATAAAACTTTAGTATGTGTCTCAGATCACACATTTGAGTTACACTCAACAGATTATACTTAAGACCTTCTACATATAGAACATTTTTAGTCTTAGTTATACCATTATCCAAACTTAATGTACCTTTTTGGCTATTCTAGTAATGGCATTGTCTCTTAATTTCACTATGATATCATTTAACTTCTTTAGATTTAATAACTTGCTCTTGTCTCCTACCCTATGCCTCAAACATTTACTATCAATGAACCATGGATTTTATTAATTTCTTACATACAAAGATGTCTGGGCTAACATAGATTTTTCATGTTGTTTCTTCTACCATGAACCTATATGAATCTTCTTATTTATGAATGGAGCCTTTAAACTTTAGTCATTTTTTACTGAATTGAACATACTTATGCAATGCCATGTTATTTTCTCAAAATTATTACACTTGTAACATACTATGGCCTCTTCATCAAAGCCTGATAGAGGAGCAAAAGATTTATGAATACTACTTGACTCAACATGAGTTTCCTTCTCCTTATTTCTAAAATTGTTAGCTCTTTTCTAACATTCTATTTTCTTATGACCATAACCATTACAATAAAAACAATAACCATGAAAATATAATTTTTTATGATTTATGTATCTTTGACCTGGTGTTCTTTTGTAGCTTTGTTACTTCTAGCCTTATTTGTTTGAACTGACCCCTGTAGTCTTGACTTGTTCCTTTTTCATTTCTTCCTTTGTAAGAGCTTCATCATATCTCTTTCTTTTTTATATGTTAACCTTGTTCGTGAAAGCAATGGCCTGCCTTTTCTCTTTTTCAATTTTGATACCTATCTTATCTAACATTGATATTTGAATTTCTAATATCTTATTCAACATGTTAGTGTTATTCTCAAATTTTGAATCATTAGTTACTTTATCATTAATTGATTTATTTATTTTCTCAATATCTTCATTTAATGAGGCAATTTCAACAACATACCATTCACATTTTTCACTTACTTTTTTCAATTGAGTTATTAGATCTTTTTTAGTCTTTTTGGTTTCTTCAATATGTTCTTATAGATCTTCAATAATTTCCTTTGACTCCTTTTCATTTTTCTGGATCTGGCACTTCAATCTTTGGTTCTTCTTCTCAAGAGCTTCTAGTTATTCCAAGGAACAAATGAGTTCTCCTTACAGATTCACCTTAGATTCATCATGTTCTTCTTCTTGATCATCTACATTTTTCCTTACAGAGGCATCTTCATGTATAGTCATGAATATAACTTTTTCATCTTAGTCACTAACTCCACTATCTTCAGTTGAGCTAGGATCTTTAGAATATAAACTCTTTTTCTTGAATCCCATCATGTATTTTCCTTTGAAGTTATTCTTGTATGTAGACTTTCCTTCTTCATTATCACCATTATTTTTTTTTGGGCACTTAGTTTTAAAATGCCCAATCTTACCACATTTAAAACATTTAAATGGAAACTTTCCTTGATATTTACCTGTGCCCCTTTTAGGCTTACAGATGAATATAGATATATTTTCATCTTCCTCATCACTAGAACTATCACTTTACTTTTGAATCTTAGCCTTATCTTTGTTTTACGTCTTGAAAATAGCTTCCCTCTTTTAGGATTTCTCTTGTTTGGTCATCATCTAATATGCCATAATAATACCATGTAGTTCATCCATCTTTAGCTTGGCTAGATCCTTCATCTCTTTGATTTCCAAAACCTTTGCATCATATCTCATTGGTAGAGACATCAAAACCTTTTGTACCACTATTGAATCTTCTAATTTTTCTTCAAGGCCTTGAATTTGATTAACTATTTGATCAACCAATTGAAGATAACTTGTTATATTTTCTTCCTCTTCCATCTTCAAAATTTCAAACTGTCTTCTAAAAGTCTAGAGCTTAGCTTGTTGAACCTTTCCATCACCTTTATAAATATTCTCAATCTTTTCCAAATTCTCATGAGTATATTTTCACTACATAACTTTAAAAAAATTTGATTCACTTAAACCACATAAAATAGCATTTAAATATTTAGCATTATTTTCACTTGCCTTATTTTCTACTAGAATACTTATAAGTGTAGGTGGCTCTTCATATTCATCCATCACTACTTTCCAAATGTAAAATCCAAGGGCCATCAAGTAATTCCTCATATTTATGCTCCAAAAGGCATAATTTTTCCCATCAAACAACGGTTCCTTATTTGTATAAAAACCTTCATGTGCTCCAGCCTACTTTGAAGCTGTTAAACTCTTTCTGAATGAGGCTATTTTGATACCAATTATTAAGCACAATATATACTGAGAAGGGGGTGAGTTAGTATATCATATATCTTTTAAATATTTTAGTTAATCAAATTCCTTTTTTTAACAACTTAATCATACATTCAAGATATGCAGTAAAACTAAAGAAATAACATGCACCACACAAGAGAGAGAGAGAGAGAGAGAGAAAGCATATTTTCTTGTGGAAATCCAATGTGGGAAAAACCACAAATAACAATCTCAAGTATATGAATGATCACTAACTCAAATTATGAAGTTCAAAATTACCAACTTGTAGGATTACTAACCCATTTATTGAGCACCAAGACAACAATGATTCATGAGCACAAAACCATAGGAGCACCAACACCTCTATTGAGTACTAACATAGCAATGATTCATGAGCACCAACCCAACGGAGCACCAACCCCTCTTTTTTATAAAAACACAACTATATCACAATGTTGTTTTTTCAATAAATGATAGAATACATTACATCTCTTTCTTTTCTCTTCTCTCCTCTTTCTCTTCTTAGCTAGATAAAACCATGTACTTTATCTCTTACTTACATATGATAGATTTATTCTCAAGCCTTTATTTATAGATTTCCAAATGACCTTTGGCATTCACCCTTTGTGACCCTTCACTTCTCATAGAAAATGGTGCCAAACATGTATGACCCTTCAAATCCTTGTATTTAAAAAGTCACATGGTGACCCTTCACGAGAAAATGTATACTTTCCCATTTAGTCTTTATCTTTGTGACCTTTCAAATTCCTTAAGGTGACTCTTCAAGGAAAAATACACCATACCCTCTTTTGTCTTCTCTTGGTGACTCTATGAATTTCTCAAAGTGACCCTTCATGGGAAAATGCATCCTTTCCTTCTTTTGTCTTTATCTCATGACTCTTTGAATTCTTCACGGGCCCTCTTTTTGACTTTATGAAACCAAAAATATATTCATTAATATTAAATAAATATTAACACATTTATCCAAAATATGAATATTAAAAACACCTTTAGACAATAGATGCTATGGGGCCTTTATCACCAAAAATGTTAGACCTTTGACATTAATGAAAATATTTATAACAAAATAGGTGTTTTTAAGGATTATATTCAATAATTTTATAATATATCCTTATATATGGATGACATCAATGAAAAAAACATGACTGAATTATGGTTCATGGGATCAAAGATAACATCCATATTGAGGTTTACAAGTTTAATCAAAATTTGTTTCTAAACCCATACAATTCATGTACAAGAAAGAGGAAAAATATTTGGTCAAAAGGAAGGCTTTCACTCATGGTCACGAATGTAATTTCACATTACCATAATTTCCACAACCTACAAAATTAACCCCTAAAAACATTTAATACAGACATTCTAAATGGTTATGTTTTAGTTTTGACATTAAGTGGAGAAAAGGAAATAAATGTGACAAAAATAAGTTATTATAAATTGAATGATCCAATGAAGATGAAGAAGATGATGAGGCTTCAATTGAGCATATGAAAGATTTAGATGATGAATCTAAATAATCTCACCCTACTATCTCATGTCATGCCCTTTTAGTAAGTCCTACATCTATTAAGGTGTTAGGATTCCTCATGAAATAGAAGGTAAAAATGTTGATTGAATAAAGTACATGTAATTATAAAGTACATATAATTTCATCAATAATAAGTTGGCTACTCATTTATACTATATTATTTATACAACTTCAAAATTTCAAGACATTATTATAGATGGTGGCACATTTAACTATTATAGAAAATTCCATAGTATTAATATTTACATGGGGAACTACATACCTAATTCCCATATATTATATATTCCCATGTGTGGGGATAACATTTTCTTAGGAGTAAAATGGCTCATGACTTTGGGCATAATAGAGAGAAAGTTCTAGTAACTAGTCATGTGCTTTCATTATGAAGGTAGGACATTTAAACTATGGGGTTTATGAGTAAAGTCTCCCCAATTAGTTAGTTCAAATTGAGGCATATTATTAAAAAATGGGATAAATTAATTTTTTCATGATTATATTCCATATAATTTTATCAATCAAATGTGTTTACACATCCTAATTTACAAATGTTTCTTAATGACTAGGTAACAAGTTTTGATAAATGCTAAAAGGTCTACCACCAAGTAGATGACATGATCATGCCATTAAACTAATTCTAGGTATTACAAAATCAAAAATTATACCATACAAGTATCCATATTCTAAAAAAATTGAAACTGAAAGAACAATATGGGAGATGCTGGAGGTAGGTATTATCCAACATAGCCAAAGTGAATATTCATCCCTAGTGGTCATAGTGAAAAATAAATATGACACTTGGAGGGTGATCTATCTACAAATAACTCAATTATTATACCATGAAATATAAGTTCTTATTCTATTAATTGATTATTTATTAGATAAATTACATGGTGTTGTTTATTTTACCAAACTAGATCTTCATTCTAGGTATCATCAAATTGGGATTAGATATGAAGATATCCCTAAAATATATTTTAGAATTCATGAACGTCATTATGAGTTTATGGCCATGCATTTTGGTCCCACAAATGCACCATCTACATTTTAGAGTTTGATGAATTTATTTGTAGGACTTTTATAAATAGGTTTGTGTTGGTGTTTTTTTTATGACATCCTAATTTATAGACAAACTTGGGAAAAATATTTGAAACATGTGAACCAAAGACTATCAGTTCTTGAACAACATCAACTTTATGTGAAAACTTATAAATGTGTTTTTAGAGTTCGTAAGATGGATTAATTAGGTCATGTTATTTGACATGAAGGATTCAAAGTCAACCCTAAGAATATACAAGCTATAGTGAAATGGAAAGTGTTAAAGACCCTCAATAAACTTCATGGATTTTTGAAATTAACACGGTATTGTTATAAATGTTTAAAAATTTGTGGTAGCATAGTAGCTCCACTTAAAGCCTTTTTGAATAAATATTCATTCCATTTCATTAAAGCTACTACCAAGTCATTTGAAAATATAAAAGAGGCTATGTGCACCACTTTAGTTTTGGTGCCCCTTGATTTTTTCAAAACATTTATTATTGAATTTGATGCATTAGGATATGGCATGGAATAAGTACCAATGTAAAAATAAATACCAATTACATTTGATATTCATCAACTCAAGATAAAACCAATCTCAATCCAATTAATGAGAAATAGGTTATAATTATTCTTCATGTAATCAAGTAATGTATACCTTATCTGATGGGTAGACACTTTTAGGTAAAGACAGATCATGATAGTCTAAAACAATTTTTGGAACAATGGTTATTAGAAGAACCTAAAATAAATGTGACTAAAATTTTTGGATATTACTTTGAAATATTTAATAAGAAATGAAAAGAGAATTTGGTAGTAGATGCACTTTACAGGAGGGATGGATTAGTTGAGGCATGGCTATGTGAAGTTACCATTTGGTAAGTTGATTGGTTAGAAGAATCAAGATCAAAATGGGATAATGATATGGATACACATGTCCTTATTTAGAATAGTTAGAATTTTTTAGGTGTTTCTCTAAATTTTGAGTGTAAAATAAACACATTATGGTATAAATATAGATTAGGTTGTTTCTTGCACAACACATGATAATTTCATCATGAAATCATGGAACCTTTTTTTGATCTAAAGTATGGAATTTTAATTTATTCAAGTCTATGCCTTGGCCATATTTTATCTATTGTTATAATTTCAAAAGTCCCCTAGGAATTTGAAATAATAGTGGTGTATTTTCTTCACTCTTTGAGCTAAGTCCAAACCTGAAATGTTCATTACATGTACTTGGTTTAAATGAGTTCACATTTGGGATTGCATCAATATAATTAATAAATTTTTTCTAGATATAATGAGTCTTGGTATATTGTGAAGCATATTTTGAAGTACACTAAATTTCCCTTCTAAGGCCATTTTTCCTTAGATTTATGTAAATTATTATATCAAAGTTTTTATATTCTTTCCTTAACTTTTTCAATCCATCTTTGTCGTATTTCATATTATGTGACTAACTATTTGCATGGTTTTCTCTTTGAACTTGGTCATTTTTTATTTGATGGACAAAAATTAATTTTAAGTTTGGCAAGGTGATTATATTTATTTCATCCTACATATTTACCTTGGTCTTTCTTTATGGATTTTAAATTAGTCAATTTTAGGTGATTTTAAATTCATATTGTAGTAACTATTTTATTCCTTCCAGAGGCCAATGGTCAGGATTTTCTCTCAAGCCCTAGATGAGTGAGGATCTACCACTTATTTATCGCTCACTTCCTCACAACTTTTAGTACATTGTCTATTCTCAAAGTTTAATGAGTCTTAGGTGAATGGGATGATGATGCATGTCATGATCCCACTTCCCCACTTCACAAGGTCACTTTGATCATCAAGCTCAAGTATCGAGGCCCTTGATGCCCAAGATGCTACCACTTATCATGAACCTTTTTCTCTATATTATCTTGGTACATGGGTCATTTATCTAAACTTATGAGCCTTGGAAAAGCAAGATGATTCCATATGGTGAAGTCTCATTTCTCTACAACCCTAGATAGCATGTGCCCATTGAATATATAGTTGATCTCCTAGCTGAGATGCCATGTTATGAAATATCATCTCAGTAGAGCAATGAAGAGGATAGTCTAGTTGGAGAACCTAGTTGAGTCCTCAATGAATAAGGGATTGTCACATGGAATTACGATGTCAACTTAGGACACACTATCATCCTAGTTAATAGTATATGAGCTTAGATTTAATTTCTATCTCACCTATCAAAATTATCAAACTTGAAATAGGACTTAGATCTCTATTATTATCCTATTTATTTGTAGGGTATTATTTTTTTAATCCTTTCCTTGTAGATTTAGTCTACTATTGATTCCTTTTGTGTTGTTTGTTTAATTATTTGTCATGTTTCATATTTTGATTTTGTCACTTTTAGTAATTTTGGACTAATTTAATTTTAGGTTTTATAGTTGGGCTTATTATTCTTCTCTAAATTTGTCTGATTCTGGTCCATCTCTACTTTAGTTTAAATTAAAATGGCTAATATTTTCACTATTTGATCTTTATATGTATTATTTTTTTAAAAATGGATTGATCTATCTTCAAATTTATAAAAGGGGCCAAATTAGTTTTGCCAATTTTATTTACCCTTTGAATTTATTTCAAGTTAATAGATTCAGACATTTATATATGAAAAGTTTAATTCCAACTATCAGTTTTCCTCATAGGTCCATGAGTTAGATAAACATTATGAGGATGCATGCTAATATATAGCATCCCCACTTCATTTAGGCTTTTAGATCATTGAGCTAGTGACCCTGGGATTTTAGGTGAACAAGATACTAATAGGTGGCTTGATCATTATTCTTTGATCCCTAAGGATAGTTTTTATGCTATATGGGGTTTTACACAAACACACTTAAACAAATAAAATAGTTTGAATGGAGTAAGACTATATTCAAATTCACATTACAAATAAATATAATAATACATATTTACCTAATTTAGAATGTACAATGAATATAATTAAATACAATGTAATTAAGGGATAGAGAAATCATTTCTTATTTTTAATTTGAATCTAGGTTGTGGGAGTGATTTGGAATTATCTCGGGGCATTAATGAGGTTATAGAATTTTCTTGCTTTATTTTTTTGTCTATTTTCACCTATATGACACTTGCATTGACCATAGATAGCTGCATCAACATAGATGTCCAGCTTTGATGCAGGTTTCCAACCCAGGATATGCACAGGGGTGATCAAAACTTCTCTTAGACCTGCATTGTCACCTATATGCATGTTTAGTTACTCTAAATATTTTTATTTATGTGATAGATCTAACTAATTTTAAAAACCCTAATATTCTTACCTTTGACCTTTTGAGACCTAGTAAAAATGGGTTAAAACATGAGTTTAACTAACCCTAACAACCCTGCTTTTGCTAAGTGTTTCATACATAACCAATACTCCAAATAGGGCCTCATACTCGCATGTAGTTCTCCCTCCTAAGAATGTGTGTCGAATTGTAATGTTTTAATTATATGATCTTTATCTTATATCAACCCTTGGTACAAACAATGCAAGAGTGTAGTGACCTTTTGAGTGCTTTAAATATTTAATATACTACTATAGTGTAATTTGATATCTTAGAATGTAAAGTATTTGATAATTATAAAATTACATGATCCAAATTCTAGATAGTATAATTATAACATAACCTTTGTATATATAGGTATCTCTTGATTTTGAATTAGGACCTAGTGAAAAATAGAAATATGATAACAAGATGAATAAAGGAAACAAAATAAATAGTCACCAAGTGAAATATATGAAAAATGATAAAAGGATAAGTCTAGACACTTGTGTTGTAGTAAGAAACTTACATGAATGCAAGGGTCCAACATGGACATAAGTCTCCAGAGGCTAAAAATATAAAGATAATAGAAAACATAGATGGGGATCTTTAGGATATATTTGATAAAACATAATTTACAACATATAATCTCATAGGGGAAAATAAAATAAGTGAAATAAGATGGAACTGAAGAGGTTCATAGGAGACTATGCCCCTAAATACCTAAATCTTAGTCAAAATATGTATATATGAAAAAAAAATATAAACACATGATATAAAACTATGTTTTTACTAAATATGGGTATCTACATCCCCCTCCTCACAATATAGTAATTCATAAAATTCAAATTACTAGTTTAAAGGAAAATAAAATGAATACTTTGATGTGAAAAACACACCTTGTCTTTACTTGAACTTTCCTTAATGCTCTTCTTTCAATATTACCTATAATAAATGACATGTCATAAATAAATTAATGTATATTATATATATATATATATATATATATATATATATATATATATATACATACACACACACACACACACACACACACACACACATATACATATATATATATATATATATATATATATATATATATATATATATATATATATACATACATACATATATATATATATATATATATATACATATATATATATATACATATATATATATACATATATATATATATACATATATATATATACATATATATATATACATATATATATATATATATACATATATATATACATATATACATATATATATATATATATTAATAATAGTAGAAAATCTTCATTTTCCAAATCTATGATCTTATAGTTTATTAGACAATTTCTCATGAAGGCCCTTGGTTTTGGGTAAATGTAGGGTTATTCTTCACTTTTTGGTTCCCAAAATTTGACCCAAATACTCTCTCAATTTACCAAGGTGCCAGTTTGGGTTCATATTCAAAACCTTCCTTTACACTTTTCGTATTCCTCCAAATAAATTAGTAACTCCTTGGGTACGTATATCAAAGATGATGTGGAGAGAACTACAATAAGGTTGTACATATGTGCTCATATATGCATGGAGAGCAACCTTAGCAAAGGATTATCGGATCAAGTAATCCTCAAATTTGGTCAATCATAACACATCCAAGTTATGGATTATGAGAATACTACTTTTAGATGTTCTATTTATAAGTGACCAGGTCACCTAAAAGCTTCTTATACCTAGACATGAGCCCCCACTCCAAAAAAGGGATGAAATCTAATTCACAAGAATGGAGTTCTTCAGAGCAAGTGGTAATGGATAATATTGAAAAACATGGGATGGAAACTCAGCCTTCATTAGAGACACGAAACAAGAAATAATGAGCACTAGATCCTCTAGCTGAAGAGGTGGTCGATGCTAAGGGGGAGATACTTGAAGATTATAATACTAATTTGAGTAACTTAACTGGGCTAGTAAAGAGAGGACATGAATCAGAGGGTTTAGATTTTGATAAGGATTTGGAAATCTACTTAAATTTGGAACTTCTATGTTCAACAACTCTTTTAGAATACTATATATCAAGCTTACATATTATCATGGTAGAACCTTCCAATGGTTTATGGTAGGATTTAAAAAAGAAAAAAGGTTAATTAGGAAGGATTGATGATCAGTCAAGATATATTTCCCACTGATATTTATTGATCTAGTTTCCTATTGGTCTTTCTTATATTGTCATTTTTTCATAGTTTTCATCTCTCTATATTATGTTGACTCTTCATTGATATGGAGCTTCTATTCTATATCCTATAGACTTATTTCTATTGGGGTTGATATACCTCTTTCTTGTTATTTTTTTTTTCCTTTGGAATGTTGTTTCATCTATAGAATTTAATTTCTATTTTAATTATTATGAAGTTACAAATTTTTTTCGAGGGAAAAAATAATAATATAAAATAACATAAAGAAAGAGTTTGGATAGAATACACCTATGTATGTGATGTGTGGTAATGATTCTAAATGTTTGTAAACTAGAGAAGTAGTAAGGGACTTTAAACCTCATCCATATTGTAGCTAGGAATATGAGTGAGCTCATAAGAGATCAATTAGGTTTTAATCTAGTGGTGTTGTATCTATAGTGGGGAGAGTTGGGAGGTGATCATGCCCCCAACCAAAATAAGAAGAATAATTCTTCAACCACCAAGAGTATCATTTCTCAACTACCACAATTAAATTACTTAACCTAGTGAGACTAGATGATCAAATCAATCTAATATATAAATAATACCATCCACTATATATGGATAAGGCTCAAATAATAGTCTATAATAGTCTAATCTATGTATTAGCCCATGATGTATTAAACTTCATGACATAGTAACAATCCATAATGTGATATCAATAAATGGTAATCTAGTTAATATGAAAGATAGATTAATGTATGAATACCTATAAATAATGAAGCCTTATCCATACCTTATATCATCTCTAGATTGAGTATAGTATTCTATGTGGATTATGCCTTTTGGTTTCTATTCACAAGTACCACAATTGTGCAATATGTGTATAATGGTAATACCAATGTCTAGAATGTTAACCCAAATATATATCTTAATCAAATTCTATGAAGGATATCTAGTATGTTTTAATATGTTATAAGCATGGAAGACATGATTTCATAACATACCAAAACTATAATCTGGAGAATTTTAGAACTCTATAGTAATGTGGAGGACATGTGTTCCAAAACATACCCCCACTATATTATGGATATGTTGAATATTGAATAAATGTCGAGGACATGTCCCCAATAAATATAAAATTGTGAATATGTGGAAGCCATATCTCTAATATATGCACCCACTGATATGCCCCCATTTGGGAGGAGGGGAAATAGAATATGCTAGTCACCTCATCATGAAAAGAATAAATAAAAATGTTCTGTATATGAGTGTATAGTAACCAATTTTACCATATAAATGTTAATATTAGATAATTTAATGTTGTTTTGGTACCACCTATGATTTTGAATAGTATCTTATGTAAGAAAAACATTGGTAATTTTTCATATTTCTTAAAAGCTTGCCAAATTGGTATAATGTGAAATTATTCATTTCCTAGATCCTAATGCAACTCATAGTTTTAAATTTATACATTTGGTACTAAATATATGGGTTATAAACTTAAATTTCACCCTTTTGAAAAGTGGTTTTAAGGATTCTCCCTTTAGCTAATATAATAGAAACACCTCCCAAGTTGTGGGTGACCTTTTATGAGGAGTGAATCTCTAGAGAGTGTTGGTTCCCTTAGTGTATCACCAAACAAAACCTAATATATGATTTGATGGGAAAGGAGAAAAAGAGAGAAAAATTAAAATAAACAAGAGATGATGCACCAATTATTATATGATTCCTCTACCTAATTGGAACTGCACAATAGAACTTGTAAAATTTGAAACTTCTCATACACAAATCCAAATTAGACCTTTATTGCATCAAAATTTCATAGGATGGTATGAGGCCCATGATATAATTTGGAGGGATATGGATCATCCAAAGGTAATTTTTTGTATAATTTTGATTATACATAACCTGTGACCTATAAAAGTAAGTCTTCCTACACAAAGGTGAAGGGGATTGGATAATGGTCCAAGGAGATACAATTTTCACCAAAATGAAAGATTAAAAAAAATAGAAATCCACATACAATTTAAGTATGAATTAGTTACTATCACAACTAAGACCTTAAAGGACTAATTTCTTAAACATGACCCCCATAACTAGCTATGACAGGGGTAAAAAGATGAATTATGGGCTATAAAAGGAGTCAAATGTCTACAATTTAAACAAACTAAAATAGAAGGGGTTGAGTTACATCCACAACTACATTAAGATAGCTTATAAGAGACTAAAATTCAAGACATACAAAGTGAAAAACTATATGAAATAAGGTAAATCAATACTCTATTGATTTTAAAAGGTTGGAAGTCAACATTTGTAAAAATTCAAATTGGTAAAGCCTTATTACTAACAGTCGAAGGATCATGTTACAATGATTATTTGAATTATATATGGAAAATTAGAATTAGAGAAAAGAGGAAATCATAAGGAATCTCCAAAAATGCTATCATTACTCCATGAAATAATCCTAAAATAGAAATAGAACATGAAATTAATGCATATAGCCCTCATCCAATGCATTATGCCTTATTTTCATGTTGATCCTCAAGGAGAGTGGTATGGTAATAAATCATGGGATTGTTAGGCATGCTTGATTCAGTCAAATAGTCTTCAAGGCTGCTCTATTTTTTTGGGGTCATGGTTTCTTTATCTTCATTAAAGGTCTTGACTCATCACTCCTCTGACTTCAATTCTAAAATTCTTTCTTTACTCCATGATTCCAACTCCCTTGGAGAGGTTTCACATTATTAGGGGTATTTTCAAACATATTCATGACTCTTTGACCTCATTTAATGACTTTGTAACTTTCTCTTCTCACCATTTGAAACCATAGAGTTGAGTTTTGATTTTATGTATTGGGTCAACTACAAATATTGACATGTTATCAATCCTACATTTCTATAATTTAAAACTATAATTATTAAAAATATGGAGAAATCATATTTATAATGCAATAAGTGGAATAAAAAATGGAATTTTAGATCAAAAGATATGGCTCATAAACTAACATGCAGTCATGCACAGTTGCATCAACACCTTGAACACATGGTAAAATGGAAATTTACAGAATAAGATAAGAAAAACCCATCATATATTATATTTATAAAAATATCTTGAAAATGCACTCAAAAGGTTATTATTATTCATTTTAATTGATTAAATTAATCCATGCATAATACCCATTTAGTGCCTTCTAGTCAAAAGGTGGTTGAGTGATGAATTTTGTCCAGAGGATCACTTCACACCATAATAATTTTTCACTATAAATTATAACATCTATAAAACTAAATGTATTACCTTTTAATGTCTTCATGGTGCTACTATATATATTTTCAATCAATTTTAACCTCATTTTATTTTGTTAACATGGGTTACAAAATTTCTCACTAGCTAGATTTGCCAACTGGAAAGACAAACTTGACAAATTAAACAAATAACACATAATCCAATTTTGATGGATGCGCACTTCACACTTAGGGAAGGATTTTATTACTAAATTATCCACATTTATATTCTTCCCATATTTGGTCACCATCATGAAGTATTTTAATTTTATTTAACCTTATTTGGTCATGCGAATATGGGATTCAAAAGTGCACACCAGCTTGATTTTATAGACATAAATCTATGCATTGGGTAGTTTTCATGACTACAAATCTTTCAAAATAGGAAAATTTTAGCGTGACCTCATTCACCATTTTATTTTGATTACAGTTTTGAAGAGAAATAAATGTGATTTATCCCTATGAAATTAGGTATGAAGGGTGCACACTAGGCATATTTGGCCATTGAAAAGATGTAGAAAACGACTAAGTAAAAACTCAATGCAGAAGCCAATTATTTACTCTATGCATATTTCATGTGGGAGTGAATTTTTTAATATTTTTTTAACCCTTGCATTTTTCTCTCATATGATTATCATCATTAAAATTTTGGAGATAAATTAACATGATTTAGTTATGTGAAATTGCTCCCAAAAAACACTATGTAGGATGATTTGGTGTAGAGAGATCTACTTCTATTGAGATATCAAGGTCACTTTTAAAAGTCAATATTTTTTGTGACTTCTATGGGATGCTTTCCTACTAAGTAGAGATCTAGTATCCTTATCCAAGTCTATTGGGCACAAAATCACTAAGAACTCAAAACCACTAAATCTGAAGGTGTGACCAAAATTTGACTAAAATAAGCCTGGTCAATCTCTAAATGAATTGAAGTTACATCAAACACATAATAATAAAAATAAGGAAAAACAAAAAAATGTGCAATAACACTTAGAGGAAACAAAAACTACACTAAATAGAAGCAAATGTGTAGATAACACTAGAGGAAAGAGAGAAATAAACTATTACGTAAAAGTTGAAGACAATCATTACTTCATCTGAGTCAAAATTAAAAAAACCACGAAGGTATCCTTTGTTATATGAAAACATATGACTGAATGATCCATTCGTGAGATATCCATACCATAAATGGATGAATGATTTCATTTTAAATTGGCTAGTTAACCAAATAACCCTTAAAAAGATACCCTCAACTATGAATATCTTCTCATGATCTCCCTTTTTAAGAAGTGAGTCCACTTTGTTAGTATTAAGGATCTCAACTATGTTGAATCTATTTTCAAGGTTGAATAGATCATATGTAAGTTCATGAGTACTTGGATACACCTTAGTATCATCATAGGCCACTCATACCATTGACCAAGCTATTGAAAAAAATATGATTCCTCTTGAAAAGGACGATCAAATTGGATGCACTTCTAGTGTTTAACTAATATATTTGCTTGTTTAGAGAAGATGATTTTACTTCTATATTAACATGATAGTAGTGTTCACTTGCTTATTCACTTGGGGTAGATGGATCAATCACTAACTTGGATTATTGTTTTTGATCTTCTATGATGCCCATAGACATATCTAGTTGAGTTTCAATATCTTCAAATATATTATTATCATCATTTTTCTCTCTTAGAACTTTTGGCCCACTAGTAGCCTTGAACTCCTCAATAATGTCATAATACAACTACCAAACTTCATTAAGGTATACATGAGGCTTCATGTAAGTTGGTATGAAAGTGTCTTATCTATGTGTAAAATAAGATCTTAAACCTACATCTTATATATAATCAGATGAATCAAATTCATAACAAACCTTTACCCAATCATCAAATGAGGAATCAATAACTTCATCAATAGGAGTGGTAGACTCAAAAATAGTATATTTTTCTTCTTTTACTTCAAATAAGTCCTTATCTTGGCCATGATAAGTGATGTCAATAATTTCAAACTCTAATTTCTCTTCATTATGGTCAGATTCATGACAACTAGACTAGTTTTCTTCTTCTTCCATGCTGAATGGAAGCACATTTGTCCAACAAATATCTTTTTCATGCCTCTAAATGCATCTTGACTAGAGATAATTGACATTAACTCATCAATACTATATTATTCCTCTTATACCAATACTAATTTTTATGATTTGGTAGAACAAATAGGGCTACAAATAGTTATTTCCTCATAATATTCAATTTAAATATTTTCCTCTTCTCCTAGATGGTCTTTATTTGATCTCTATATAATGGGTCATCATTTTAAAAGGGATATGGTGAGGGGAGAAGAGAGTTCAAATTATTAATTAAGATTAACATGCTCATTTTAAATCTGGATATGAGGAATTATGGTTTGTTCTCACTTATGAGTTGGCTTTGGGGTTGAAGAAACACTCTTAAGATTTGGAATTATGCTTGGCCTAAATTATACAACATTTTTATCTTCCTGATTTTGAGTTGGTATGAGAATAGAGGCCTTAACAAGGTCTAGCATATTAAAATCAAGATTCTTGGTCGAAAATAGCTACAATGGTTGATAAGTTTGAGGATCTTAAGGAATAAGAAGATTTTTAGATTGTTGTTCCTAAGGGATAATAGGTTGTGTTTGCATATGTATAGCCTATCTCAAAGAAAGGGGACCTATAAAACCTAGGATTTTAAAAAATGGATGATTACTTGAAATTTTAGAGGATTTACCTTGCTTGAAGCTTGGGATTTTGAATGTAGAAGCTTCAATTTTCATAGGTTGATCTATAGTTATAGGAGAGGTTTATTTGAATCTAAGGATGAAAGGGATTGTTTGGGATTTAATATCTTGTAATTTCATAAGAATTTGAAGTGTCTACTCCTCCTTAGATTTAATTTGTCTATCCAAGCATTCCTCAACATACATCGCTTGTTTCCTCATCTCCTATTGATTTGTATAATCTTGGTGAGAAAGCTCTCTCTACTATCTATTACACTCCATCTCTCTATCAATCTCCATCATTTATTTCTTGAAATCAATTTGTATATCATTGATGCTTATTTGGGGATGATTATGAATAATATAGCCTTCACAAGGATGGCTAAAAGTATGGGAATACTTCCAAAAGGGTTAAACTAGGGTGGTAGGGATGTAAACACTATGAGGAGGTTGGTATATTGTTGGTTTAGGCCTATTTTGGGTTAAAATAAGAGTATTTTCAACCTGATATATGAAATAAGAAGGTATAACAATAACATTTTCACAAAATGGGAGGTAAAAATACATATTTTTAAGCACTTAAACTACATAAACCAATAGATTTGATACTTGGAGTATCTATGGTGCAAACAAAATTGCCTTGAATGGTAAGATGCACTGAAGAACACACCAATTCTCTTTAATGAATTATATAAGGATCATCAAATTTTCCCACTAAACATGCCAGAAACTATTTTCAACTTGAAGTGTACCCTTTGGAGAACTGGTTTCAAGGATTATCCCTTCAATTGATATAATGTAAACACCCCTGAAGCTATGGGTGACCTTGTATGAGGGTTGAATCTCCATAAATGGCTGGTTACCTTAGTGGATCACCTAACTAAACCTACTCTATAATTTTATGGGAAAAGGGAAAAATAGAGAAAACTAAAAATTAAAAAGAGGTGATGCACCAATGATTGTATGACTCCTCTACCTACTTGAAACTACATAATATAAATTGTAAACTCTAAAAATTCTCATATATAAATCTAAATTAGACCTTTATCACATTAGTATTTCATAGGAAAATATGAGACCTATTATATAACTAGGATGGATAACAATCATCCATTGATAATTTGTTGTATAAGGCTAATTTTACATAGCATATGACCTATAAAATTAAGTCTTCATACACAAATGTAAAGGGGATTAGACAATAGTCCAAGGGGAATCAATTTTCACCACAAATAAATATAAAAAAACATATAAATACACATTGAATGCAAGTATAAAGTAGGTACTAGAACAAACAAGACCTTAAATGACTAATTTCTTAAACACAATTCCCATAACTAGCTATGATAGGGGTAAAAAGATGAATTACAGGTTATAAAAAGAGTCAAGTGTCTAAAATTTAATCAAATTCAAACAAAATGGGTTCATTTACATCCATAATTTCATTTGGATAGCTCAAAATATATTAAAACTCAAATCACAACTAAAATTCAAGACATACATAGTGAAAAAACTAGATGGAAGAAAGTAAATCATTACTCTATTGATTTCAAAAGGCTAGAAGTCAACATTTACAAAACTTCAAATTAGGAGAGCCTTTTTAAAACCATTAGAAATCAACATTGATTTTTAGAAGTATATGTAACAAGGTAAATCATTACTCTATTGATTTTAAAAGGTCAGAAGTCAACATTTACAAAACTTAAAATTAGGAGAGCCTTGTTACAACCTCAGATTGTAACAAATTCAAACTAGAATGTATGATCATTGATTTTTAGAAGTATATATGGAAAATCAGAATCAGAGAAAAGAGGAAAGAATAATTAATAACCATAAATTCTATCATTGTTCCATGAAATAGTCCTAAAATAGACCTATAATGTGAAATTAATACCTTTAGCCCTCATCCAACGCATTATGCCTTATTTTTAGGCTAATACTAAAGGAAAGTGGCATAGTACTGCATCATATGGATATTAGGCATGCTTGATTTGGTCAAATAGTCTTCAAGTCTATTATATATGTTGGGGATCATGGTTTCCTTATCTTCATTACAAGTGTTGAGTCGTCACTCCTTTAACTTCAATTTTGAACTTCTTCATTAACTCCATGTTTCCCACTCCGTTGGAGAGGTTTCACATTATTAGGGGAAATTTCAAACATATTCATGACTCTTTTACCTCATTAAATAATTTTCTAACTTCCTCTTCTCATAATTTAAAACTATAGAGTTATATTTTGATTCTATCTATTGGGTCAATTGTAAATATTTACATGTTATCAATCCTACATTTCTCCAATTTAAACCTAACATATTTTCAAAGAGGGAAAAATCATATTTATAATTCAATAAGTGGCATTGAAAATTAAATTGTGTATCAAAATATATGGCTCTAAAACCAACATGTAGTCGTGCACAATCATATCAACTCCTTCAAAACATGGTAAAATGGAAATTCACAAAACCCATTGTATATTATATTTCAATAAATATCTTGAAAATATTCTTGAAAGGGTATTCTTATTTTTTTTAAATTATCAAATTAATCCCTATGAAATACACTTTTAGTATCTTCTATTCAAAATTTGGCTGAGTGAGGCATCTTCTCAGGAGAGTCAATTCACACCATTATATATTTTCATTGGAAATTCCAACATCTATGAAACCAAATGTATTACCTTATCATGTCATCAAGGTCATACTATATGAAATTTCAATCACCTTTGAAATAATTTAATTAGAAGAACATGGGTTTCAAAAGTGTTAATTGGCTAGATTTATCATCTGGAAGGATAGAACTTTGACTAAGTAAATAAACAACACATAATCTAATTTTGATGGCTATGCAATTGACACTTATGGAAGGAATTTATATTGAATTTTTAGAAAATTTACATTATTAATACATTTATCCATCATAATTAAATATTTTAATATTATTTTACCTTATTTGGTCATGTGAACATGGGATTCAAAAGTGGCACCAACCAGATTGGTCACTGGGAAGACAAAAATCTATGCACTGGGTAGTTTTCATGACTATGCATCTTTAAAAAGCAGAAAGTTTTAGTACGACCTCCTTCAATATTGTATTATACTTACATATTTTTACCATCATATATGTTTTCAAGATAAAAAATGTCATTTAGCCTTGAAAAATTAGGTTTTAAGGGTGCGTGTTAGGCAGATTTGATAACTAAAAAGATGCAAAAAATGACAAGTAAAAAATCAACATAGAAGCCAATTTTCTTATTTGCATATATTTCACATGGGAGTGAATTTTATGATATTTTGTTTACCCTCAAATTATTCCCACATTTTAATATCATCATGAAAATTTCATAGATAAATAAGCATGATTTATCTATACAAAATTACTCCTAAAAAACAATGCATAGTTTGATTTAGTGCACAAAGTTATGCTTATATTAAGAGATAAAGGTGACTTTAATAATTCAAAAATATGTATGTTTTAGTTTCTTATAAAATTTTTATATTAAGATTTTATAATATAAATTTTAGTTAATTTATACTTTGACCCTTTTGAAATTTTGAGTTTTGAGTAGAAAAATACAATGCAATGTAGTAGAGTCCCACGACCACTACGATTTGAGGTGTTGCGGAAAGCCTTAGCCATATAACACTTTGAGGAGATAGTAAGTAGGTTTAGGTGTGAATCACATTTTAAATTTATATTTTTCAATGTTGTTATTATTTGGAAAAAAATGTTTTATAAGTGTCAACGAACATTTATGTCAAATCTTGGGACAATTATGTCTAGATCTTGATGTTAGTGTCTACCTTTTGGACATAACCATATGACACTTTTGTTCAGTGTCAAAATTAGTAAAAAAAAATATTATGTTATTTGTTTTTATCAGTTCTAACTTTATAATTTTGTATTTGATTTCTATAAGGCCCCATTTAATGACTATTTTTATGATTATTATTTTTAAGAAAGATGTACATATCTAATAATTTTTTGCATCGGAGGCATTTTTCCACACTGATAGAGTTAGGAATGAATGTAAATGATTGGGACCTGATTAGATTAGGGTGGATTGAGTCATGTGTCCTGATTAGGATAGGTCCCATATAACATCCACCTTCTGATAAAACTAATCGAGAGGTGGAACCCAAATACATGTACCTTCTGGCTCCCAATAGGGCATATAATAATTAGATTGGAGGATGTGTATCATATTTTTTTATTGTTTATAAGTGGTGAGATAACATAAGTTGTAGGAGATGTTAGTTTTATTTATATCCAATAGACCTATAATATTTTTACTAGGCAAAGAATATTGAATGTAGATCTAAATATTATGGTACATCTTGATAACATTATCAAATGTGACATTATGCATCTATAAAAGTTTATTTTTTTACTATTACCATTGTTTATAACAATGGAGGGTGCCTTTTTTGTGATTTATTATCACATGCATCATATAGTTTGACATAATGATTAGGAGTTAATTTGATATTCTTTGTATCATACCATACTGGCCTTCCTATATAGAGATTTGTATAGGTTTGAATTGAAGAGACATATTGGTGGTATTGGAGCCAACACTTTATTATAAGTATGGGTTTATGAACATATTAAATTATTTCAACCCATTATTGGAATGCTCATTGGGTGGTCCCATCTGTAGACATTTTTAGAGTGATGGGTACTCCCCCATGGTAGAATACACACCATGATGTAGTCATACAACATTTTGAATAGATTGACTATGGATTAGATTGTGTGGCATTCATATATAATTTTTTTTAGGTTGATTGAGGATAGACATGAGATAAAAAGGATTTGAGTCAACATGTGGTTGGTTGACCACTTTCCTTGGTTATAAAATGTGTTTTATTATGATTGTGTACTTTAAAAATTTGGTATAGAGTAAGGAGTACCATCTGTGCCCTACACATGAAAACATATAGTTCAGATTAGTCATAGTCCCAATGATAGACTAGAACCTACACCTGTGTAATTATACCCATGTCTTGGTGATGAGAGAGATATCATGGCTCTTCTAGCTATAGAGGATGATGTGGGGTGTATATATGGTTACATGTAGTGATGGGAAGGGGCTCATTGACCATTATTTTTCATGATCATAGTTTCATAGCTTAGTTCCATACCTATGAGAAAAGGTGATTTAAGAGGAGATGAAGGTAGTGGTTATCCTATGGGATGAACACCTATAGATGCAAAAGCTATCATAGCCACATGTAAGTACCCTATATTTGCATTTTTGTATTTTACTAACATAGTATTTGGTTTATAATAATATCTTCTTTGTATATTGTATATCTTGTGTGTAGGTGATCATGATTGGGCTACTACAGTACTCTATGAAGTGTAGGATATCACTCAAAGTGTACCCACATATATATCTAGTGATTGATTCATTTAGAGAGTTATTGATATTATAGGCACCCAAGCACCTATTGTAGAAAAGTTCACTCGGTTGATCTCCATACTTGGTCATGTGTTTAGCTATCAAGTCAAGTTGGTTCTAGACTTGGTAGAGATAGGTGCAAGGATAGTAATGTCTATCTCATAACATTCAATCATATTATGGAGCTGGCATTAGTTTCACACAAGGCACAAGCCTTGTGTGCTCACTTGAAGCATGATATTGAAGGGACTGGACCCGCATTAGGCTAGTTTCATCATGAAACAACTAGGTGTTAAAATGGACTTAGTTATTGGTCAAAGGTGGTCAGGTGGCAATTTAGCTCTAGGTTATTCATAGGGAGGTCAATAAAGGAAAATCCTCTTAGTGGCCCAAGTCTTAGGGTGTAATTCCATACTTTGAAGTACTATTATCTTAGGGATGCAAGCTATGAGAATAACTAGTTGGGGTCATTTGGGCACTTAAATAATTCATAATGATGGCTTATGTTCAATAATCCATTTTTATGATAACACTCTAGATGTGGGTTATTGAGCCTTGGTGTATTTAGGTTTCATCCCTTAGGGCATCTATAGGTAATTTGAGGTCACTAAATGGCATAAAAATGTCATTAGTGATTAGGTTTGAGCCTACATATTCCAATGTATTATGTAAAAACTAACCTAAAGCTTAAATGAAGCTAAGTTATAACCATAACTTCATATAGACTATTAAACAAAAATTAATACTCCATTCGTTCAATATTATTCTTCCTTAATTGATCATTCATTAATAAAATTTAATACAAATAACATAACATGTGCTCTTCCTAAATCTATTCATGCTAAGTGGCTCAGAGGTGAGCTTGGCCTATACATTTCCACTACTTAGACTTAATATACATGATGGAAACACTACTTGGTTGGATCACTATTTCACCAAGGCTTCTCTTCACTTCTCTACCTCATTTTTATCTTCAAATACAAGCCTTATTTTCTAGGAAAATGGGAATGTCCTGCCAAGTTGGATGGGCACATGCTGAGTGTTGAGCTGTCATGAGTCTGCTAGCTCCAATATGTTGTCTAGGTTAGACGAGTGCATGTCATGCACTAATATATCATTGAGGGGTCACTATATCACCTATTCCACTCTTTGACATCTATGCTTCTTGAATCACCATGTCCAAGTCTTGGTAGGGATGTCTTTAAGTAATTCATTGCTATGAAACTACCCATTAGCTGGTGCAAAATCTATAGGGACTTCTCTAGCTAGTGTTAAAATGTACAACAAAAAGGGGGTGAGTAACCTTTCCAAAGGTTGCCTCACACCAAAATCAATCTATCTGGCATGGTCCATATACTTTTTCTAAATAGGGGGCCCAACATTACCCCATAAAAAATTGCTAGTCCACCTTGGACTAGTGTTTTAGTGCCTTAGGCACACAAAACTCGAGTTCACCTTGTTCCAAATCCACCTTAAAATTTTCATAGCCTTGGATAGTGCCTTTAATTTTATCAATATCACCATCTAATTTAGTGCACACAACTTCTAGAGAAAGCATGTTCATACATTCCATCTCTTTCCTAAAGGCTTCAATCCTTTCTTTTACATGATTCACCCTACCATCCAAAATTTCTCCCTACTCACTGGCCTTAGTTTGGAAGGCAAAAAAGACTGCCTCCAAGTCTTGCTCCTGGGTTTTTGGTTGAGTACTAAGGGAGTTGACCTTGTCCATTACCTTCACTTGATTGGCCCTAGTTACCATGAATAAGTGTTATAACAAACCATAAATTTCCTCTTTTACCCTCTTGAAGTGCATGTCAATGATTTACACTTGGTTGGTGAAGTTAAAAAATATGGTGTTTGCTTCCTCAGTGCCCTCCTCAAGATTAGTGAAGAGACCCTCAACCAAATCCATCTTTTTATTCAATTCCTTCCTTAGGACCTCACATGGGTCCTCTTGGTCCTTAAGCACTAGTTATATTCTAAGGAGCTTTTTTTCCACAAGAACGTAGACTTAGTCAACTTCACTCTTCTTTGAGGTATCCACCTTGCCCAGGAGAGATGGATCCACCTCTCCTATGTGCTTTATAAGATATTATAGATTAAGCTTGATTTCCTTGAGTTCCATCTTAATCTTCTTTTCTATTTTCTTCCAACTATAGGTGTGAACATAATTGATGATGTTTTTACATGCTACAATAGAGGCCATCTTGATCAAGGAATTGTTTGAGAATACTAGGTTCATGCCACATGGATTTAGGAGTTAGTAATGATGCCCTTCCTCTAACTTCTTGGCACTTTGAAATGCCTTTATTAAAACTTCAAATTTGGGTTTATCTATATAAAAATCCATCACCCAAGAGACCTGGTGATGCATTAGGGTCATAGCAATTTTTGGAGGCATATACTCCATGAGGTAGAGGATCTCATTATCCTTAAGCTCCTATTGCACCCTTTCCCTATTTCCTAGTGCAAACTCCTCATCCTGTGTCAACTCTTCCTCCTCACTTATGCTAGTACTTGAACTAGTGCTTTCTTATATGATCTTATCTTCTTCCTCTTCTTGTTCTTCTTATTCTTATCCTCATTATTCTAGGGGTTCTTTTTTGGATTTCTCCCCTTCATCCATTGTCTCTGGTAGTGGCTATATGGCATAGACTTGTGTTGCATCATCTTTTTATTCTTCTTATGCTTCAACCTCATTCTTTATTTTCCTCAAGGTGATAGTATCACCTTACTTCTCCTTAGGTGCCCCTTCAGATGGAGGGTGTGCTTATTGTGTATCTTCTTCTACCATAGTGATGGGGGCACTTGGTGCCTTCTCTAGTGTCTTATCTCTACTTGGTTCAGCACTCATGGTGACCTTCTTATCTTTCCTCTATGTAACATCTTATCCCATTCTACTTGAGCTATTTTTCCTCTCTTTCCTTTTTCTTGGCCCTCTCTTCTTGGGCCTTTCTCTCTACCTCTTCCTTTTTGGTATTGATTTATGTGGCTTATGTTATGAATTTTTCCTCTCACTCACTTATCTCCTCAGCCTCTATCTGATTGATTTAATCTTTGGAAATGCCTTTGGCTTTCACCACCTTGTACCTCTAGTGTAATTTTAGCACTATCTTGATATGTGTTTGGTCAAGGCCCATGGCATTCCATTGGTGATGTAGCTCATCTTATATTATGGAGCTTGACTAGGTCACCTCTTCAAAATCTTTTCTCTTTTCCCTTCTATAGCTCCTTTATCCAATTATTCCTTGTATTCTTCCTCTTTCCATTATTCTTTGGCCTCGACCATTTAAATCACTTGCCTCAACACCCTTACCTTGGCCATTTTTTTGGTATACTCTTGTAGATCTTATACCCTTTGGGTGTTGGCCTCATTAGATCCAAGTATTCTTAATAATCACCTGGGATTATTTGGCTTGGTCTTAGGTGGTGTGGAAGGAGTCCCTTTACTTGACAAGGACTCAGTATCTTTGAGAACAATGTAGGCTCCCCACCCCCAATCTTATTATTATTTAAATTCCTCTCCCTCTAGTTCCTCTTATATGTTAGAGAGATCTATATTGGGCACTATAATATAGGACTTCCCCTTCTTCATATTACAGTAGATCTTTGGCACAGACTTGATGTGCTTCTTGGAAGTGCCCAAGGAGGATGCCTCTTTTTTTGAAACAATTTTGAGATTTAGGCATTCTTGTATTTCTTCTAAAGTTTCCCCTCTCTTATTTTATGGATACTTTTTATTCTCAATAGGTGTAGGGGTTTCTTCCTCCCCAATGATGATTGGGGGGTCTTCTTTCTATTCATCACTTGATCTAGTGTTGGAATCCTTCTTTCTTTGTTTCACCACATAGTAGAGTCTATCGATGAAGCCCATAATGGTGACCTCTTATATTATATTGATGTCTATTTGATCTAAGGCATCTTATTCATCTTTAATCACCCTTCCATCAATGTGGGGAAACCTTCACCTCAACTTCCACCTTTTTAAATCCATTTCCTTAACTGGTATTTCCATCTACTATGTGTTTTGGATCTTTTGTTGTGTTCCCTTGAAGAATTATATCAATAAGGATAATGAATCTTTACCCATCCTTACCTATTTCCATCTTATAGTGATAAGCACATGATGTAGTGATTTTGCATTATATCAAAAATCGCCATCCTGAACATGCTCAAAGCTATTCCTTAGGGAATGCACCATTATAACCTAAAGGATTATATATACTACTTGTACCAATGCATTACACACATCTTATACTTAGGGATGAAGGTGGTGAGGAAATTTAATCTTTTTATTTTTACATAGGGGACTCATGGTGTTGTGAAAACACCCACTAGTTATCCTTACCCTCATCTGGGATCCTAATCTTTTCCATTATGATCAGGATGAGGATAAACCCCCATTTGAATAGTTTTTTCATGTTATGGGACTCTAGTGCATTCTTGACCAATGCCTCCATGATGAACTTGGTGATGCTAAATTGGATGCCATGTGCCATGTAATAGGTGACATAGAGGTACACCTTCAAGACATCCATCCACTAACTACCTAGACATAATTTAGAGCTTATAAAGCACACCACCACCCTCATGCTTGGCTCATCACACTTGGTAATCGAGAATGTATATCCCCCATTGAATTAATTAAGGAGATTCATAATTCACTCTACCTCCTCGACATCATCCATCATCTTATAGATGTCTTACCTAGTATTAGATAACCTATTTTTCCTCTTGATCAACTATAGTGATATTTTCATGAATTATCCTATGAAGTAGAAGCGGTCCTCATGGACATGCAAAAGTAGGAACTAGACTTGATCCTCTAGTTTTCCAAAGTAGGTAAATTCATATAGTTGATTTAAGTTTAAAGATTTCAACTTATCTTGGATTGAGACATCAATAATAACATCACCTTCTAAAGTCTTGTGCCCTATATCCACCATCCAATATTATGCCAAGTCCTAGAAATGACTCAACATATGATGTTTATATTCTTTAAGCTAGTAGTTATGTATGAAAGAGTGTCAACTTTCCCTTACCTAAACCTTTAGGGGATACTAGATATATAGATAGGATAGTTTAGTCAGTGCCTTGATGTCAATATTTACAATGTTGACTACCTTGATCGACTGCACCTTAGTATTGGTGGTCGTTTCTTACTCTATAATCTTAACCCTCTTAGGTTTTAATTGTGCGTATATATATATATATATATATATATATATATATATATATATATATATATATATATATATATCTTGACACCTTTCTCTTATTCACCATTCTAAAGTAACTTATGTAGAACCTAGGTAGATGTGGTTTACCAAAACCTCTAATGATGGTTAGCACTCTTGTAGTCATGGGATCTTTGCCTATATGTCTAAATCTAAGCTTTGTTGGCCATTAATAGTAGTCTAGTAGTAGCGTTGCATCAACTTAGCTCTCTATATTTATTTTCCCATTCTAACCCTTCACACTATCTTCACTATTAATGCACTCCCTTTCTCTATGCTTCCATTCACTTCTAAGGTGTTTGGTTTGCTCAATTATTCACTATGATAAGGTTCTTTCTTTCTTGGTTTCTCACTAAGTTTGAACTAAGTCTTGAGTTAGCATAAACCTGGTAACCTAAGTAAATCTACCATTTGCTCTTTTATACCCTTCTCTATCAACCACCATTATTAATGAAAGATTAATGGCATAAACACCTTGATCTTCTTAGAAAACATGAAAATCTACAAAATATTTAAAAATCTCGTATCATATATGTATTCAATGCATATATTTGTACACCTACCACCACCTCATTGAATGCTCCTAATGGATTTTTTAGTGAAGTGATATGTAATTCAAATAGTCACTTCCCACTCCTTCTTAGGTGGATGCCAACTATCTTGGATGACTTCCTTCTATGTATGTATCCTTCAGCACAACCTTCACCTTTCTTAGGGAAACCTAGGCATAACACCTCACATGCACATAACTCAGCTTCCACAGTTCCACTTCTTCTCTAGTTGCTCTCCTATTTCAATCATACTTTTTTTCCTTGGCCAATTTATTATGTATCATCTTGCATTAGCCTATCCCACCCCATAAAAATCCCTTAAAATAGCCTTCCAGTGCTCTATTTTACTCATGATGTTCTTTTACACTTTTGGAATGTGCATCTTCATTGTCTTCTTTATGCCTAACCATGTTTGGCATCTTTAAGTCTTGCCACATAGGTATCTCATTCCAGATTACTTGATGTTCCTTCTTCCAATGTTAGCTCAAAGGTAGTCACCAAGGTGGTTCTTTCTCAGACCTTTAAGGGACTTACACTTCTCATCTGTATGCATATCTTTCTCTAGTTACCTCTTCTTTCACATAGTAGTCTTCACACACCCACTACTTAGGTGTCTAGAATTATGTGCTTATGGGTGAAAGTTCTTGACTCACCCAATTTGAATTATGCATGAAGGTTTGACACACAAATAAATTCTTGGGGCCATCAGGTACTACTCACTACCTCTATACACTGTACAAGGAAAAAAAAGAGAAAGAGTGGTTTAGCTTGCACCAAACTTTATTCTAGTTAGCTTAACTTAGATTGACTATTGACCAAGAATTCAATGTTTCCATGACACGAGTACCAACCAACTACCTATATGGCTTAAATCAATTACCATTGAGATTCTTAGGGAAAATTTCATTAAACAATGTGCATATATTACATGTGCCTATTTCTAATATTTGGTGGATGATGTAGGGACCCATCTATTATATTTGTAGCTTACTTGGGTACTTGATGTAATTGGAATCATAAAGAAACACCAATGCTCATTTAGTCAGCTCCTTATGCTTGATATGCTTATCATGCTCACACTTCTAGTGTACCTTCTCAATCTACTGAATCCACTTAGCTTGGATGTACTTCTCATCCAAATTATCTAAGTCTTCTAACTTTGTGCTTAAAGACCCCAAGTCATCTAAGTACCTAATTCATGTAATTCACAAGAAGGGCACCATGAATTCCAAGGGTAGAAATACTTTAGTGCCAAACACTATTTGAAATGTTGTGACCTTATTTAGGCAATTACAAGTTATGTGATATGCCAAAAGTATTGTTGAGACTTGATTATCCCAATCCTTTTGAACAACATCAAATATATTTTTTAGGCATGTTCCTAAGATTTTGTTAAAGTATTTAGCCATGACATTGTTCTAGGGATGATATGGGGTGGTCTTGTGGTGCACCACCATGTATTCAGTCAACAAAGTCAATGGCCCATTTTTTGAATGGTGCCTAAGAAAAAATAGGGGTAAAAGGCATCTTATCCTAGTGGTTAGGCTTTACAGTACACTAGCATAAATCACATCCTTAGCGTATTTCCTGGCATCATAGAACAAGCTTGGCCAGCATAAGCCTAATTATAATACTTTATGCACTATTGTATATCTAGTACAATGGTATCTTATGAACCCTTCATTCACTTCTTCTAGAATGAAATCCCATTCATGTTCCAAAACACACTAGTGTATGAATTCATCCCTACTTATTTTGTATAGCTCCCCTTCAATGAGCTAGAAGGGGGTGGCATAGACTGCAAGTTATTTCCTTTCTTTGGTAGATAAGGTTTGTGGTGTAAAAATTGATGTTAGGAAAGAGATAATCTTTGTTATATCTTCAAGAATGTGTTGAACCCTATATAGTTATATTTTTAGCATGTCATCCTTAAGTGGTGCATTTACATCACCAAAGTAGATGTAGGACAAATGGTTTGGCCCCACATTCTACTTCGCAAGTTTAACTACAATGGAGAATTGGAACTCCTAGAAGAGAACAATCCATTTACATATACATATGTGTAAAAAAGATTATTAATAAGGTATTTGAGCACCTCATGATATATGAAGAAGATGAATGGGTTTGACAATAGGTATTGTCTAAATTTTTACAAGGCATAGACCATTGTCAGTGCCTCACACTTAGTGGTGGTGTAATTCTACTCTACCTTCATCAAATTTTTACTTGCAAAAAAGATGGGGTGGTCCATCTTGCCCTTACCTAGTTATGCCAATATGGTGCCAATGTTAGAGCCTAAAGCATCAACATGGATGTGAAAAGGAGTCATCCAATCAAGAAATTGTAAAATTAGTGCACTATCTAGCTTCATCATTAGTGTCTCAAAGGCTTCCTCTTATGACTTGCCCTAGTAGAATGGGCCATCCTTGCACAAGAGATCCTCTAGAGATGTCATGATTTTAGTATAGCTCTGAATGAAATTCCTATACTTGCCATAATGGCCTAGAAACACATGCATGTATTTTTGTGTTGAGGGAGTTTGGAGCTAGATTATTATGGCTATCTTTGCCAGATCAACAAGTAAACCATTATTATAGATTATGTGCCCAATCAATATCCAAAATGGATTTATGAAGATTCACTTCTTTATATTTGAGGAGATCTTGAGCTATCTACACATTTCAAACATGAGGCATAGATTGTCATAGTGATATTTTATAAGAACATACATAGTCTAGTCATTAAGATACACTTGGAGGAACTTATGGATAAAGTCCTTGAAGGTAGTGATCATTACCTTCGATAACATGGTTGGAACGTTCTTCAGTATAAAGGGCATCATGTTATAGACAAAACAACCCCATCTAGTCATAAAGGTTATTTTGGGCTTATCCTCCTCAATTTTTAGTTGATGGTAGCTTGAGAATCCATTAGTGAAAGTGTAGACTTTGTAGCCTAAAACTCCACCAAGTTCTCATCAAAGAATGGGGTCAAGAATGGATCATTGACACAAGTGGCATTCAACATCCTATAGTTGATGTAAATCTATATGTACCAATATTTCTTGATACTGATGACCATCAATCTCACCCATTTAGATTCTTATACTGGGTAGATGATGCTAGCAGCCAAAATTCCATTGATCTCTATATTTACCTTGGCATAGAGATTGGGATTCATATGATATGAGCACTTCTTGACTAGCCTAATGTCATCCACTAAATTGATGCTCATTTTCCCAAGTGAAGGGTAGGTACCCTTCATGTCCTTATAGCTACATGGGAATAGGTCTTAAAATTCCATCAAGAGGTCTAAAATTCATGCTAGCTCTGACTTAGAATAATAAGCACCTATCATGGCAATCTTTGGCTTGCCTTTTATGTTGATATATACTTTAGTGGTCTTAAGTGGTGCATAATAGGGTTAATTTCTCTCTTGATGAGAATATTCCACTTGCCTTGTCACCTTTGATGTTTCAATCCAAAGATGTGTTATATCTTCATCATCCAGGGTGTTGTCACCCACAAGGCACATAAGCTTTTTTATACCCTTTGAGCCTTCTAATTTCACTCTTTCTAGGTCTCATCATCTTCTTTACTGGAGTCAATATTGAGCACCATCTATTCAAATAATGTTGGGAGTACTAGTCCTTTATCCCCAAACATCTCCTTCAAGAACTCTTCTAAGATAGCAATGTCCACAAACACTACTCTATAGATGACTTGTAATGGCTCTAATAGCTCTATTTTATATAAAGAGAAGGAGAAGGTGTACATGAACCTCTCCTTAAGCATATCCTAGTTTCCTATCTCAAAAAAATTCTCATTTATAATTTACCATGCTCGTGCCCATGTTTTTAAAGGCTTATAAAAGGTTTTCACCCATAAGCCTCTTGACGTATTCTCACCACAGATAGTCTAGTTTTATTCACACAATTGTACATGCATGCTTGGGTTAAAATCATTGATGTAAGTGGGTATATCCAAATCCTCATTACTTTTTCTAAATCTAGTGCATACTGTTGCCTTCACATCCTACCAAGTTGGCAAGTTGGGTCTCTGTACTGTACACTAGTGAGTAGTAGTGATCTTCAAGGTATGAACTAGTGCACCCATTTAATCTACCTCTTTTAGGACGTAGGTTGCAATGTCTTATACATAATTTTCTATGGGATAGCTCCCTTCATATTTTGAAAACACTCTAATATTCCATTTAATGAGTTAGAGTACTCTTTTTTCCATCGCTTATGTGTGGGGGACCAATTACTTCTTGAGGTGCTCAATCCTCACCAACCTTGTCTTGGTTGGTCTTGGCTCGATTATGCATATTAGGCAACACCTTCAGCCAGTGACCTCATAGGCCTCTTTAGCCCATCTCTTTCAAACTACATTAGTTATATCAGAGGTTGAATGTCTATCCTCCCATTTGAGCATGCTTTGGTCACTAGGGTTGAGCTACTTAGTACCCTATGTGATGATATTATAGATGTGGTTGATATCATCTTTGAGATCAACACTTTCTATGTATGGGGGACCTTGATCACATGAATGATGGATCACCACCCTTTCCTTTCCATTATCAAAATTCATGTAGTTCTTCTTAAATTGCATGTCCTCATTGTTATCATAGCACCATGGGCTTCCTAAGAGTGCTAGGTAGTTATCTTATTCTGCTAATTTGATGACCTCAAAGTCAGATTAGAACTTGATACCCATGATATGTAAAATGGAACCCTTCAAGATCCTAATCAATTATGCTTAGGTTTTATTATCCATGAAGAACATGTGAGGTGAAGGTCTCAAGGGTGGTTACCCAATCTTTTCCCAAGTATTTTAAGTTAGAACATTGACCTCTATGCCCGTATCAACTAATACTTCAAAAACTAACCACTAATTAATGGTGGCATCTATCAACAACTCTAGGTCATACTCAACATTTTATGTATGTATTACTTTATGTGCCTACTCCATATTTGGTGTAACAAACTTAATTATATGAGGCATATCCTCTACTTACAATTTCTTCCCTACATGCAGTATCAACAACTCATTTAGTATGGACAATCTTCCTTAAATTTATAAGAGGCATAGGATCTCAGTCAATTCCTACACTTCAACCTCCTAGTGATCATGCTTCTTGTATAATGTAGTGGCTTATGACTCTAAATTTCTAGCCAACTAAAGTTTGCCTTGTAAATTTTGTATCATGCTCATGGCTTACTATAAGACATCCTTATACCATGTAAGATTAGGGTATGGTGTAGCTTTTGGCTTTGGCCATGTTTTGTGCTCAACATGACTTGATTATCCATATTCTAAGTGTAAGTCTTGGTTTGGTATGGTGGATGGATGAGTGATAAAACCACTTTAAGTCATGGCTTGGACCTTATGCAACTCCTTATGGTTCTGTTATGGCTTAGGAGCCCACATTTTTTCTTTAGGCTCATGCCTTACCATTATTACACCTCTATCTATACCAAGTCAACCTTGAGTTATCTTATTTTAAAAGTCTAGGAATTCTTTGATCAAATGTGGTACTCAATAGTACTTGCTGTTGGGTGTGTGGGATAGTCACACTGATAGTGTTTAGTTGACCCACACTTATAACATGATTATGGTGGGAATATTCTTCCACCACATCCTCCTCATCTGCATATACCTCATTAGTTACCATAATCCATATTGTTCTAGCCATAGCCTTCTTTGCATTGACCTAACTGACCACCACTTGATGTCATCACCTACCTTTTTCCTCTTTCCATATTTTTGTGCATCCCATCGATGACTCTATAGTCCACTATTGAGTGAATAAAGGCATCACACATTTTTTAGTATATGGTGGTGTTTACTTGGCTAGCACACTAAAATAGAGGATAGTTTGGTGAGTTATTCATCCCATGACAAACCTCATAGTTGAGAAGTAGGGCATGGGAGTTTCTTTATGTGAAGTTATTCTTGTTATGCCCCTCCATCTCATGGTCAGTGCATCATAACCCACTATTAGTGTCATGTGTTAAACTAGTGGTTAACTTCTATAGCTGGGAGGACATTGATGCAATCTATTCCTCCATGAAAGTGTTGATCCTAATAATGGTGCTACCCACCACCTTAGCCTAGATCCTAGCTTCAAGCACTTCATAGGGGTCTATGAAGGTCTTCATAGATAATGTTAGTTTGAATGGTACCAAAAAGCCTCCAAAAATCCATTGCATGTACTAGGAGGGGTAAATGTCATATGGAAGTTTAGAGAGAATATTTTTAAATCATGCATCATACAAGTACACACTCTTTAATAACCCTTGAATAATTTATTTAAGCAGTATGATGCTCTATTGCTCAAACTTAGGGATATCAAACTCTTTTAGAAAGGCTTCTTTCAGCACATTATAACCAACCATAGCCTAGTTTGGATCAAATTTTTGATACCAAGTATGGCCACGATCCAATAAGGTGGTTATAAATTGTGTTTCCTTGTACTCAAGTTGAGTGATGCCCCAAGCATGTCATTATAATTAACACTTTAGCACATTCTCTATGACATTTCAACTCCATGATACTCATGCAAGTACATCACCATCTCATAGTAGATCTATTAGGGGGTTGGTTCTAGGTTCTAAGGTGCTTTCCCCACTTAGTCTAAGTCAAAAGTGGCCCTCTTATGTCTCCATTTATAGGGTTGAGTGTTGACCTTGATGGAGTAGGTTGTGTTGTAGCTACCACTCACTTATGACACCAAGACACTTAATACAGGTTGTTTCCCAATTGAAGCAATGGACATCCTCTACATGGGAATGCTCACACCTATGTTTAAGGCTCTTTGGTTATCACTTGCTACATTTTTTGTACCATTACTTAATTCCTCATAAGAAATTACTTGCTTGATTATGAAATCTTGATCCAAATCTTAAATCCTATCAAATTTGATGTTGATAATAGGTTTAGTTACCGTTATTCTTTCTTATGATGGGGAATCTAGTGTATGAGCTTACACTTCAGGTTCAAAGGGGGTAGGTGCCTTTGGCACATTCTCAAATGCCATATCTTATAAGAACCCACTACATCCCATACCTCACTATTAAGTTTGAACTCCTACTTCCTCTTCTCTCTCTTTGCATTATTTTAGTTAAAGGGATCCTTTTCCATGCCCTTCCCTCTCACTATGGGTCCTCTTAGTACCTTCAAGTTCTAAATCCTCCATCATCCTACACCTTCACTTACTATAATTCAACCTCCAGAGCTCTTGGGTGTCAAATTATTTTTCCTCTTCCATCGCACCTTACCTACACTTCCCCTTCTCACCCTCTATGCTTTCTCATATACACAAGAACTTTATCCTTCCATTCTTATTGTTTTTATACTATAATCCATAAGAAGATTCTTTAGTTTCATAACAAGCCATATTATTAACATTCCCATTGGTTCATGAAGAAACTCATACTCTACTTCTTTTGGGAATGAGAATGTTGATATTGCAAACTCCAACATGTAGCTATCCATTGCACTACTCCACCACTTATCCACAATGTACATCCAGACTTCATCTAGGATCTCTAGCCTCTCTATTCATTTTGTGTTCCACTTAAAGCCTTATCCATAGCTTCACCTTCTAGTAGTAGTGTAACTAACCAACCACTAGTACACATGCTCAAGTAGCTCAAAAAATAACACTTCATATAGGGTATCGTACAAGTTGGTTTGTACCCATTTTCTTGACTTTTTCCCTTTGTATGTAGGATGGTTCTGCTTGAAACTATCTTCCACTTGATCTAGCTAACACTTAATGTTCTTGAGTGATAGTTGGAGCATAGATCTATTAAACCATTTTAGAAACAAAATTCAACATGAGTCCTGGTAATGGAACCAAAATGTTGTAGAAAATTTCACTCAGTTGATCTTTATGCTTGGTCATGCACTTATCTATCAATTCAAATTGGTTTTAGACTTAGTAGATCTAGGAATGATGATAGTAAGGTATGGAACACAACATTTAATCATGTTATGATACTAGAATTAGTTTCACATAAGGTACAAGCTTTATGTGCTCACCTAAAGTGTGATAGTGAAGGGATTGGGCCCACATTGGGATAGTTACATCATGGCATAACTAGGTATTAAAATGGACTTAGTCATTAGTCAAAGGTATTTAGGTGGCCATCCACTACTAGGTTATTCATAGGGAGGTTAATAAGTGCAAGTCCTCTTAGTGGCCCAAGTCTTAGGGTGTAAGTCCATACTTGGAAGGATTGGGCTCTTAGCGGTACAAGCTATGAGAATAACTAGTTGGGGTCATTCATGTACTAAAATGACTCATAAGGTTGGCTTATGTTTAATAGTCCATTCTTAAGATAGTACTCTAGGTGTAGGTTATGGAGCCTTGGTGTATTTAGGTTTATCCCTTAGGGAATCTATAAGTCAACCAAGATCACTAAATGGCACAAGGACACCATTAGTGACTAGGGTTAAACCTCCATATTCCAATGTATTATTTAAAAACTAACTTAAATCTTAAATGAATCTAACTCATAAACATAACTTTATGTAAACTATTGAAAAAAATTAATAATATATTCCTTCAATAGTATTCTTCATTAATCAATAGTTAATCAACAAAGTTCAATACAAATTACGTAACATATGCTCTTCCTAACTCTATTCATGCCCAATGGCTCATAGGTGAGCTTGGGCTATACATTCTCACTACTTATACTTAATAATCAAGATAGAAAGACAACTTGGTTAGATCAATATTTTTCCAGATTTTCACTACACTTCTCTACCTCCTTATTTTTTATCTTCAAATATAGGCCTTCTTTTATTGGTGAATATGCATCTCCTACCAGGTCAGATGGGTGTATGTTGAGTGTTGAGCTATTATGAGTATATTGGATACACTATGTTATATAGGTTGGATGAATGCATATCATTTAATGATCTATTATTGTGGGGTCACTATCTTACCTACTCCACTCTTTAACATATATGCTTCTTAAGCCACCACATCTGAGTCTTGGTAGGGATGCCTTTAAGTAATTTATAACTATGAAATTAACCACTAGCTAGCATGGAATTCATGGTGACTTCTCTAGTTGGTTCTAAAATATACAAAAAAAAGGGGGTGAGCAACCTTTTCAAAGGATACCTCACACTAAGATCAGTCTAGTTGGTATGGTCCATGTACTTGCTCCAAATACAGGGTACAATAGCACCCATGTTTGATATAGTGGTGAGAGTATTTTTTGCATATCATACCACATCTATTAAGTAGGAGGAGCTCCATATTCAGTTATATAGATGAGATATCCCATAACATAGTGCCATAAAGATCATGTAGGTTTTGATTGAGTGATATGACACTCTATAGCATGAGGAGGTAGTGCACTGACTAGGCACATGTGAGGAAAGAGTTTGTGAGCATCTCAAGCATGAGAGCCCACCTTGGACCCAAGTGCTTCCACATTGAGATGTACTAGGGTGGTTGATATAGATAGTGATGATGAGTACACACCTAGGGATATGCCCCAAACATACAAATTGATGAGGCTAGGATATGCCCAATAAAAGTATAATAAATGAAATCATCTTACTCTCTCTTTCTATTAAGTTTGATTGCATTTTGTAACTTTTATTTTGATCTAAGATGAGTGAGGATGTGATTATCCATATTTTGTTGATTGTGATTCTAACATTTTAAAAGACCTGGAACTCCTAACAAGTGTATTAGAAAATTCTAGTTTTGTAATAAAATAGGTCATCATCAGGCTAAAGAACAAATATGAATTGGATTGCATGTTTTTGGAAGCATTGGACTCAATTCAGACTAGTTCTAGAACCTGTAGAGTAATTTCCTACTCTACGTCGTATTTAATTATTTTCAATCAAGCACTACAATTTTGGTTCTTCGGGTGAAGTGGCAAAATTTTGAAGCAGAGGGTCAATTCATTTTGCCTAAGTGTTGAGATGCAGTGGAAGCTACCAAGTGTCACCCTTCGAGCAGGTCTTTTTCCCCTTCTTGTTTCCTTCATCTCATGTTTGCCTGAGTATTAGTTCAAGCAGATGTTACCAAGTGTCACTTTCCAGGAGACAAAGTAGATAGTTGGCATCCCTCGAGTCCCCTTTTTGTAACCTTCAAGAACCGCAGACCATGCCACATACCCAGTAGCAGTTAAGCAGAATGCGCCATGTGTCAGCATCCGTGTCTCATATCGACGTCTACACTTCATTCAAAGACTTTCAACATAAGGTAGTAGAGAAGGCCGAAAGTGCCAAGTGGTAGTTGTGAAGGCCCTGAAATACCTTTTTGGAGAAAAATTGCAAGCCACCACGTGTTGTCATCTGGGAGACTTTTGTCCAACAATTTCATTCAACGCATAAAGGCATCCTTTCATTTTGCTTAAGTGCTAAGAGTAGCGAAGGCTGCCAAGTGTCACTCTTCAGTCCCTTTTTACCCCATCCCCAAAAGGTAGTGGAAGGCACCATGTACCTTTAGATGAAGAAGCGGAAGATGCCATGTATCTTCCCAGGAGCAGCAGAGATTTCCACGTGTCAATGTCTGAGGGATCATCCTCGAGTTTCATTACTGAATAAAGGTTGTGGTGGGCCTCGGGTGTTACTTCAAAATCCATAGAAGTTGTTAGGTGTTTCCATCCATAAGAGCCTATTATGAGTCTCGAATAAATATACAGCATAGCCAAGGAAAGCGGAGAGAGTTGCGTGTCTTCAATGAATCAGGCAGAAAGCACCAAGCGTCATTTTTCGGTACCTTCTAGGTGATCAAAGGGATTTTTATAAAATTGACTAAGTGTCCTCTCCCATTTAAAACATAGTAGAGTGTTTCGTGTATTGGTTTCCAAAAGTGAAATGGAGGGAAAAGCAGCTGGAGTTAATTTGAGTAGATGAAACAGTTCATCGGGTAGATTTTTGGAGCCACCCATAGCATTGAAGGTGCCGTCTTTTTGTCCCCTATGAGCGAAGGATGGAGAAGATTATATGGGAAATAAAGTGATCAAAGGAGACATCCAAGGCTATATAAGTAGGATTTTAAAATTTGGAGAGGGGGAATTCTCATAGTTTGAGACTATCTAAAGTTTGTGGCCAATAATATCATTTGCTCTTGTCTCAATTTTCTTGAGTTGTAAAGTTTATGTAATCATGCATGTTTCTGTGCCCCTTATGTGGCTAAATGAATTGAGGAAATTTGAGCTCCATGCCTTTGTTGATGTTATTAGTGTTGTTTGCAAAGTAGTCTATACTGTAGATTTTCTAGTGCGGTGATTGGAAATGTTATTTGATTTTGTCTCATTTTCTTGAATTTCAAGATTTACATGACTGTGTGTGACTTTTGCACCTCCTATGTGATTGGAAGATTCTATTACGAAGATTGGACACTATGCCTTTGTTGACAATTCTTGTATCTCAGCAAAAGACTCCCTTGTTGTGAGCCTCTATTTCTATTATTCCATTTTTTTACATTGATCATGCACTTGTGTGCTCTTAAATGTAATAGAATCACATAATAGTTTCACTATGCTCAGGTTAGGATTAGGATTACTCTTAGGCGCATCACCATAGTTAAGTTTCAATTCCTACATTTTGCATTTCTATTTAGTCTCCTATCCCTTTTCCCCAACACCCAATACAAAAGAAGAAACCAGCTTCTTTAAAATATGGAGGTTGTTTTCAAGCCACATTGTCCCATAGCTTAAAACTTCCCATTGTTTTTTATTAAGATCTAGCACAATTTTAAGACATCAACAATTTTTGGCATGCCTGATGGGACCAATCTTTCAAGGAGTTGAAGAATTTTGGTGTATTCTTCAGCCAATCTACCTTTGGAGGTTTTTATCGACACTAACAACATCTCTACGTCACCAGCCAATCAAGTAGTATCATCAAGAAATCCCTTTGGTATGTATAACTCTGTAACTCATAGTTATGAGTCTTATTCTCCTTCAAATATGTTTTATCAAGAACAAACTTCTCCTAGAATTATGTCAAGTAATGAGGATGCACATGGCCATGAGCTATACCAGTTTTATGCCCATCCTAATCTCATTTTTACCTTCAAGAAAGCATTGATGGGTTTTAAGAAATATGTATTAGAGCTTGACAGTAGTAAGGGATATGGCCAAGAGGTTCCTTGTCATGTCATCTATCAAGTGAGGGAAGCAATTAACCTAATCAAAAGTGAGTGGGACCCCATTGAAAGGGCAAATTGGCAAGAACTTACATATGAGATGTTACAAGTGTGTGGATTGATTGTGTTCCTAGAAGAGAGGCTAAGAGTTCATGAGAAACAACCTTACCATGTCTACCAAACTTCATACCCACCACCACAAATCCCATATCAAACATATGCCACCCCTGTTCGTGAACAAGGTCAAAATCGTCAAGACCAATTCCCCAATAATGCAGAGTCTATGATAGTAGCAAGGGAAGAGGAACCCAAACTCTCACTTTCCCCTCAAATTCCTTCCACCCTTACTCAAGAAGCTTCTTATTTTCCATCACAGCCTTCTTTTTTCCCCCTTTTTGAAGAAGAATATATTTTTAAGGAAGCAATTGAGTATGCAAAAGAATACGCTCAATTCATGGCCAAACAAGAAGATTACATCAGTACAGAAGAGGACGAGATCACCATAGACTCCCCTTTTGATGAGCAAGAGGATAAGCCACAAGATTTTTCCTTAACTTCTAATGAGGAGGAGATCATTTCTAATTTTTTCCTCACTCTGCAAGAGGATATGGAGGAACATGGACACTCCCTCAACCAAGTCATTGAGATAGGAGGCACTGAGCTAGTTTCAGATGAAGAAGAAAGCCTTGAGATTCAAATGAGTATGCAAAAGAGATGCCAACTTTTTAATTCATCCTTACAAGAGGATGAAGTCATCAAAGAGCATGATGATGAAATAAAGCTAAAATCTAAAGAAGATGTGCCAAAAGATAATGGATATCAAAAGGCATAGCATGAAGAACCAATAGCCCATGATTTCTTGATGACACCCAACAACATGAAGAACCATTATTTGATGGGAATTCAAGGACAAGAATAGTTCATAGGTGTCGAATACACATTTTGCTCAGACTCGTTCGAGTGCAGGCAGACTTGTGTGGCTAGTGTAGAGACCATTCCCTCAATGACATATCCGTTGCAATCACTGGTATGGCAACACAAGTTGGCTTGTCATAAAGAGGATGTGGAAAAGTTTGTTTTTGATCCCAGAAGGAAATAAGGATTTGTAATATTGTAGTTAGGAAGTTTCCATTCTTGCATTGCTTTGTTTTATTTTTGCTTTCCCGCTTTTCCCTTAAAATAAGCATTTTTAATTCAAATTTGACGTCTTATAAATTCTTTAATTCTTTATTTTTTGATGCAATAAATGCTTCCCCAAATCTTTCAAAATCTCCAAGGTACCTTGCACTGCATTATGTGTTCACCTCGCTATTTCCTAAAGATTGAGTAGGATTTGCTAACGGTCGCCTTAATTTAATGTTATTTGGGACTTGATAGGCCCATAAAAATCCCTTATCAAATTTTAAAGTTTACAAACTCTCAAGCATTCCTACAAAAATATCTTGCTTATTGTGATTGTGGCACCTAGTGAAATTTGTTGCAGCAAGCATGTTTTTATCTTGCGAAAGGTTCATACCAGGTTATTATACAAGAGATTTAGAGATGGTGGGAACATCAGAAACACCCAACAAGAGAACAAGGGTGTAGTTCCAATTGGACCCAGAAGAGGAAGAACAACCTTCACAGTGCCCAGTGTAAAGCACTGTAACTTCTCCTCAGGTAGGAATTTCTCCCCCTCCTCCCTCTCAATCCATGCCTCCACCCAGCCAAATGACACCTCCCACCACTACTACCATTCCCATTTCATAATTCACTTCATCCTTGATGCCTCAAGGCTTAACATTACCCTATTTCTCCCCCTCCATTCCCAGAAAAATAGCCCTTCAACTCACCCCTAGCTAGCCAATGGCTCTCCAATAAGGCCTGCCACAAGGATTTCCCTTTGCAGGGAGATATATTGCATCCCCTTCCACTTTCTAGATGCATGCTGATGCTGCAAGGAAGGAAAGAGAAGCCTGATTGGAGAAGAAGAGTAAAGAGAATAAAACACTAGCGGTGCCACATTTGAAGTCACAATTTGACCCCATTCAACAATAGCTGACGATGACCCATTTATCACCCAATGTTGCCAAGCCAAGTGAACAAATGCGACTGGAAGACTACACCATGAATGCAATGGCCATCAACATGTCCCTATTTAGGCCTCAAGATAGAGTCGAGCTCATGAGTGAATCCACTTCTACGGTCACAGAAGATTATTTGAGGATATCAAGGAGACTGTAGAAGATAGAGGCCGACCTGGCCACAGAAAAGTCAAACTATAATAGTTTGGCCAAACAAATAAACCAGAAGGACAATGAGATAGCTATTCTACAAAAATAGTTGCAAGATACTCTTTCCCTCTAGACTCAATGGGCAATTCAAGCCCAAAATGATTCTTTGAAAGTAGAGCTTGTACTTGCCAAGGATGTAGCAATAGCTCTAAGATGGGAAAATGCAACATTATAGGGAAGAGTCGAAGGACTCCAACTGCAGGTTACCCAATCACAATAAAGGTTGCTAGAAGAATAGAATAAGGGTGCAGCTTTTCAAGCCCAGCTCCAGGTAGAGTAACAATGGACCGTACAACTAGCAATTGAGCTGGCCAATAGGCCATGAGGTGTCAGAATGGTGCAGCTGGTGAAGGAACTCTACAAGTCAGCATGGGAGAGAATCCATTTAGAGATTCTCTAGCTTAGGCCAATTTTCACCTTCCTCCTCAAAGCATAGCAACTGTGTAAGAGGGTCAAGAATCTGGTACAAAGTACTCTGGCCATGATCTCTAGAAGAGTCACAAACTCTCATTTTTTACTAGAGAAGCTCTACAGCTCAAGGGATGCAAAATTGGTAGCCATGGGGATTCTTGATAGAATGGCCACCATAAAATGAGTCAATGAAGAGCTCAGTCATAATGCCATAGCCAAAAATTGTAGAAGCTGTCTCGATGTCATCAAAGAAGGCATTGACAAAATGAGGCAACACATTAAAGATCTGGTGTGACTAGGCCTTCCTTCCCCATTTCCAGATGCGAGGATGGTGCTGATGGTGGACCAAATACAACCATTGATGCTAGCTAGGCAAAGGGATCAAATAGTTTTTTAGAGCTAGCGGGATGATTCTCCAACCTCTGAGGTCAAAACTATTCTAATTCTTGTTTTCTTGCTAGAATCCAAGTTGATAGCCACCGCCCAAGTCCTGCAAACCTTCTCACACAAGGATCTCATTAGCTTGGATTTGGCTTTTGATGAGTTGTAGAATAAGCAAGGATTATCTGACTATGAGTGTTCTATCTTTTAGACAGCTCTTTTGAAGTTGTAAATTTTGAAATTTTGATGGAGTCGAGTTCTTTTTAAGCAGGCTCAAAAGCCCTGATATTCACCAATAACTATAGATTAATTTCCTACTCTACGTCGTATTCAATTATTTTCAATTGAGCACTGTAATTTTAGTTCTTCGAGCGAAGTGGCAGAATTTTGAAGCAGAGGGTGAGTTCATTTTGCCTAAGTGTTGAGATGCAGTGGAAGCTGCCAAGTGTCGCCCTCCAGTCAGGTCTTTTTCCCCTTCTTGTTTCCTTCATCTCATTTTTGCTTGAGTATTAGTTCAAGTAGATGCTACCAAGTGTCACTTTCTAGGAGACAAGGCAGACAGTTGGCATCCCCCGAGCCCCCTTTTTGTAACCTTCAAGAACCGTGGACTGTACCACATACCCAGTAGCAGTTAAGTAGAATGCACCACGTGTCAGCATCCACGTCTCATATCGGCATCCACACTTCATTCAAATACTTTCAACATAAGGTAGCAGAGAAGGTAGAAAGTGCCAAGTGGTAGTTGTGGAGGCCCTGAAATACCTTTTTGGAGAAAAATCACAAGCCACCACGTGTCGTCATCCAAAAGACTTTGGTCCAACAATTTTGTTTAATGCATAAAGGCATCCTTTCATTTTGCTTAAGTGCTAAGAGTAACGGAGGCTACCAAGTGTTACTCTTTGATCCCTTTTTACCCCATCCCCAAAAGGTAGCGGAAGGTGCCATGTACCTTTAGATGAAGAAGCATAAGATGCCACGTATCTTCCCAGGAGTAGTGGAGATTTCCACGTGTCAATGTCTGAGGGATCATCCTCGAGTTTCATTATTGAATAAAGGTTGTGGTGGGCCTCAGGTGTTACTTCAAAATCCATGGAAGCTGCCAGGTGTCACCATCCATAAGAGCCTATTATGAGTCCTGAATAAATCTATAGCATAGCCAAGGAAAGTAAAGAGAGCTGCCTGTCTTCAATGAATCGGGCAAAAAGTGCCAAGTGTCATTTTTTAGTGCCTTCTAGGTGATCAACAGGATTTTCAAAAAATTAACTAAGTGTCCTCTCCCATTTAAAACATAGCAGAGTGTTTCGTGTATCGGTTGCCAAAAGTGAAATGGAGGGAAAAGCGGTTGGAGTTAATTCGAGTAGATGAAACAATTCATCAAGTAGATTTTTGGAGCCACCCACAGCATTGAAGGCACCGTCTATTTGTCCCCTATGAGTGAAGGATGGAGAAGATTGCATGGGAAAGAAAGTGATTAAAAGAGACATCCAAGGCTATATAAGTAGGATTTTAGAATTTGGAGGGGGGAAATTCTCATAGTTTTAGACTATCTAAAGTTTGTGGCCAATAATATCATTTGCTCTTATCTCAATTTTCTTGAGTTGTAAAGTTTATGTAATCATGCATGTTTCTGTGCCCCTTATGTGGCTGAATGAATTGAGGAAATTTGAGCTCCATGCCTTTGTTGATGTTATTAGTGTTGTTTGCAAAGTAGTCTATACTGTAGATTTTCTAGTGCGGTGATTGGAAATGTTATTTGCTTTTATCTCATTTTCTTGAATCTAAAGATTTACATGATTGTGCATGACTTCTACACCTCCTATGTGATTGGAAGATTCTATTAAGAAGATTGAATACTATGCCTTTGTTGACAATTCTTGTATCTCAGTAAAAGACTCCCTTGTTGTGAGCCTCTATTTCTATTATTCCAATCTTTTACATTGATCATGCACTTGTGTGTTCTTAAATGTAATAGAATCACATAATAGTTTCACTGTGCTCAGGTTAGGATTAGGATTACTCTTAGGTGCATCACCATAGTTAGGTTTCAATTCTTGCATTTTGCATTTATGTTTAGTCTCCTATCCCTTTTCCCCAACACCCAATACAAAAGAAGAGACTAGCTTCTTTAAAACTTGGAGGTTGTTTTCAAACCTCATTGTCCCGTAGCTTGAAACTTCCCATTGTTGTTGGTTAAGATCTAGCACAATTTTAAGACATCAACAGAACCTATAGAATCTATTCTGGAATCATCACAGTTATTTCTAAAACCTACAAAATCTGTTCTGGAACCATCATAGTTAGTTCCAAAACTCCACCATACTATTTCAAGTCGTCACATTTTGGGACATAGCTCTAGAACTCTATATTTAGCTCTAGTACTCTTATAGATAAGCTCTAGAAATTTTGTAGCTAGATATGGAACTAATGAGGATCTATTCCAAATGACTAGTAATCTATTAGATCAATGATCCCATTAAATCAGGAATAGATTCCCAATTTTCTAAACTTACAGAATCAAGACATTTATCACACAGCTAGACATCCAACCACATTTTGATTTAGTATCTATTCTGGGTGCAATTCAATTCCATCGTATTTATGAAATAGTTACAGCCATCAAAGCATCTATATATAGACCTAAAAATATAGAGAAAAAAGGATAGATCAGTACATTTTTAATACAGAACATTTTATCAATGAATTAGCCATTTCTATTTTGAAAGGAAATTAAATTGTTCAAATCCTATTCTAGGTGGAGCAAGGGCCCACTCCTCCAAAGAACTAGGATCTTCATTTTTGACAGTATTTATATTTTTATTTTCAAAAGTAAATAGGTAATTATGTGAAATTTATAAATGCTTCCGACTCCTTAAAGTTAAGATTTGTTGTAAATTTGTTCCTACAAGTGTTTTAGATTAAATTTTCATTTATGCAATGTGTATTTGTTTCCAGCAATCAATTTCATTTTTACAACATGTGTTTGTTTTTAGCAATTTATTTTCATTTCTACAATGTGTGTTTTTTTTCAGCAATCAATTTCATTTCTTCAATGTGTGTTTGTTTCCAGCAATCTATTTTCATTTCTACAATGTGTGTTTATTTCCAATAATCTATTTCATTTCTACAAAGTGTGTTTATTTCCATCAGGTTTGCATAGTTTGATTCCAATAAGGTTTTAACCAAGAAATCTTTAAGACATTAAAAACCCCCCAAAACAACAAAAATACAAATACCTCCATTCAATTACTAAATCGCTACAATTCCTCTTGTTGCATATAGATTTAGACACAAACCTGGTTAAATTTGACATCAACAGAAAGTTGATTAAATGAAGGGGATGATGACACCCATCATTTTTGGTGCCATTGCTGGGGAAGACTAGTTGGAATTTTCTAATTAGGTGTCAATAAGAGCAATAATCATTCATTTAGTAATTAAAGAAATTTTCCCTAATTTATGAGTAGACCAAGAGATTTCAAGGGTAGATTTCTCCCCAAAATATATGAAAAAGAAATTCCATCATCCTCTAGTTTAAGAAAGGATGTTGAGCAAGAATTGGAGGCACCATTATCTCTTACAAGACAAGAAGTAAAAATTCCATCTTTGGAATTTTCAGATCAGTCACCAGAACCAAGTAAAACCTTAAGGAGGAGGATTATTTCTCAAGATCCATTGAGGGAAAGTTTTGATTCTCAATTGAGTATTCAACCCCCTACTCCTAACTTTTCACCATCCCCAAAATAGACCACATACCACATTGATTGGGAAAAGGGATTAGAAAATACCAGAGAAATGGAATGAGAAGCTAGAAGAGAACGTAAGAGAACCTTTACCTATCCCATTCATATCTAGGGTGATGAAACCATTATGAAAAACATTTCACTTACTCACTTTCCCACATTTAGAGGAATGTCATCTAAGGATCCTGACCAATTTCTATTTGAGTTTTAAGTACTATGTCAGACTTATGATTACAAGATAGATAATCAAAAATTGAAGTTGTTTCCATCTACTCTGAAGGATGCATTAATGAGGTGGTTTATAGGATTAACATCTAATTGTATTACCAATTGGGAACAAATGGAAACTATCTTCCTAGACAAATATCATGATTATTGTAGAGGAAGAAATCAAAATGAAGATTTTTTCAAAATCAAACAGGAAGAAGATGAAAATATGGAAGATTATTTGGATAGATTCCTCTTTGTGAGTAAAAGATGTGGATTTGTACATCAAGAAGATTTAAATAAAACCATTTTTCTCAAAGGTCTGGATGATGAATCTAGGGAAACCCTTGATTTAATTGGTGGAGGAAACATTGCTCAATTAAGAGTGGACAAAATCATATGAATTTGTAGAAACTATTCAAGAACAAGGGGTGGACCTAGAAAAGGGAAAATGGTTAAATGAATATAGATATGAAAAAATTGATGGATGAATTGGAAACTTTAAGATAGACATATTAGTTCAATTAATCTCCACCATGGATGTATTGCAAGCTAAATCAAATGCCCAACTTGAACCATTAGCCATGTATTGTCTTAGATGCAGAAAGAAGCATGCAATAAGGAAATGTCCTTTGGATAGAATAGAAGTATGTCTTGTCTATGAATCTAAATAACATGATACTCACACTTGTTCTCTTCTTCCACTCATAAAAAATCAGATCAAACAAACCAATACATCATCCACCATAGAAGAATTAAATTTTGTTCAGAGACAACCTAACCAAGGACAGTTTATGCCAAGACTAGCTCCTAATCCATGGATGATGCCATGGGTAGCTCAAACAGTAGCACAAATTTTGGGACAACCACCTTGGGCCCCTCAACCCACATGGCATCCTTAGGATTGGGCAAGTCAATCTTGGTATACTCAAGGACATCAGCAACCTTGGGTTGGTTAAGGAAATCCTTATGCTTGGCCACAACCTAGATGGAGCCCTAGAAATTATGTGCAAGGAAAAACATATCCAAATCAAAACCAGCAAGCCATAATGGGACCTCCAACACAAAATCCACAGATCAAAAACATAGTCCAAACCCAAATGCCAGCACAACTAGTAGCAAACCCAAGAAACAAACAAACAACTCCTATATATGAAACAAAACCAAAAAAATTAGTTGATTTAAATACAATGGATTGCAAAAACATTCAAAATTTTCTCTTTCATAGTAGGTGAAGACATCCATGCTTTGCTATAAATTTAAAAGATAATGTCCCTTGAATTTATCATTAAAAACATGGGATTGGAAATATGTAGCAAAGGCGGATGGATTACCATAATGAATTCTCATATAGAGACCAAATGAACTAGCCTTTGACCAATTCTCTAACTCCCTTTCTTTCCATGTAATATAATTTTTAAGAATAGAGACAAATGTGTTAAGTTGGATCTCTCCTATATAAAAATTAATCATAAAACTTGTATTTATTTCTAGCATAAAATTGCAGAGGTAAAATTCACAAAGAAGGTTTTTCTGTTCTACATTAGCTAAGGAGTAGGAGAACAAGAAATCAGATTCATCTTTTATTTCATGTGGAAGGCCACATGATATCCTTTCCAACTGCCAGTGAATGAATTATTCCTCTAAAAACATGATATAAATAGGAGAAGGTCTTCTGCATGTAAGCAAGTTCTCACTCAACACAAATGATATTATTATTTTTATAAACTTTGTACCATTTTGATATATATATATATATATATATATATATATATATATGACATTGATCATATGGTTATGTTTTCTTGAAATAAATGTGCAATGTTTAATTATATTTTTTATAGTTATAATTGCATTTGTTTCCATAATGTATGTTTGGATATGGTAAATTGTATAAAAACTATTTACTTATAATGAAATTCTTGTATTGTATTGGTAATAAATAAATCATTGTATGCAATGAAAATTGTATGGAAATAATAAAATTCAACTATAATGATCATGTGATAGGAACTATTGATTTTTTTTTGTCATTAGCTTTGAAGTATCTATAGAAATATCTTGTGAATTTGTATCTATTTAGGTACCCAAATATGTTCTATAGGTTCACCTTCTCCACATGTATCTTTATGAAGGACCCAATTAACCAATGGTTCCTTAATAAGATCAGTATCGGAGAAATCAGACCTGAGAGAGGGTACAAGAGGGAAAGGATGTCTACTATAGTCCAAATTCTATGAAGGTCAATAGATGACGTGTTCCTCAAAAGGAAAAGCATGGGATGTTTTGACCCTATTAGAATAGCCTCTAAAATAAGTGTGTGAAATAGGCCTATATATGTCTTTTTGGAATGAAATAATTTTCTAATCAAGTAACTATGTAAGCTTTTGCTTAAGAACAAAACAATCATTATCTCGGTTCCCATTTATACCATGGTAAGTGAAAAAACATTGTCCTTTTACATTTTCAAATCTATGTGGTGGGTAAAGAGAATTATGAGGAATTTTATCATTCATTTTTCAAATATTTTACATAATATATCATGTGGTATATCTTGGTAAAAATCAAACTAGAGTGGTTTCCTTTTTGTACAGATGTATAGCTAGTTATAGGAGGTATTTTTAAAGTATGCTCTTTTCCTTTACTCAATACTTTTACTATTTGTTCTTTGGCATGCACTATTGGTTATAAATAAGGTTTTTGAAGTGTTTCATGACCTTTCTTAGTTTACTTTTTTTCTTTGATAACTCCATTTGTAACATGTTTTCCTTTATACGGTGAAATAGGTAACTCAGTATTTATATTTGTTAAGGCACATGCATATTTATGCACATCCCAATGTAAAATATTAAATGAAAAAAAGGGCTTATACAATGCACTTTATCTAAGAGTAGATATAATATTCCTAATAAATATAAATTTCACTTCCAAATATGAGGTGATATAGTTTAAGGAATATAATATGTTCTTACATATGATAACATAGTCTACAATGGACTTATTCTCATTTTGTGCTAATAATTTTAAGTGTTCTAATGGTAAATTTGGTAACATATATCCATGAAAATTAGATAAGAACACATTTTTTTTAATGTTGACAAGGAACCATTTGGGAGGCTATAAAACCAATCTAGGGCCTCCTAAGCTAATCTTTTATAGAAGGCCTTCAATAGCAAGTGTCCATATTTGATCCAAAGTTCAAAAGAATGCATATATTATTATAAGTGAATAGTAGGATTCTCATGACCATTAAATTAGAAAAACTTAGGCATGATCAATTTGGAAGGTTAAGGAGACTCAAACACATCTCGAGTAAGAGGTTGTTCCTTTAACATATTCTCCTCATAGGTAGCTATTGGTTCTAAATCTTACACCCTAAAAGAGAGTGTTCAATCCTCTCCTAGATTTGGGTAACATAGAAACATTTCTAAGGCCTGTGGGTGTATGTATGCTAGAAATGGACCTCTAGATTGAAAGTGCTAGCTCCCTGTATATGCCTTTGCTAAAATAACTTACTTAAAAGGAAAATGGTTAGAAATACATAAGGGAAATCTGATCTAAAAATGGCGATGCACCAAAATTATCCTCCACATGAATGTCATACACGATTGTATGATAGAGTAGAAAACAAGCCTATTACTAAGATATGAAAGGTTCTAATAGAAATGTTTCAATGTAGAGGTGAGACATATGAGATCACACAAGGTAGACAAACTGAAATATAACCAATATAGTTTTAAAAAGGTTATACACATGCAAAATATTGTACATTTGGATGCACTCTAGATGACCTATTAGACTAAAAAAACTCCTCAAAATGTGAAGGAAAAAGGACACAAGGATGAAACCGTCACTTTTTATCACTCTATGTCTCTTACACACTCAAGTAATTGTTTAGAACTTGAAATGAACATGCCTATGCTTAATTGCTTAAAAGTAGGAAATGACAAAATAATTTAGTAGGGCTTCACCATACTTTTATAGATCTCTTTTACACTAGCCCAAAGGTTTTATTTATAGCTAAAAAGGAGAAGATGAGGAGGCCTTTGGCACCAAAGGGAAGGAATACATTCTATTAGAGGTCTCTATCCTTATATTTAATTGACTTTACCAAAGATGCTTGTTAGGGCACTCTGATTGATCCATGTCACCTTCTCAAATGCCCTTGGCTTGCCCCCTTGAAGATGCTTCTCCAATGATTTCTTAATAGAATGCAATATTTGAGAAATAACATCAAAATGATTACAAAAAGGACCAACCTATTAGAAAATTTGTCTTGATGCTTAAGCTGTTTTCCTTGGATTTTCACCTTTTTTGATGGCTTTCAAAGAATGGCACAGATCATGATTCTATGCCATAAATTTTCTTGGAATGGATCCCTATAAATCATTCTCCATTTTTTCATCTCTTGCCATGTGGTAGCTTTTCATTTATTTATTCATGGTTTTTTTCACCATCGATCAACCATTGGATCAAGCGTATACGTTAAGTAGCTCTGCAAACTTGATTTGACTATAAGCAAAGCCTTAGGAGAAACCTAGTTTGAACTTGTAGACCCATTCAAGTTTTATAACCTACTTAGCTTATAAATTTTATAAGCAAAGCACTTGGAAAACATTGATTTGCTCCTATAGATCCATTTAGGTTTCCTAGACTCACCTAATTTAGAGTCTTTGAGATACTCTACTTATGAATTTCATATGTAAAGCACCTAAATAATCTTGATTTGCACTATGAGAGTCATTTGGGTTTCTAGAGATGCTCAACTTCAAACTTTTTAACAAGAAGACTATGGACTTCTCAAACCTGATTGATTCTCAATGGCTATTTCATGATGTTAAAATTGATGTCTTCTAGCCCATCACAGGATATTTAAATCCCAATGACTACTTCTTTATCTTGAATCTGATATCTCCCAACATGTCATGGGACAATTCCTTTGGGCACATTTCTTCAGCTTTTTTGAAAAGAGAAAATTCTTAAGGATTTTTGTAAAGGGGAATTTCTTTGGTATTTTTTCCTAAAGGAATTCCTTTGGATAATTTGTCTAAAGGAATTCCTTTAGGTTTTGTCTAGGCTCTTGGAAAGTGCCCCTTCAGGAAATCCCGAAGGGCACTTTGGGAAGGAAAGTGACCCCTTGGGAAATCCTGAAGGGTAGTTTTGTAAAGGAAAATGCCCCTTCAGGAAATATTGAAGGGTACTTTGGGAAGGAAAGTGACCCTTCAATAAATCCAAAAGGGAACTTTTCGAAAGGAAAGTACCCATTTAGGAAATCCTAAAGGGCACTTTGGGAAGGAAAGTGACCCTTCGATAAATATCAAAGGGCACTTTTGGAAAGGAAAGTGAAGGTAAAGTGTCCTTAAAAAAAATTTGAAGGGAACTTAGAGGAAAAGTGACCCTTAAATTTTTTTTAAGGGCACTTTCGAAGATGAAAAGAGACAAAGTAACCTTTCAAAAAAAAATTGAAGGGCACTTTGAGACAAAGTGTCCCTTCAAAACATTTTCGAAGGGCACTTTGGGAAGGAAAGGAACAATGTAACCCTTCATAAAAAATTTGAAGGGCACTTTGAGACAAAGTGTCCCTTTATAATTTTTTTGAAGGGTACTTTTGAAGGCAAAGTTTTCTTCACAAAAAATCTAAAGGGCACTTGGAAGAAAAGTGACCATTCAGATTTTTTTGAAGGGCACATTTGAAGAAAATAAGAAGGAAGAGGAAAGAAAAGAGGAAAATGAAATAAAATAAGAATAAAGAAGTGAAGGAAAGAGGAAAGAAAGAATAAAAATAAAAATAATAAGAATAATAAAAAGGAGAAGAAGATGAAGGAAACTAAAAAAAAGCTTGAAGAAGAAGCTGAAGAACTTTGTTGATACAAAAAAGGATTTGTCCAAAAGATTAAGTAAGGCTTCCAAAGATAAAACACCTATGTACATTATTGGCATGGAATAAAAATGAACAAGGACATTGTATTTAGCTAATTTTCATAGGGGTGAAATTTTCTTAATAGTTTAGAAATTCATAAAGGAGGCATGCTTGCTATGCCTAAGACTAGTTGCCTTAATCCTTCTATTGGGAATGGAGTCAAACATAACTCAATCAAAATAAATGAATAAGATTCTTTTCAAAACACAAAAACTAGATGATCACACAAATATTAAATAAAAGGAAGGAAAAAACTTGCACTACATAGTACTTAGAGAACACAATAGAAAACAAAAGGAACACACACCTAGACTAATATTTACAAGATAGGCTAGTATGGTTAATAACAAAGTTTAAGATGTATCCAATTTACTGAGATAGGTAACTCTTCTCCATTAATTTTGGCTAGCTGAAAGGAATTACTTTACTTTCACTTTTTGATGATATAGGGTCCACTCTATAAAGTTTCAAACTTTGTATGCCTACCTATTTTTTCCCTATCTTCATCCCACTTCAAAACTAATTCACCCTTTTGGAATAATCTTGTAGTTTACCTCTTTTCAAAGGAATTATTCATGATTATTTGGTGATACTCCATGGATTTATGTGCATCACCCCTTATTTCTTGTAGTTGCATTAATTTTGTTAATTTAGCCTCCATTAGAGTGCTCTCAAGTCTGCTATACAAGTTCTAGAGTAGGGAGTTCTTGAGCTATGGATAGCCTAGCTTCTCTCCCCTAAATAATTACAATAGGAGAGTTACCAATTGATTTATTAGGATTAATTTTATCTACCCATAAAGCTACCTTCAATTTATTATTCTAGGCTCTTTGATTGTTCTCCAATGTTCTCTTCATTATTTTGATGAGGTTCTTATTGATAGACTTAGCTAATCCATTACCCTAAGGGTAATAATTAGATTAGGTAGTCAAGTGAACTCCATTCCTTACTACCCAATCAAAAATTTTAACACTTATGAAGGCAAGTGCATTATCAGAAATAATGACATGGGGAACTCCAAACCTTGTGACAATGCTATCATAAAACTCCAAGATAGATTTTTTTCTTGCTTCCTTCAATGCAATAACCTCTACCAACCTTGTGAATTAGTTCATAGCAGTCAATATCCATTTGTGTCTAGCACTTGATGGAGGGATACCAATGAAAGTGAGACCCCATTAAATGAAAGGTTGGTCCACTTGGATAGGTTTCAATATAAGGGTTACAAGATTTTATTTTCCTACAAAGAAGTCACATGGATGACACACCTTATCCTAATGATAACAATATTTAAAAATACTAGGCCAATAGTAACTAGCCCTCATTATCTTTTTAGCTATAGTTCTAAGAGAGAAATGACCTCCATCAGCACCATTGTGAAACTTTTTTAATAACATATCAAACTGGTCATTGTCAACACTTCTTAACATCACACCATTTATATCCATTCTAAAGAGAACATTATCAACAAGGCAATAGGGAATGGTCTAAAATCTAAAGTATCTCCTTTGAGACTTTCTCAAACCATTGGGACACTCACCATTTTGAAGAAAAATGATAATGTCTTGTGTCCAACTTTGATCTTACATTTGATCAGTTGGTTGAGGTTGAACTTGGTTGACCAAGACTTACTCCTTTGGCTCTTGAATGTCTAAAGCTAAATGCTCACACAATCCTCTTCCTCTTACCAAGTTTTTCACTTTAATGTCTACATCTTACTCCATTACCTTTTTTATCCATCCAACTCTCTTCTCATTGAGGTCCTTGCTTAGGATGAACTCTTTGGTGCTGGGGTGGGAAATCATGACATGTATTTTATTATTAGAAACCATGTGCCTAAATGTCTTCAACCCTCTAATCATTGTTAGAACATGGTTTTCAACAAAATAATACTTAACCTCATACTTATCCAATCCTTGACTAAAATAAGAAATTGGTTTCTCAACCTCGTCATCATTCCTGTATATAAGCATATCTAAGATTGTGTCTAGGTTAGAAAAAGTATAAAGAAAGAAATCCTTGGAGTAGTTCAGATTTAAGAGAGTAGGGGATGCTACAATTCCTTATTTGATGGTCTCAAAATTGTGCTTACCTTCCTTTATCCAAGAAAAAACTTGGTTCTTCTTAAGTATATTTGTGATAGGCTTTACCACAATTACAAATCCTAGAATAAATCTCCTTAAAAAGTTTATTTTTTCGAAGAAGCTTTGTATTCCCTTCTTGTGCTAAGGCAAGGACAAGCTCTGAATAGCCTCAATTATTTTGAGATCAATAACTAGGCCTTCCTTTGAAATGATATGTCCCAAAAGATTGCCTTCGTGAAAAACACATATGCATTTCTTTGGATTAAGGGATATCCCATACTCCTTACATTTTTCAAATACCTACCTTAGGTGCTCCATATGATCAATAACATATTTAGAAAAAATAGTTATATCATTAAGATATACCAGTAGAAATTTGCTAATCAAACCTTTGAAATCCATGTCCATTGCTCTTTGAAACATGGCTCCAATGTTTGATAAACCAAAAGGCATCTTGTTGTAATCAAAGGTCCCCCACTTCACAGTAAAGGTTGTCTTGAATTGATCTTCTTCTTTGACCAATATTTGATTGTAGCCTAAATACCTATCAAGAAGTGAGAAGCATTGGGAACCAGAAACAACTTATAGAATTTACTCCATAGAAGGAAGTGGATAATGATCATTAAGAGACACTCAATTAATATCTCTAAAATCTAAATATATCTTGATTTAGCCATTCTTTTTATGGGTAGGTATAAGGTTGGCTACTCAAGTTGAGTGCTTGATAAGAAATATGATCTAGGACTTGGTTAGTTTGGTCAGCTCCTTCATCAGTTCTTCAATCTTAAGATTGATAGGCCTCTACTTTTGCTTGACTATTTTAGCTCCCAATATTAGCTCAATGGTGTGATGAGTTAGGATTGGATCAAACCCTTTCAAATATTTATACTGACAAGAAAAGATATCATGGAATTATTTTCATAGTTCAAAAAAAGCCTACCTTTCAAATAAAGAATAAATCTTACCAATTTTTAGGAGCTTTTCTTTGAAAATTTGGACCCTCTCATAATTTTATTCCTTTATAGACATACTCACTCTCTCCTTCTTCTTCTAGTCATCCTCATTAAAGACACTCTCAAAGGTGATCATCCCCTTATATATTTTATTTTTCTTTAGCTATATGATCTATTCTTCATATTGATCAAGAAAATTCTTCTAGTTCCTTAAGGAGAAACATGCCTTGATCTACAAGAAGTGAGCAATGTTCTGATCACTCTCGAACACCTACCATGATGCTTCATTATTACGGATAGAAGGCCTCAAAATTATTTTGACATGAGACTGATCCTTCGCATTTATGACTTCAGCAACTGTATTGAATTGTGCCCTGATGGAAGCCAACCTATCAACATGTTTGTTTGAATCCCTTGGTATGGGTTATATGTTGAAGGCATCAAAGTCTTCAAGTAGATCCCATGCCCTGTGCTTGTAGGATTTAAGAAAAGATTTTTTTGTTGTAACTTGAATTTTTACTTGGTGAATGATTAGTTCACTATCCCCATAGACTTTCAAATTCTTGATTCTTCTCCTTTTTGCCTCCTACAAGCCATTAACTAGGCCTTTATATTCTATTGTATTACAAGTGTAGCTGATGTGGAATCTATATGAGTAGTATTGATTATTTAATGGAGAAACCAACATAAATCTATCTCTTAAACCTACTTTGCTTCTTGAACCATCAAAAAACATCTCCCATATGCCATCAAGTTCATGATGTCATTGGTAAGTGAAGGGGTTAGAGCATCCTTTTCATGCATACAATAAACTCCTAAATAAGTCTCTTATATGAAGGTGTATGGATCAATTATATGAATATTAATGTTGTATTTGTCAAGGAAAATTTTGGAAATACCTTCAAGGGGGGAAGATGTTTCACAATTCTATGATAGTTTCTTCTTCTTTGTTGATTAGACAACTCTGATTTGAATTTGTTTCCATGTATGGCTCAATATGAAACTTTGATAAGGGTTGAGTCCTTATAGTTACCTTGGATCCATACCTTATTTTAAAATATAAAAAATACCAGTCAGTAGAAAGGTACCCTCCTATCTTAGTTGTAAAATTCATTGGCAAGTAGATAGCAAAATGGGTTGGAGGATCTACCACCACAACATCTTGCAAAATTGAAAAACTTGGGAAGCCATGTAGAAAGACTTTTAGACCTTTGATTAATCCAACTATCTTGGTTGGAGTCCCATCAAATTGCAATACACCCTTACTATGTGGCTCGTATTTTAATCCCAATTTGTCATCCACCACTATAGGCATGATAATGGTACTTGCTCCACTATCTACAATGTAATTATAGACTAGCTTATCTCCCATAATGAGGGTGAGATAGAAGGGTGGAGGATTTTTAGACTTGTTAGAGGGTTATAAGACATGGATTGGGTCATTGTTAAGGGATACACCATTTTGCTTTGAATTTTGAGTTTTTACATGAATATTTTCAAGATGTTCTTGTAATAGCTCTTTCTGACCAAGAATATGCAAGACTTCCCAAAAAGATATGCTTATCCTGGCATTATTCAAATAATAAATAATTTTTAGAGAGGGAGAATTCACTTTTTATTGAACCTTTGAAGGTAGAGGAGTCTAAACCTATTGTGTTGTAGGTTTGGCAATCCTACTTGTACTCTAATTTTGCTAAGGAGCATGACTTATAGTAGGTACAACATTAGGATTCACACTTTATGGCCTTAGAGAGGCATCACTTGGAGTTACATGTGCCCCTATAATATCGCCTAGAGCTCTATTTTTGGCTCTTGTGTTGGTTATAACTAACATTATTTTATTCAACATGTAGTCATATTTGACTTGAAAGTTCATCATGCCTATACTCTAATTTCTCCCTTCTCCATGAACATCTCTTTGTCTATGACCTACTTCATCTGAATTCATGTATGGAGTGGACTCCTCTTATGTTGCCAAAGCTTGGTTGGATCCTCCATAATTATGCATGAATTTATCTTGAGGATGTCCCCATTGGTTGAAATGATCATCTCCTTAGACTAGATTAACATGTACTAAGACAACTGCCTTCATGAGAGGGGTGGAGTTAGGATTATAGGCATTGGGATGCCTATTTTAACTTTTTCTAACCTTGTCCCATTCCTTGATAATTATACTGGGGTAGAGCTCTATATCCTTGTTGAGGATAATATTGATGACTGGGGGGTACTTACCTAGAACCAAGCTTGTTTGAGCTGAGATTGAAATGACCAAATTTCCTCATCCTTATCAACAACATTTTCCACCTTCTTAGGAAAGGCTCTTGGCTTCACATTGGTACCAAGAAGTTATGCTATGATTAGAGCTTCAACTGCATTGTGAGATAGCACATGCATACAAACTCTTGGAGGAAGTTTTATATCATATGTTAAGCTATTTTCAGCTTCAATGGCTAGTTTATACACACATAGCAAAGTAAAACCTCCCATTGACTATAACATAACAGCCATATCAATGTTAATACCTTTGACATAGGTGGGGAACATGAAGATAAGAGGAGATCTCATGATAGGTGGCAGCCTATGCCATGTCCTTTGGAATTTATCATTGAAGTCCCACATAGATTCATTAAGACCTCTTTTTATAACATTTAGTTGATGAATCAATGAAGTATGGTCACTTTTATTTTCAAATCTTATAACCAGAAATTCCTCAAAGCCATCCCAGCTAGTAATGTAGCCACCTCCCAACATTTTGTACCAGTCAAGTGTTTTGGCTTTCAGAGACATAAGAAGCAATCTAATGGCTATGTTGGATCTACTAATATTATGGAAATTAAAAAAGTTAGAGATATTTCTTATATGTTTAGATGGTGTGATAAGCCCCTCACCATTAAAAGTAGGAAGACTTTTGGTGGCATTAAGAGGGATAGGTTCATATGTAGGAAGGTCTATGGGATTTTGGTTGTTAAAAGCTAGGAAGGGTTGATGTTTATCCATCTCTCTTATTTCCCTAATTTATCCTCTTTCCATTTTATCCCCTATTTATTCCTCTTCTTCAACTTCTTCCTCTTCTTGCACTTCTTCTTCTTCCTCTCCAAAACCTCCTTACCAAGGATCTCTCAGGGTTAGGAGTGGTTCAGGGCATTGCTCTTCAAGAAGAGCCTTCGCTAAAAGGGCTTGATCAAAAATCCTAGATGACCTTATGATGACCATATAGTACGATGTGTAAAACTTGGTCTAGACCCAAGGATTCACATCCCTAGTGGAGTCACTAAATGCTACCTTAGGTATATTTCTATAACTTTAGGCTTGTCAAGACCATCATTCACCTTGACATATAAAATAAAACCTAGTCCGATCGATCATGATAGAATTATTGGTTCTAAATCTTGCACCCTAGAAGAGAGTGTTCAATCGTCTCCTAAATTTGGGTAATATGGAAACATTTCCAAGGCATGTGGGTGTACCTATGCTAGAAATGGACCTCTAGATTGAAAGGGATAGTTCCCTAGATATGCCTTTACTAAAATAGGTTACTTAAAAGGAAAAGGATTAGAAATGCATAAGGGAAATCTGATATAAAAATGGTGATGCACCAAAATTATCCTCCACATGAATGCAATACATGATTACATGATACAATAAAAAGAAACCTTGTTGCCAATATATGAAAAGTTCTAACATAAATTTTTCAATGTATAGGTGAGACATATGAGATCACACAAGGTAAAGAAACTAAAATACAATAGGTATAGTTTAAAAAAGGTTATACACATGCAAAATCTAATACATTTGGATGCACTCTACATGAATTATTAGATTGAAACTACTGATCAAAATGTGAAGGACAAAGGACACAAATATGAAACCATCACTTGTCACTCTATGTCTCTTACACACGTAATTGTTTAAAACTTGAAATGAATAGACCTATGCTTGATTTCTTAAAGGTAGGAAACAATAAAATAATTCAATAGGGCTTCATCATACTTTTGTGGATCTCTTTTACATTAGTCCAAGGGTTGTATTTATAGATGAGGAGGAGAATATGAGGAGGCCTTTGGCACCAAAGGTAAGGAATCCATTCTATTGGAGGTATCCATCTTTGTTTATAACTGACTTTGCCAAAGATGCTTGTTAGGGCACTCTGATTGATCCATGTCACCTTCTCGAACACCTTTAACTTACCCCCTTGAAGATGCTTCTTAAATGGTTGATTAAAAAAATGAGATATTTGAGCAATGGAATAAAAATAGTTGCAGCAAGAACCCACCTATTAGAAAATTTGTCCTAATGCTGAACCTCTTCTCCTTGGCTTCTTGTCTTTTTTGATGGCTCTCAAAGAATGACATAGATCATGATTTTGTGTAGTTAATCTACCTAGCATGGATCCCTATAGATCATTCCCCATTTTTTCTTCTCTTTCCACATGCTAGCTTTTCATTTTTCTATTCATGGCTCTCATGCACCGTCGATCAACCATTGGATAAAGTGTATAAGCTAAGCAGCTCTACAAACTTGATTTACACTTTGTAGTGTAATTAAACTTTTTATGACCTCCTTACTTATAAAGACTATAAGCAAAGCCTTAGGAGAAACCTAGTTTTCACTTGTAGACCCATTCAAGTTTTTTGACCTACTTAGCTTATAAATTTTATAAGCTAAGCACTTGGAAAATCCTAATTTGCTCTTGTAGACCCATTCAAGTTTTATAGACTCACCTAATTTGAAGTCTTTGAGTTGATTTACTTATGAAGTTCATAAGTAAAGCACCTAGATAATCCCAATTTGCACTATGAAAGTCATTCAGGTTTTTAGAGATGCTCAACTTTAGACTTGTCTACCAAGAAGACTTCAAACTTCTCAAACCTGATTGTTTCTCAATGACTAGTTCATGATGTTAAAATTGACATCTCCTATCCCATCATGGGATATTTGAATCCCAATGGCTACTTATTTATATTTAATTTGATGTCTCCCAGCATGTCATGGGATAATTCCTTTGGGCATATTTCTTCATATTTTTTGCAAAGGGGAAATTCTTTGAGCTTTTTACATAGGGGAATTTCTTAAAGATTTTTTCTCGAAGGAAATTCCTTCAGACAATTTATATGAAGGAATTATTTTGAGATTTTTTTTGGGCTCTTGGAAAGTGTCCCTTTGGAAAATCTCAAAGGGGACTTTGGGAAGGAAAGTGACCCTTCGAGAAATCTTGAAGAGAAGAGCAATTTTGGAAAGGAAAGTGCCTCTTTGGGAAATCTCGAAGGGAACTTTGGGAAGGAAAGTGACCCTTCAAGAAATCCTAAAGGGTTCTTTTTGAAATGAAATTTCCCCTTTAATAAATCCTTAAGGGCACTTTTGGAAATGAAATTACCCCTTCAAGAAATCTTGAAGGGCACTGTGGGAAGGAAATTAACCCTTAGGGCACTTTTGAAAAGGAAAGTGAAGGCAAAGTATCATTCATAAAAAATATGAAGGGCACTTGGAGGAAAAGTGACCCATCAAATTTTTTTGAAGGGCACTTTCAAAGACAAAAAGAGATAAAGTGAACCTTCAAATTTTTTTTGAAGGGCACTATGAGACAAAGTGTCCCTTTGGAATTTTTTTTGAAGGGCACTTTGAGACAAAGTGTCCCTTCAAAACTTTTCTAAAGGGTACTTTCGAAGGCAAAGTGTCCTTTGGAAAAAATCTGAAGGACACTTCGAAGAAAAGCAACCATTCAAAATTTTTTAAAGGGTGCCTTTAAAGAAAATAAGAAGGAAGAGGAAAGAAATAGGAAAAGGAAATAAAAGAAGAAGAAATAAGCAAAGGAAATAGGAAAGGAAGAAGAAGAAGAAGAAAAGGAAGGAGAAGAAGATGAAGAAAATATAACAAAAGCTTGAAGAAGATGAAGAAATTTGCTAACAAAAAAAAGGAATTAGCCAAGATATTTATAAAATATTCCAAAGAGAAAACACTTGTATACATTATTAGCACATAACAAAAGTGAATAAGAACATTGTATTTAGCCCATTATTCACAGGGGGTGAAAATTGGCTAATAGTAGCATCATGAGATAAAAATTATAACTTAAGAGTATTGACTTATTTTTGTAGATATCTTATGGTAATCATGATGAATAACATATCAAATTTAGAGAGTGGTGAAGAGATTTAACATTTTCTTACAGTTTTTAAACTACCATTCATATAAAACACCTAAATGATATATTCATGAGAACCTTTGAAAATATGGTCATCACATGGTTGTGTAAGATGTGATAAAAGAGTATCCATGGATAAAGAGATAATTTTATGATTTTGGATGGAACTAAGGTTGATATTTTCATCATTATAAGGTGTTATGTCATTTAAAGTTGTCTAACATATATTATTAGCAAGGGAAAGACCTATACTTGTAAATGCAAGATCTTTTTGAATTGAAAAGGCAAAGGATGAAGAAAAATGAACATTTCCTATGTCATTGAGAATGCTAGGAGAGGGAGTAAATCAAGTTTCGCCTTTATTTGTATCAAATGTACTTGGAAAGTTAATTTTATGTTTACACAATGTATCTAGTATTACCACATTCTTATGACCTTCACATGTATTTTCACTATGCCATTCAAGCAAAGGAGGAAATGAATTAGTACATGGTTTTTTCTCATTACAATTTTTAGAAAGAGAAAGACCTTTACTTATCTCATTTGAGTGAGTGAAATAAGGTATAATATTTTCAATATTAGCATCACTTTGAAAATAAAGCACAAACTTAAGTTTTTAAACACTTTCATTATTAGAAATAAGGGAGGAAATGGTCATTTTTTAATCATTTACATCATTGGAAGGAGAAGAGAACATTCAAATTTTTATGTATCTAGATAATGTACAAAATTTTGACTTACAACATTATGAATGGTAACCTATTTCTTATCTATGGTATCATTTGTTTGGAAGGCACTACCAAAATGGATTATTATTTACTCTTTAGACCCTTCATCATCTAAAAAATAAGAAACAAGGGAACTAATCTATATATACCCAAGACAAATATCATTATAATAATAACCATATGATAGCATACTATGATCATTACCTTATTCATTTACATTTGTATTTTCATAATTAATTCTTTCATTGTCATAGTTATAAGCAAAAGAAGAGGTGTTATCTTATTTTTTATTTTTCATAATATATTCATGTGTAATAAATTGATCATTGGGAACATTAAAGAAATAATTGAGAGGGTGGGGCTTTCTAGAGCCTTGTGTAATAAAAACCATGATAACTTCAAATTTGCACCCAATCGTAAAGAGAGAAAGTAAAAAGCCTAGAGTAAAAAGATAAGTAAGAATTCCTTAAGTAATTTATAGGCAATAAATTGGATCTAAAAATAAGTGAAGGGATATAAATTAAATTTTTGAAGGATAAAAAAACCCTACATGTACTCTAGGGTTTGGTTCAAAAAATAAAGGATGGGTTGACCAGAATTTTTTATGCTATATGGGGTTTTATAAAATCACACTCAAGTAAATAAAATTTCTTGAATGGGATAATAGTAGATTCAAATTCACATTAAAAATATATTCAATAATACACATTTACCTAATTTAGCATGTACAATAAATATAATTAAATATAGTACAACCAAGGGATCAGGAGATTATATCTTATTCATAATTTGGATCTAGGTTTTGATAGTGATATTAAATCATCTTAGGGAATTAATCAGGTTCTAGAATCTACTCACTCTAAGTTTTGTCTAGTTTCACCTATAGGACATGTGTGTTGACCATAAATAGTTGCATCAAATCATATCTCTAACTTTATTGTGTGTATATAGCCCAAAATACATAAAAGGGGTGATAAAATATTATATTAGACTTGTAATATCACTTTTATGCCTATTTGGTGCCTCAAAATATGTTTATATATTTGTAAAATATATCCAATAATAAAAAATCTTAATATTCTTGACTTTGAACTTATTTAACCTAGTAAAATGGGGTTAGCATGTGAGTTAAGATAAACCTAGTTGTAGACCATGGAAAACTACATACGATGGTTCTAGATGTTGAGCTAACCATTAGAAACCCCTAGGGACTCTTTCAAAACCTTTCGATCGTAAACCTTTAGTCAAGTTAACTGACTAGCAAAACTGACTAACTAACCCACCTTAACCAAACTTGTCCTTACCCTTGACCTCTGATGGTCACCCTAACCATAAATGTCCATCCCTTAATTGCCTAACTAGTTAACTCTAATCAACTCTAGCTTACTTTTTAGTATTTAGCTTGTCTAATTTGTGTGTGAATCAATGCATGCAAAAGCTAAATTTAGACACCCTGTTAAATACCTTGTTGAACTATTGTTTCAACTCTCCTTTCTTCCTATAAAAAGAGAGGAGGAGAAGGTGAAATAGATCATCATATACATCTAGAATCAAAGCCTCTTGCATCATAACTTTTGTAGGTCTTCTTCCAGTGAAGTAGTAAACCAACAAGTGTGACAAAGATCCAAAGTGTATCCATCGACCAACAACCAAGAATTGTTACTCTACTAAAATTGTTTTAGACTCCATCAATAAGTTATCAGCTACACACCTTGACCCTTATTCACATTAGTAACTAGCAAGCTAAGTATATGTTTCTAGTAACTAGTTACTTTGTTTCTATTTCTCAACCAACCTAGCCCAAACACACTTTCCAAAATTTTATTTTGTAACCTTATCAAACCCATTTCTTGAACTAGACCAAAATTGCAGTAACCACTGATGGTCACCCTAACCATCGATGGTCTATCCATAACCACCGATGGTTTCCCAACTATCGATGGTCATCCAAACCACTGATGATCACCCCAACCACTGATGGTTACTATGTGACAAATAATTAATCTATTTTCACCCACTAGACCTCAACCAAATCCAACTTTCTTTCCCTCTACCTGATCACAAAGCCCCACCCTATTTTTTAAACCATACATGATTTATTTAGCATTAATATTCAATCATTTATTGTTATAATTAGTCAAATTAATCTCTTTTAAACACTTCTTGTATTTGATTTTAGTACCTTCTATGATATATACAAGTAATTTACCTTTCTATTTTAGAACTTAATTATTTAAAAGTATGGATTGACATCCTCAAAGGAAGCTCATGCTTCTTGGATGTAGTTTGATAGGCAATCCACCCTACTATCTAACTAATCAACCATTTATTTAGTGATTTATTATCTGAAGGTCATTCCTCCCAAGCCAAATAGGAGTATCTACAACCATCTAGATAAATGCACGTACAACATATCAATTATACTAACCATACCCTTCTTGAATTTCTTCCTCTCTTTCTTCTAAAAGATATAAGCAAAATTTCACTAAAAGATTTTGGCATACTAAGTGTCATACTTGAGTCTTTTATTGGGTTCATAGTTGCATATAGGTTCTTCTTCTTCTTATTTTATACTCATATAATGAAATCAAATTTTCATTTTGAGATTAAAATTGACTACATGCATTATTTTCTTGCTTAGTTTAGCTCACATTGATTAATTAAGTGAATTAATCATATATTCATTCTTATCACATAGATAAGACCAAACCACTTACATTTAATCAAATATAAAAACATTGGCATAAGTGTTGACTAGGATTTCATTACTTAGCAGTCACCTTTCCTAGATATCCTACTTGGATCTCATCACCAAGGGGAAAACCAACTCAGCTCTCTAGTTGAGAATAATCTTTGGAAATTAGTATATCTTGTCTAAGCACATGATACCCTTATCATTGTGGTGTGTGAAGTGATGGGGTAGGCCCCAATATCAAGACATGTAATGATTTCCAATATAGATCCCTTAAGAGCCTAAAAACAACCATAGACTTATTTTCTAGTACCCACTCTACAAGCCAAGTTGAGTCACACAATTCTTAAAGCTTAAGGCGTAAGCCACAAGAGAGACTAAAAATAACCTTAGGATTTAATGTGCTTTAATGTGTGTTTTGTTTCCTTGAATTTTTCTTATCTTCTCTTTGTTTGAGTTTTGATATTACTTGTGTCTTATTCTTTCCCTTATCTAAATGGTTTTAACTAAACAATAAATAATAAACCAAACAAACCATGACCCACCTCCTAATCATCCATATTCATCTTCTCCCTCATCCATGCAATATATCTTAGATGTAGAGAGCTCTCTCCATCCCCAGGGAAGTCCTACCATCCCTCAAATGGTTGCCCAAGGTGATGCATATTTTTCCATCTTTCTAGATAACAATCCCATAGCCCTCCAACATTACCTTAACACCATATCTCATCATACCCATACTTCAGTTCCACCTATTGACCCACCCTATGACATGTCATCCCACCTTATGGGGGACACTTCTATAGCCACCATCTCCACCTAACTTGTAGTCACCTAGGCATCATCCTCTACCAATAACCTTACCAACAACACCATCCAAAACCAACCCACTCAACCAAGAAACACCCAAACACCTTCTTCCCAAACTAACAACCCTCCTAGTATAGGACCAACCCAACCTTTGGGCATCAATACTTCCCTTACCATAGGAACCCTCTATTGGTTTCACCACCATTCCCCTCATTCCCAATCCATTTAACTCCACTCCATTCCAAATTTTGGTGCTTCTCATACATTCTACCCTTTCACCCATTAGTATCAAGGTTACGACTTACCCTCTATCTCCTAACCCATCCATACCTCCTACCTAACCTATGTTAATATATCAACAAGTTCCCATTTGACAAAACCCAAGATACATACCTAACCCACAAGGGTATGTACCTATACCTTATACCCAACCACCTATCTCTAAGTATTCATATGTGGCATCATCCTAACCACCATTCCCCCATACCAAGATGTGAAAAATTCTCAACCCCCCACCACTATCCATATGTTGGACCTACCCAAACCCAATATAATATACCCTACAACTATGGGAGTGAACAACCACAAACAAACCTTGTCAAAATGTTAATGGATAAAATGAATACTTTGGAGTCATCTATTTTTGGTGTCTATAACCTCATATCTTATGACCAAATATATAACAAACTAATTTATCCATCCATCCCTATTAGACCTTATCCTCTTTAATGGAAACTTCCACAAGTTTTAAAGTTTCAGAGTAAGGAAGACCCTCAACAACATCTAATAGCATTTAGGCATTCATGCTATATGATTTCCTATGATGATTCTCTCCTTCTTAGTACCTTCCCCATGTCCCTATTAGGTCTGGTACTAGATTGGTATAGTGTTATTATGAATCACTCCCTCTTTTATTTTACCCAACTAGTCTAGAATTTCTTAGATCACTTTTTCTTAAACATCTCTAAGAAAGTCTCCATCACTCATCTCTACTCCATCATTCATCAATTTAATGATGAATCCATTATTTACTTCATATCCCATTTGAGATGTTTGATAAATCAATGTTGTTTCTCTTTGCCCCACCTTGATGTAATTTAAATCTTTACTTGAGATTGTTTTAAACACATCTCCTCTACTTTATGGGTCTAGAGCTTTAGGACCTTTGACGAAGCTTTCACCATGGCATATAAACTAGAGAATAGAGTTATTGATGAGGTAAATTGAAATTGAGAAAAAATAAGTCCATATTAAAATCAAATGAGACCCCTTCTTCCAAACCTAAAATTTAAACTAACACTAACTCCAAAAACAAAGGAACCATGAATGAGGTTGTCCTTAATACCACTCCTCCACCCATTGTTAACCAACCCAAATCCTCCAATTCATCTAATTGGAAAACTAGAAACCCAAACCATAACAACCAAAATAAATTTTATCTGATAGTGGAGTCATATTATTTAGTCTTGGAGAATTTTTTGAAATAAAATATCATATAACTACCACTGATAAAACCTCTTAATCAATTTGATTCCCCCCATCTTGTACCTGGTTAATAGAAGGAGAACAAATTATGCACCTTTCACCATTTCATTGGCCATGATGTTATTAGGTGTAATACCTTCAATAAAATCATCCAAATCTTCATAAAAAGGGGGAAATTATGTTTGATAACCCCAATGCACCCCCAAGTCAAGTACCTAACATCTTTATATAGCCATTTACCAATCATGCCCCTCCCATGAATAATGAAAACAATCAAGTAGAATCCTCTCATAAACATGAAGTTCACATTATTAATGCAGTCCTTAGTCAACTAATTTTTAAGGAATCCATTGATGAAACCACCTTTCCTACACCTCCACTTATTTAGGTAGTGGAGTCATCCTCCATTCCTCTAGAAAATGAAACCCAAAAATAACCCCTCCATCTTCTCCAATCATTAAGGTATTTGAGTTTATGACCTATCCTTTAGAGGAATACCAAAAGAAGTAGCCATTACCACCATGTTCTTCTCATGTATCATACAACAATCCATTATTCCTCTATAAATCACACCTAATGAAGTGATCACCCTACCTACCTCTCCCATAGGAGGCTCATCTTCTCAAAACTTAGAACCTTTGATTAAGAAAAAGGATAAGGTAAAAAACTCTCTGTTCTTCTCATGTATCATACAACAATCCATTCTTCCTCTATAAATCACACCTAATGAAGTGATCACCCTACCTACCTCTCCCATAGGAGGCTCATCTTCTCAAAACTTAGAACCTTTGATTAAGAAAAAGGATAAGGTAAAAAACTCTCTCTTTCTACCCATGGGTTTGACCTTTGAGCTTAGTATTGAAGGGATCAAATCCATCTATAATCCCTTCTCGAGATTAGTCTAAAACATGGAGTATTTATCCCAACCTGATGCAAAACATGCCACATTTTGGCACCATCTCAAGATTCCTTACCAAACCAAGCCATAACCTCCAATCATACCACTATAATACTAACCTTATATTACCATTATCTAACCCACTTTTACTATAACCAAGCCATTGGAAACCTCTACTGACCAAACCATACCTGAACAATCCAAACTAGCTCCACCCAAAATAGCTAACCCACCTTCTATAATTCTAATTAAGCCTAACAAAAACCTTGGTATATTTGTTACTCAAGACCTTACTCACCCATCATTTAAATTGGAATTAAATTCACTAAAACTACCAAAGAAGCCTCAAACCAAGCCAAAAAAGAAGTTAAAACCATTAAAGATTGTAAAAACCAAAACTCTGCCTCTACCTTCTACTTTGCCCTCTATTTTAGGACCTCACCCTTATACCTTGGTAAGGAAGCCAATCATCCCGGATAAGTCTCAAATCAAGCCACCCATTTTGGTTACACCATCACTCCTACTTTCATCATCATCCATTTTTACTAAACCTTCTATAACAAAACTACCTACTTCTCAAGCATCCACCCCGACATCCTTCACCTTTAAACAATCCATACCAAAACCATCCACAAAGAATGTTCCTTCACCTAGCTCTCTAACCATCAAACTAAATCCTAAATTTTTTTCCACTTCAACTACCACAACTAAGACCTCCATGCCTTTGACACTATTAGCTAAATTTTACTCAACCATCCTATAGAGGCTAGTACAAGCATCTTGCTTAATCTTTCCACCTATTAGACCATTCAACCCACATAGTCCTAAACCATCTTGGTATAATGAAAAATTAGTATTATCATACCATAGAACACCTAATAATGACATAGATAATTTTAAATCTCTCTAAATACTAACCCATCACATATATCACAAGGGTGACTTAATGTTAGATCAACCTCCTAAGAGCCCACCATTGATCCAAGAATTGAGAATAATCAACCATCAATCAATATTTACCTACTCCTCAACTCTCACCTAAGAGTGAAGAGGAACCAAAGTAATCCACTAACCTAACTCCTCCCTAAATCTATACCATCCATGTAGTCACATGATCACAAGCTTAACCTAAGGATAAGGGAAAAAAAAGGTGTCCATTTCATGGATATATGCCTCTTCCACCACTCAATCACCCAGCCAATACCAAATATCTTCACCTTTAACCTGACCCAAGATGTCCATCTTGGTTCCCTCTCAATACAACCCTTCTAAACCGATTTGAAGAGTGGTTTTGAAATAGCTTCACCAATTAATAGTGAATATGAGTTTATATGAACTAATCACTACCTCACCCCATCACTATCAAGTAATGATAAAGGCCTTTCAATCCATAGAGGTCCAAGTAGAAGACCCATAACCTCTAGCATCCTTTGTCAAAACTTTTCAAATTTCTAACCTTATTACCTTAAAGGATTCAAAAATACCCTCTATCCATCTAGATGACCTAGATCCTCCCCTCTTCATTACTACATATACAATAAAAACCTAAATCAAGATGGTTATGATTGATGGGGGATATATTATCAACATTATCTCCTCCCATGCATATAACTAACTCAAATTACCTGAGAACATTATGTCAAAAACATCCATAGTAATCTGATCATTCAATGATACCATGGCCATAACTTTAATAACTATTGCCCTTCACATTCATATAATACCCTATATGCTTACTAAGCTCTTGTCTATAGGAGAAGGTGAGTTATAATACAAAAATTTTCTAGGATGTCATTTGATATCTTTTATGGATTATGTCTCATCCACCCTACACCAATGCATCAAATTTGAACATGAAGGTAAATTTATTACCATATAAGATGAATTGAGTCCTTTTACTTCATACAACATGATGTAATGACCCAATGACATTCTCATTCCTCCATCTAAAAATACTTCACTAGTGAAAGATGAATCCATGTCTTATTCTACCATTGAAACATCCACTAGTTCTTCCATCCCTTTCACCAAAATCCCCACAATAGACCCTTTGGAATCAGCCTTCTAGTGTCTTTCATTAGGGGAGTATCACCTTTTAACATTAGACACTTTTAGTACTCCTCAAGAGTATGGTAATATTGACCAACACCTTAGTTATGACCCCAATATTGGAATCGTGATTCCTTTTAGACCCTCAACTTGTCAAACCAATCTCATCTATGGTGGAATTTCCAAGCCCCTTGACACTTATAACACCTCCTTTTCACCTCGCTCATTCACCTCTAATTTCTCCTATCTAGATAAACTAGAGTTTTCCTAGACATACATATATAGGTATGATTGGAATGGATTTGGTCTAGGTTGGTATGGACATGGGTTACACGAGTTGTTTTCAATCAAAACCTCAAAACCTAAAAAAAATATGGCCTCAATTTTATGGCACCTAAACAACAAATAAACATGCCTCCCATTCTTTTTATTGATGAGGAAATCCCATCTTCACCATCCACTCCATCATTGACAACTAATGATTTTGACAACATGTTTTTTCATCAACATGATCAGCCTTAGACCCTTGACTTATCAAAAGGATGGGTAAATTTTAACCATTCTTCTAACTCACCCTAAGATGATAGGAGATGAATCTCCTACTATCAATATTGTTTGGTATCAATATGATGATTTCATTCTCACCAACCTTGGTGCAGAAGATTCCTCTATCCACAAATCTCTTCCTCCTAAGACTTCAACCATGTTGAATGAATCCACCATGGATATTAACTTAGGAACTCTAGATAACCTATGTATTTTAAAAATTGGTCAATCACTAAATTTCAAGGAGATTTTGGACTTCCCCTCCTTCCTACAAGATCATAGCATAGAATTTGTGATAGATATTGGAAGAGCCAAACACAGATTAAATCATGCATAGAGAAATGAATACATAGAGATCAATTATTTCAATATAAATAATAAATTCTACTATCTGATAATAATGTTCCACACTCTAATAATTTTATAATACAATGGCTATTCTATAACCAACAACATAGGAAAAACAACTTCCTAAATAATAGGATGGACTAATAACCATATACTCATTATTAGACTTATGGGTGTAACAAATATATTATTGTTACAATAATAATATATTAATTACTAATTTACTAAATCATAAGTATTAATTACTTTACATTAAATACCCAAACTAACTATTTAGCTCACAATAAATCTCAAAATTTAGCTTAATAATAATGTTACTAACAATTAATGCATAACATTCGATGATGGAAGAGAGGAGAATAATGGGCTGTAGTGTGTGCAGGTCATGGCTGAGCTAGGGCAGCCATGCCCTAGCCTATTCAAAGTGGTGGGTTGGTGTGTGCAGGTGTAGTTTGGGGGAGTGAAGAAGTGGCAAAGGGCTGAGGCATCAGGTAGAGGTGTCACAAGGTCATGCTGGACTAAGGAGGGCATGATCATGGCTCAATAGGAGAATTTAAAAACTGCATTGGGCAAAAGTTTTAGTGCAGCTATGGGCATGAACAGGCAGAAGTAGCAAGGTAAAATAGTAGGTCAAGAGTTTTCTTCCAAGGATCTAGGAGTAAAAGAATGGATCTTGCCCAGGGGATCCAAGATTATGAAGATTAATGGTTACCTAGAGAAATTCAAGGAATGACCTAAACTGGTAATTCCTTTCAATATGATTTCAAAGGATGAGGAATATTATTCCAAGCATTCTTTGTATTACAAGTTTTTGGGTTTGAAATTTTCCATTCAATTTTTATAGGGTTGGGCTAGGAGAGTGTGGGAGCTAGAAGAAGAAATGGAGGTCACACTATTGGCAAATAACTACTTCATGGTCACATTTATACGTCTGGCTGACCGCAACAGGGTTTTTGAGGGAGGGCTATACTTTTACAATCAAGTTAGACTTTTTGTTAAACCTTGGCATGCTGGGTTTAATCCTTCTAAGGAATTACTAACTCAGGTTTAGGTATGGGTTAGGCTCCCCAGACTTCTTATTGAATGCCATCATGAGGATGTTCTCCTGATGTTAGCTTCAACACTTGGAAGGCCAATGGGGTCTTCAACTCAGACTTTGGGTAAAAAAGTCATGACTTTTGCCTAAATTTGTGTGGAATTTGATTTGAGCAAACCATTGCCTAATGCACTAGAGATGAGTACAGGTTCATACTCTTGGGTGTAACAATTGGATTATGAGACCCTTCCCTTTAGGTGTCACCTTTGCCATGAGTATGGACACTTGGTGCACAGATGTCTGAAGGATAAGCTAATGGAGCAACACCCCCAACTGCCACCTAGCAACATTCCCAGCACTGATAAAGGGAAGAAATCAGGGGTTGGGGAGAGTAGGGATGCTAAAGGTTTTATACAGGTGAAAGCTCAAAGCCATAATAGGGGCCAAAAGAGGACCCTTAGGGAGAGGTAGGATGATGACTCTTTCAATAGGTTTGAAATCTTAGACGAATTGGGCCAGCAAGAAGTAAGTCTGGGATTAATGAGTGTGGATCAATTCATGGGAGGTTCAATACCATAGATTAATTAAGCCAATCTTTTAGTGATTCTTCAAGAAGAGTCAGCCTTACCCATGGCTGTTGAGGAGAAAACAGAGGAATTGGGGGGAGGCGATAGATAGGGACTTGGAACAAAATGGAGAGGACCTGTACCCTTTGACAAGGATTGTGGGGACACAAGAAGATAAGAAAGGAAAATCTTCTCCTCACCTGGGTATTCTCTAGAGGGAGGGAAAGAAGGGGACATTAGAAAAAAGTGCTAAAGTGGGGTGCAAGAAGGACACAAATAGACTCAAGATGATTGGGGAGACCTTGGTGGAGTTTGGTGTAGTTAAGACCTTAGACTTGCACTTATTAACTCCTTTGAAATGATCATTATTTCATGGAATGTAAGGGGACTAGATAGTGGTCCTAGATAAAAGGTTGTTAGGGAATTAGTTAGATGTCAAGTACCTGATATTCTCTTTCTTCAAGAAATTAAAGTTTTTATGGATGATATGAGGAATATCGCACCCAAGTTATGGAGGTATGGCTCATGGCAGTGCATTAGAGCTCATGAATCTTCAGGGGGCATGGCTTATTTTTGGAATCTGTGCAAGATCCAACCTGTGTCTTAGATTTCCTTTAAATCCTCTTTATCTATGGTGGCTTCATGTATTGAGTTGGGTGAATCTATATTTTTTTCAATGTTTATGCTCCTACAGATTTCCAAGGTAAACTTCTTGTTTGGAAAAACATCCACTTTCTTCATCAATTATTTCCCTATCTGCCTTGGATTGTGGTGAGAGAATTTAATGCTATTCTTGATTTAACAGAGAAGAGAGGAGGTAATGCACAATTGGAACCTTCTTCTCTCCTACTCTGGGATAATATTAAGGCACTCAATTTAGTGGATATCAAGCCAGTTAATGGATGTTTTACCTAAAACAATCGAAGAGTGGGGGACAGGTGCATTATGGAACGTATAGATAGATTCATGACCTCCTATTAATGGGTGGGGGGTTTGTGGTCTTCCTACCTTGAGATTCTTGATTGGAGGGGCTTAGACCATTGGCCAATAAAATTGGTCATTTCTTCTTCCCGTGAGCCTCTAAAGGCACCTTTCAAGTTTTAGCTTATGTGGTTCAGGGACCCAGACCTATTTGGATGAGTGGTAGATTGGTGGAGGAGGGGTAGGCCTGATGTAGGAATGGCAATGTATACTTTTGTTAAGCTTCTCCAATTCATCAAGTACTAGCTCAAAAAGTGGAACTGACAAAGTTTTGGGAACATTTTCCAAAAGAAAAATGAGGTGTAGATGGAGCTGAATGTCATTACCAAAACCATTCAAGATGGGGGAATGACTAAGGTTTTGCTGAGGGAGGAAGCCAAGGCCTTAGAAGCTTTAGAGGAATGGGAACTAAGGGAGTAAATCTTTTAGAAAAAAAAGGCCCATATCGAATGGCTTAGAGAAGGGGATAAGAACATAGCCTTCTTCAATTCGATTCAGGCTAGACAACATGGCATGGGGATTACTTCTTTGGTGTTGAACAACAGGGAGACTGTTTCTTCTATGCAGGGTATCATTAATGAGACAGTACATTATTTTGCTTTGTTATTGAAGGAGGAAGCATAGGAGGACTCAGGTGAAGAGATCTAGACCCTGTCTTGTATTCCCTCTTTGGTGACTAGGGACATGAATGAGCATTTGATGAGGGATATATCCTTAGAGGAGTTAAGGAGGATAGTCTTTATGATGCAAAAAGGAAAGGCACCTGGTCCAAATGGCTTCCTGATTGAGTTCTTCCAAGAATTTTGGAAAATTATTAAATTTGACCTCCTGGCTATTGTTCAATAATCCCAGAGGAACAAGCAAATGCTTTGGGCTTTGAACTCCACCTTCCTGGCTCTCATTCCTAAGGGTATTGGGGCCAATAGGCTAAGTCTTTTTAGGCCCATTTCCCTCTACAATGCCACTTATAAAATTATTTCTAAGCTAATTGTTGAGAGGTTAAAAAAGTGGCTGCCTACACTTATCTCAGAGGAGCAAGGTGGCTTTGTGGAGGTCTGACAGATTTTGGATGGGGTGGTGATGGCTACTGAGACTATACATTTTGTGACCCAGTCCAATGAGAAGGTGATGTTTATCAAGTTGGATATGTCAAAGGCCTATGATAGAGTTTAGTGATCCTTCCTCTAGAAGGTCTTGGGCACGTTTGGTTTTGCAGAGGATTGGATTCATTGGGTTTTGAGTTCTGTGAACTCGACCTCCTTTTCAGTTCTGATTAATGGTGAGCACTCTAATCTTTTTGGGGCTTCTCATGGATTGAGGCAAGGTGACCCTCTTTCTCCTTACTTTTTTCTTTTATTGGTGGAAGGCTTGGGTCGATTGATCAAAAGAAATGTGGGTGATAATGCTATTTAGGGTTGGCAGTGGGGAGGGGAAATCCTTGTACAATCCCATCTCTAGTTCATGGCCGATGTGGCTTTGATGGGTAGGGCTACTATTAGGGAGGCATCTAACATATGCAAGAGCCTATATGTTTACCTTGCTACCTCTGGATAGGTAATTAATGAGGGCAAATCATCTTTTTTTCTTTAACACTCCTCTGACCATACAGTGAAGAGTGGCTTTTATCCTCAGGTTCCAAATTGGGAGTCTCCCACTGCTTTATCTCAGGATTCTTATCTCTACTGGCCGAGTGGCTAAAGAGTCATGGCAGGTGATCCTTGACAAATTTTGGGACAAGGTGAGTCATTAGACCCACCATTGGTTATCCTTTGCAGGTCAGGTTCAACTGATTCAATCAATGGTGCAGGCTCTTCCTATCTATAGGTGTATGATCTAGGTGGCACTGATGAGCTTTGTTAAGGACTTGGACTCCTTAACAAGATAGTTTTTATGGGCTATGAATTTATCTTTGACCAAGTGGAGCCTAATTAAGTGGGAAATGGTTTGCAGCCCAAAGAGGTTTGGTGGGCTGGGATTACGACAGTCTATGCTATTTGGTACTGCTTTGGTTACCAAACTATATTGGCATTGGTGTATGGAGTAAGATCAGCTGTGGGCTAGAGTGTTGTCCCACAAGTATTTTTTTGGGATTCCCTAGAGGGATATTCCATGGTATGATTTGGTTGGTAAAGGCTCGGTGATTTGGGTGACTCTCAAGAAAGGAGCCACACTGATTAAGAGGGGTCTTTTCTGGATATGCAAGAGTGGGGTGGAGGTCCAATTTTGGCATGACTCATGGGATGGTTTCCCTCCTATAGTTAGCCAATATCCTTAGTTGAGTACTCTGGCCCAGAGGTTTTGTGAAGCTAGCTAGAAAAGGGTGTGCAACTTTAAATCCCTTTCCTTTTAGGGGCAAGTGGCAGCTACCAGATGGAAGACCCCAGAAGAGTGGCTGATTCTCGGTCTGGAGGTAGAGTGCATAGACCTACAGAATATTCTATCCCAATGTACTTGTAATGCACTTATGGATAGTGATGTGTTAGCCTGGTTCCTAAACACAAAGTGGAAGTATACGGTGTCTTATGGCTATCAGGAGTTGATTTCCCAATAGTAAGAGGATCAAGGGGAAGTTTAGTGGTGGAAGAAAGATTGGAATGGTTTCTTGTGGCCAAAGTGTAATTGTTTTACATGGACTTTAGTGTGGAATAGATGTTTGACATGGGACAATATTTAGAAGTGGGGATTTTCTAGTCCTTTGAGGTGTGTGATCTACAATAGAGAGGAGGAAGACTCCTCTCAAATTTTCTTTTGCTATCCCTTCACTCTTTAATTATGGCACTTTTGGTGGGATGCATGGTGATGCTAGTGCATCCATGCTATCTCTTTGGCAGATTTTTGGTCTAGAGTGGGCCGTCCCCCTTCTTTGACTTCCTTCATGTAGGATGTGTGGTATGCTGGCCCTATTTTCCTACTCTGGCAAGTTTGGCTAGAAATAAATTAAAGGATTTTTAAGGAGGAAAAATTGGTGACTCAGCAAGTTTGGAGTAGAATTAAGGGAATGCTCCAGGAATCTATTGAAGCAAAGAGCGAGGTTATGCTACCATTGAAGAAAGGGGATGCTGAGGTCCTAAAACAATTTGGTATAAGAGAGTTATCTCCATTCTCAGCTTGTGTTAGACATGGTACATAAGGGTAGTGGAAAGTTCAACTATTGGGGAAGTGGATGCCTCCACCTATTGGGCTTTTGAAAATTAATATGGATGGGTTGTCTAGGGGCAACCCAGGGGCGGCCAGGATTGGTAGGATTGCTAGGGATTTTTTGAGATCAGTGGTTTTTATTTTCTTGGCATATCAGGGAATGTAGATGGTTAATAAGATGGAAGGTTTGGCTATCCTATATGCTTTGAGGAGAGCTTATGCTTTGGGCTGGAGGAGGGTGATCTATGAAGCTAATTCTTAGGTCCTAATTAACTTGATCTTGGAAAGGAAAATTTGTGATGTGAGCTGGCAGTTGGCCATGATAGTGCAGTAGATTTTACATGTGAGTTTGTGCATGGAGTCGGTATCCTATGCCCACATTCCATGAGAGTGGAATAGGGTGGCTGATTATTTGGAAAAATGGGTGTCGAAAGAGGGAGATGGCCACAAGATGGATGAATGGGAGCAGTTGCCTAGTGATTTACGTCAGGAGCTGAAACCCATTCTTGCTAGAGATATTGGTGGAGTTGAGGTTTGAGGCTATTGTTTTTGGTTTGCTTCTCTTTTGGGTTGTTTGGAAGCTTTTTTACTCTATTGTTTTAAGTTTAATAAAGTTTTTACCCCTTTTTTATTATTAAAAAAAAAACAATTAATGCATAACATTCACCCCTTTAACATTATTATTCTTAGTTGCACCCCCTTAGTGTGAACATGGGTTAAGTTATATCTAGTACCTGCTCATGTTTTACATGGTTTTTTTGGAGAACCAACAAATCCAAGAAATGGTTTTATAGTGGAACCATCAACCACTTAGTACGTGGTTTTCATGGAGAACCACCAAGTCCTCAGTATGTGGTTTTCTAGTGGAACCACCAACCACTTCATAGCAACATATATATTTGACCACTCATTTTTACAAAAGGGATTACAATAAGAAATATCAAAAGGGATTACTTGAATAGGAATATTACATATATTCTTATTTAAGCACACATAATAAAAAAATATAAAAATCACACTATACTATATATGTCATTAAAACATCTGGGGCCCCATCACTTTTGACTTGTGAGAGGCTTGAATAGCATCCATCCTCCATGTATCCTCCATCCTTTAGTAACTTCACTACTTACTTAGGCAATGTCTCAATGAAGCTCATGATTTTTTTAAGGAAAATCCCCCCCCACAATGCAAACATCACACACAAGCGATAATTCATTCGTAAGGTAATTTTTTTTTACAATTTAGACTTTGACAAAACTCAATATACTCTTAAAAGACAAAATGACTCTTTTTACATATTTTGACAATTTTGAGATAAAGACTATTTTGACACTTTCAATTTTTGAAAAATAATTATAAAATAACTCAAATAACATACTATTGACAAAAATAAAATTCTTAACCTAAACTCAAAAGGGAAATTAATACCAACTCATAGGAAACATTAATTACATACAAAATGACATAATGGACTTTCACTTTATATATATATTTTAATACCAACCTATCAAAACTAAATCAATGACTTAATGCACTATTTATACCAAAATGAATTACTTACTATAACCATAAATCATAAAACAAATTTTCATGGAATGATAACTATTTTTCAGACTATTACTAAATGAAGAATGAATCAAATCCACCTATTAAAAACTCAATAAAAGAGTTTCAAATTTTGAGGAGACTTGTTGAATTAAATTTCATGAAGACTATTTGAAGAATGCATGTATTATATGGTGGTAGATGTAAAATATGTCTTAGTGAGATGTCCATATGTTCACCATTCAGAACACTAACTTCATCATTAATGCAAGAAGCAAATCCCATAGGTAGAGTATAGCTAGAATTTTGATAGCTTGTTATAAATATAGGTCCTGTGGCTTTGTAAATGATGCATGAAGAGGATTGATTCTTAGTTAAGATTTTATGTCATGCATGTTGAGCTACAATGCTAGTCATTCAATGCAAATAAAGTCACAAACCAAAGTGAAAGATGCAATCTACAAGTTAAGTAAAAACCAAACTATGAATATCTTCAAAGTAGATGATACAAATGTGGTGAATGTGATTAATTTCAAATATAATTCTATACAATCTCCATGCATGGATGACTTAGATCAATAGAGATAAAAACATACATAATAACTTAGATTAATAGATCCATATTTTTTTGAGTGTAAATGATAACCTCTGATCAATCATGCTTGAATCAAAACTAAACATGTTGTTATACCTGAGTTAAAATTTAGATCAGTAGTAGAATCTCTTATAGATGGTGTTAAATTTATATGAGCCTGCATAGCTTAAAAAATCCAACAAGTCTATGGATCGATCCACCAAGATGATTGAAAAAACTTAGAAAACTAAATACGTTAATCTTAATTACCTAAAGACTAATTCTCTTACATAAGATTTCTCTCATCACTCAGGGGCAATACAAAAATAATGATTGTCTCTTCATATACTTAATAGACCATTGACCCACTCTGATACCAATGATAGATATTGTAAGATACAAACACAAATTAAATCATGCATAGAGAAACAAATACATAGAGATAAAGTATTTCAATACAAATAATAAATTCCACTCTCTAATAATAATATTTCACACTAATATTTTTGTAATAAAATGGCTATTATATAGCCAACAACATAGGTAAAACAACTTCCTAAATAATAGGAAGGACTAATAACCATATACCCATTATTATACTTATGAGTATAACATATATTATTGTTACACTAATAATAAATTAATTACTAATTTAGTAAACCATTAGTATTAATTACTTTATAGTAAATACCCAAAATAACTATTTACCTCACGATAAATCTCAAAATTCAATCTAATAATAATGTCACTCACAATTAATCCATAGTAATTTGCTTGGTCCTATAATGACATGCCAGGAATCAACCCCTCCATTGATACCCATAACATAGTCACCAACCATGATGCCAAACACATTAGGCAAAAAAAAATGATGAATACACCTTTGCATAGCCCTTCTCATCAAAGAAAAGTTTACATGTCTCCTATCCATCAATTTTTTTCAAACCATCAACTATCCCCAATGGGTCTCAAATGTCATACCTATCATAAAATCCATAAGAGGACTATACATTTGTGTGGACCTTCATGACCACAACCTTGCTTAGTTAAAAGATGACTTTCCTTTACCAATCATTGACTAACTAGTTGATCTTACAGTTGGCCATGAGATGCTAGCTCTTATGTATGGATTCTTCGGTTACAATTATATCCTAATTTCCTTTAAATATCAACATAAAATTGCCTTTATCACCCCATGGGGAACTTTATGTTATAGGGTCATGCCTTTTGGACTGAATATCACTGGTGTAACCTATTAATGTGTTATGAATTACATCTTCCATGAACTTATTCATAAAATTATTAAAGATTATGTTGATGACCTTATTAGGAAATCAAAATATCATAAATATCATTTGGTCATTCTTAAGATTATCTTTAAGCAACTCATCCATTACCATGTCCACCTTAATTCTAAGAAGTGCATCTCTAAGATATTGTCAGGAAAGCTCCTTGGATTTATCATCTCTTTTTAGGGAATCAAATTCAATACTTCCAAATTCAAAGCAATCGTCAACATGCCTTCTCTTACGAAACTCAAGCAACTATGTACCTTGCAATGGAAGCTCCAATCCATTTGTCACTTTATCTCTCAACTCTTAGATTGATGTCAACCTTTTGACCACCTTTTGAATAAGGATGTATCTTTCAAATGGAATAACAACTATCAAAAGGCATTTAATTCAATTAAAGAGTACATTATGTTTCTAACCATCCTCATTCCTCCTAAGGAAGACAAACCTTTTTACTTTTATATTTCCACCACCAACCACTCCTTAGGGGTAATGCTAGCTCATCAGGATGAGCAACATAAAGAGTAAATCATCTACTACATTATCCATATGCTTGTAGAGTACAAGACTTGGTACACCCAAAATGAAAATCATTACCTCACCTTGGTCTTTGTGATCACCAAACTTCACCACTACCTTCTCAACCACAAGACCTATGTCATTACCAATACTGACCCACTCAAGTATATGCACTCCAAGCTATACCAAAACTAGTGTATGGCCAAGTGTCTCATGATTTGAGCTGAGTTTGACCTTAATTTCCTTCAAAAAAATTTAATTAAATGGAAATTCATTACTAACCAATTGGTTGAAGCACCATTACCAGACACTTGACCTCCTTCTCTTGAGTTCCCAAATGAGTCTATCACAAGCCTCTCTCAGGTATAATTCACCTATCAAGTGATGATGTTATTTGATGGATAAAATTGTCAATGTGGTGGGGGAGTTAACATCATCCTTAACCCCCTTCACAATGAACCTTTTCCTTTATCCTTCAAGCTATATTTTGAATGTACCAATAATATGGCTGAGTACAAAGCCATAGTGATAGGCCTCCAAAATGTGTTAGCCTTGGGAGTCAAAATGATTAATATTTTTAGTGACTCTTAGCATGTGTTCAATCAAATTAATGGATCTCATAAATGTAAAAATTATGTTTTACAATAGTACAAATAATTATCTAATGTACTCTTAGCATCATTTGAACACTGCCATATCCAAACCAATCCATCATCTCTGAACAAGTTTTTTGATACAATTACTTTCCTCACTTCTAAAATCCCATATGTACCCTCTAAATCTAAAATATATATCATTATCCATGAACTTACCTATCCCTATTATGTCAAATCCAACTCTCTTACCATCTTCAATGTGGAGGAGACACAACCTGACCTTTGGTATCAGTAGACTATCGACTATCTCAACCTTTCCATCATTCCTTTTGATCTTTCTAGAAATGCTCAAAGATTGTTTATCTAGATCACCTCATGTTATACCATACTAGGGGTAATTATTTATAAACATGGATTTTATAATCTCCTCTTTCATTGCCTACATAGTCATGAAGCCCCTCATGCTATCAAAGAAACACATGATGAGATATATGGAGGACACTTTAGTGGCCTAATTATTGTTAAATTCATCCTTTTCCTTGGCTATTATTGGCACAACCTTTACCAATATTGATGTGATTATGTGAAAAAGTGTTTCAAATTTCAATAACATGCCAATTTACATCACACACCTAGCCATAGTCTTTAATTATCTAAATATTTTTAGCCCTTCTCATAATGGGGTCTAGAACTTATTGGTGAGATTAATCCCCATTCTTAATAGTGACATCATTCTATCATCACTGTGACTGAATATTTTACCAAATGGGTAGAGGCTATTCCCCTTGTCTCAATAAAGGATAAAAATATGATTGACTTTATCAACCATTACATCACCTATCATTTTGGTGTTCATTAAAAAATTATTATCGATAATGGTAAATCTTTCAAAAATAAACAAGTCCAAGGTTTTTATGAGGCACTCAATATCATGCTATGTTTTTCATCACCCTATCATCCATAAGAGAATGGATAGGTGAAATACTCTAACAAAAATCTCAATAACATCCTAACTAAAATGGTCAATATATCTAGTTAGGATTCACATTTACGCCCCCTTTGCCTTATGGGCATATCATACTAGCATTTGAACCCCTGTGGGTACTACTCTTTTCTCTCTAGTTTTTGGAGTAGAAGTTATTTTTCCTCTCAAAGTCCAAATTTCCTCTCTTTTTATATCATTTCAAGATTTTATTTTTTAGAGTTATTATCATCAAGAATCACTCATCTTTGTCCCAACCTTAGCTACTTGATGAACGTTATTTAGAATCACTCACTCATCTTTATGTTTATCAATAATGAATCAAGCGTTCTTATAACAAACACCTTAAAGTGTGACAATACACTATTATAGACCTTATCCCAAAGTAAAATCAATACATCACCCATATGGAGAAAATCAAGTGAGGCAAATCTGATTTCAATTGGCTCACACCTTATATCATAACACATAAGTATAGATCAAGAGCTTACTAGTTATCCTCTCTTGAAGGTAACCCAAAACCTGAGTCCCTCAATGCTTCATATTTGTGTCTTTTCTTTTATTAAATAGGATCACACTCACCTTTTTGTCTAACTTAAGTTCATCCCTTGTTTTCAAACCACTTTCATATCCTTATTTTAGGGACAACTGATTAAAATTAAATCATGTGATTATCCATCACAATCATAACCTAATCTTGAATAATGGGTACCAAAAATATACCCATGCCATGATTCTCATGGTACTTTCTACCATTTTTATAGGATGGATTCCCATGGTTATTGTCATCTAAACGTATTTTACACCTAATTAACCTTATTGTGATTCTATTTTTACCTTCATGAAAGATGAACCTTTAAGCCTATATAAGCAAAGTCTATGTCAATCAATTTTAAAAAAAAAAGTAAAATCATATAAAAAAATAATCATGGTTCATTCCTAACATCCACAGACTACTCCCTTAAAGGATAGCTACACAAACATATAAAAATTACTCAATCTAAGGTACATTTCTCCCTTGAAGGATAATTATCAATATCCTTTTAAAAAGCACACAAAAACTTAGATGACTCCATTGAAGGATGGCTGAGTTAAACATTTGTCAAAGCATATCAATTTCTTGGAAGCTTCCCGCATCGATTAGCTTCCCCAACCTTCCCAAAAAATAGCAAAATAATAACAAATCCATTATCAAATATCAATAAAAAACAACATAATTTTGAAAGATTCAATCATATCTCATAAGTAGACTTATTGCATCGATCAGTCTACACCTTATATGACATGGTCTTGTTATACTATCTCTTTGGTGGACTACAAAAGAGGAAAGATAATTTACCAAAAAGGTTCCATTTTCACCTCCCTCCCCTTTATCACTCTATAAACAAGGGATTTTGAGATTACTTGACATTATGTGATCAAGATGCCTTTTTTTAAACCAACTAATGAATGATATTACAAAGAATTTAAAGGGATTATGTTCATAAAGTGAATCCAACTTCATTTTATTTTATTCCTCTCCAAATAAGAAACATCATGCCTCCTTATTCTCTTATACTAGATGATACATTCACTTAGACATTTTTCTCTAGATTGTCTTCCATTTCTCACATCTAGTTTTGTTATTTATCTTAATTTATGTGCTTCACCTTAATATAAACAAAATTACCATAATCATAACCACATCACATAATATCATCATCACATCATAAATAAAAACCAACATAATCACCACCTCTATAAACAAATCAGCTATAACCATCACCCAATCATCATCAAATATACCATATCTACCATATGTATGAATCTAAATAGGGAAGTATATACTCATTAAATTTCATCATGAACACTATAATCATAACCATATCAAAAACATCATCATCAACATCCTACCATTTATCACATCCATATAATTATGATACATAATCCATAACAATAACAATAATCACATCATAACCTTGTCTACCTAAGCATAACTAGTAGCCATAACCATAATAATATCAATATTATAAACATGATCATCTCAAACATGAAATTAAATGATCACATCCATAAACAACATCATAAAATACTATAATCATAATGTCATAAGTGTGGACACCTAAAACTGGTCACTGGTAACCTCCAATTTGGTTTTTGGCCAATTTTCACCCAAAATGCACAATTTGGCCTAAAAACACTAAAACATGCTAAATGATGTGAAACTGACATATTCAAATGCTGATTTTGGCTAGGGTATCCCTAAATGGGGTAATGTAATTTATGGGATAGCTAACTTTGATTAGTTTATTTCGAGTCAAAATGCCAAATTTGCACCTATGTGCTCTGGACTACTCTTTGCTATCAAATATTTTGCACAATACTCATGCCTTTGTTATTTGTTATTTTCAAAATTCTAAATGGAAATACACGTCCAGTCAAATTTAGGACCAATAAAAAGAATTCTAATCAATTTGGGTAATTTTTGCACAATGTGCTTAATCATGCCTAAGAGCTAATTAACCCAAATCAAGGCCTAATAAAAAACTCAATAAAAACTTGTTGAATAATTTGTTTTAGAAATGAATATTGAATATCTGCATCATCAAGTGACCTCATTTCTTAGGAAGATATCCCTAGGCCATAAATGCCACAATTATCAAGATTCATGCCCTCCATGCCTCATCAATGCCTTTCATTGTGCCTTCCATGCCTCTTAATTGCCCCTTCTTCTAATTCAATTATGAGGATAATTACAAACTTAAATTCCAAAAATTGAATTAATCCTCAACCACAAATCTAAATCTTGAGATGGACAATTTATGTTGATTCTGATCAAATCCAAAAATCTATAAATAAGAGGCCTCACAACATCATTTATAAGCTTAATTAGTGTAATGTTATAATGCAAGTTTGGTTCCAAAAGTTTTAAAAAACTAGTTTTACCATGCCAAATTGATTCCAAGCCAAGCCAAGCCAAGCCACAAGCCAAAGGTACCAAGGAGAGATGGAGGTTCTCAAGCTTCCATTGTCAAGGACTTCATGATCACAAGCCAAGCAAGCCATCACAATAAGCATTTTGGAGCATCCAAGGAAGGTAAAAGAGTTTTTTTTGCATTTTAGTTGTGTGTTTCATTCATGATTGTTAACTAAGCTCTCCCTAGTGTATATGCCTAGATATGCTATGCTATTAGTGTGTTTATTTCATTTTGTTTTCATTTTGGAACTAACACCATACTAACCATCCTCTCTTGAGTCAAATTCCTAGATCACATTATGGCATGCTTGGTGGGATGAGATGCATCTCACACATGAAGGAGTTACTTTTTAAACTCTAAAATATTTATTTTAGCTCTTAAGAATCTTGCAAATTGATTTTCTAACTTTATTTTGCCATTTTTGGTTGCCATGGATTTTACACACTAACTAACATTGATAGAAATACTAACATAAATTAATTGGCTTAACTGACATTGATCAACATAACTGACATCAATTAGATCTCAATTGTACATAACTAATTTTAGTGGTATTGACTAATGTCAGTCACTATGTTTTTCCAAAAATATAAACCTGAGATGTTTTTCTTCAAAGTTTGTTATTTCAAACTCAAAAGGGCTTCAAAGCTAAAGGACATGTTAATAATTTTTTTGTAGGACCAAGCTTAACATTTGCTCAAAACATGTTTGAAACACCTTTGCATGCTTAAAAATTGATTAGGAACCTTGTTCCAGTGTCTAACAAATAATTTTTAGATGTTTTCGGTGAATTTTTTTCAAAGTTTGTAATTAAGACCAAGGGGTGAAATGAAGACCACCAAACATTTCATTGGGTTTAAAATTGAACACACTTGTCAATTTTTACTCACAATAATTGTTTAATTAGATTTTTTTTGGTAAAAATAGGAATGTTATGTGTATTCTCTTCTATTTTTCCCCTATAGGGAACCCTTATAATCAAAAGTGACATTCCTATTGCAAGTAACCTAGTCTAAGGCTTAGAAAGAAAGTCATCTAAATCACTCCCCAAAAACTCATAAAAGTTTGGGTGACTTTGAAAATGACCCTAAAGTCTTTCAACTTTCATGCTTTCTTTATTTTTATGCATCTTGGCTTGCGAGGGGGACTTCATCACCTCTCACAAGTTCTTTAGGGAAGATTTGACTTGGGGTTTCATCTCTCAGCATTAACTTCATTTGGCTCCTTTGGAGTTGCACATGGGATGTAGTGGCACTTTGGACATTGCACTACACTAAGTGAATAGCAAGATGTAGTGATTACAAAAAAAACTAGACACTTTTATAACAAGTCAAGTGATATGGACCCAAAATAAATGCTTTTCATTTGCATTATTTGGTATGAAAGTCATTGTAAAATTGATTCCCCTAGAACAATCAAAACTTTGATAGTTTTAGTAAACCTAATTTTTCCATACCTTTGTTAGGATTTGGATGATTATACTTAGAGTATTTTGATCATTTTCTCATTTGGTATGTTTTGAGACTAAAACATGTTTATTTTTTCATAAATCCACGTCAAAAACAATTTGTCTATATGCCACTCTTTTGTTTAAAAATGCATTATGTTGGCCATTTTATACCACACTTGTGCCTTGAAATTTTTGCTAAACTTATTTGTGTGTGTCTCATTTGAGTTGAAGAAGGTAGCGTTATGCTACTCAAATCATGTCAAACCATTTTGTCTTCGAGTCTTTGAAACATAGTATTAACCACATCACTCGAGCATGCTTGCATTTTTAGGCTACTCAATTTATTTCAAGACTTGTTTACCTTGTACCAAAAACCATTATTTCAAACCATTTTGTGTATACCATTAGACATCTATCTTGTGCCATCATGTTTTCTAATATTGTCTAGATTATTTGGTCAAATCTTATTTTTCAATGTTGAGTTTTCAATTAGCTTTATTAAGTTCAGATCCAAACATTGATTGATTTTTGTTTAGACCTCAATTCATGGGGTTAGTATATAGATATTTTTCTTTTGGGTTGCATAGCTTCAGTTAATTGATTACCCAAATTTGAAAACTATTGATGGTTTGTTTGTTTAATGCCTATCCTTATTATTGTTTGTGTTTTTATTTGGGAGAACATAGTATTTCTCAAAGATCCTTTTGTCTTATGCCTTATGCCAACTAATAATCTTTATGCTTAATTCTATGTGTTGGGTCTATGTCTATGTGTTGGGTCTGGGTCTAATCAAATCATATTAGCCTTCATTTCAAGTCTAGATTTTGAAACCATTTGTCCAAAAGTCCTAGCACATGCCTGTTTGTTTGAGACTAACTTTTGACTTCACGTTTGGAAAAAAGACTTAGTAACTCAACTTTTCCCTTTCCTAGTTTAAACCTTGTTTGGAAGACTTTGACCTAGACCTTCGACATGCCAGTTTTTATTCAGATGGTTGGCCTTTTGTGTGTATGACATTTGATGTTAGGATATTTTATGCCAGGTCTTAGCATAAATCATTTTGGAGATACAGATCCACTTTCAAACCACATTTGAGATATAGCTCCACCCCTTTGACCAAGTTAGACCAAGTCTAAACCATTTTTTCTTTGGACATAGGTTTTCAAAGTTTGTAGAACTCTAAGCCTTTTTATTTCAGAGCTTTCATCATTTATATGGATATGTCTAACTAAACTTATGGTGTATTTACTTACAATATAACTTATTAAAAAATGGCCACACAAAATTAATTTTATGGGTTTTTTCAAGACCTCAATGATGTTAATATGGTTTGTCAGATAGATTTCTATCCACCTCATGTTAATCATTTATGGAAACAAAGTCATGAAGTAACTTATGATCCAACTTGAGACCTTGATTGGTATGAAGAGTCTTGTGAGGAAGAATTTGAAGACCCCACTATAGATAATGTTGTTTTGGATATGAATCCATACCCTCTTTACAAAAATTAGTACATGGAAAACAGTCCAAAACTAGTTTATGAGCCAACTCATGACTGGAATGATGTGGTTTATGAGGAATAATTGGATGTTTTTTCTTGTGTAAAAAATCAAGTTTCACAACATCCTTTTGTTATATAATCATTGGATACCCCTAACCCTCCTTTGGATTATATGATCTATCAAGATCTGCAATATCTAAGGAATACCATTACCATTCCTAAATCTAGTCCTTTGGCTTATGCAAGAAACTAAACTCCACAACACCCAACCATTTCTATAATGAGACCTCTTCCTTTGGTTTGTATGAGAAATCATGATCCACACCACCCTATCGTTACCATCTCAATAATTTGTCTTTTGACTCATGGAAGCAATCATGCTCCCCAATGCCCTACCATTATCCAATCACATGTCATTCCTCATCTAGTACTAATCCCAACCAAACCTCAACTGATCCAATCATTCAAAGACCAAATTGTGTTTAAAAATGGTAGTATACATCTCATTGGGAACTAAGTCTAAGAGAACCAACCAATCTAAGATGTTTTTATTAAATCAACCATTTATGATAAATCAGCCTATGATAAATTGCCTATTGATCCTATACGAGTTGTCAAAGAATCTCACTCTGATGAGCCAGTCTTTACTAAGTCAATTCTTATTGATTATAAACACCTTTGGTAAAATCATTACGTTGACCATGTGCCTATTTTTCAAGAGCCTACTATTGATAATTTAGTCCTTGAGGAGTTGTCTCTTGACCTTTTTCCCATCCTAAAGGAGTCTCACTTTGACAAACCAATCTTTCTAGATACCATCATGTTGTTATAGGTTGTTACTTATCCAATACCAAATATTCAATAATATTTCATTGTAATAAAGTACCCATTTGAAGAAGAATTAGAATTAGAGTCAAGTTTTATTCTTGAACCAACATTAGATTTAGCATCAAAACCAAAATCAACATTAGTTATGACATTAGATTTAGAGTCCCTTGAGTCAAAATTAGATTCATAAGAAGAATATGTTCATTACTCTTACAACATTGGTTATGCATGACTTGTATATAAATTCAAATAAATTTGTGTTACTTCTATATTTTTTAAGGATGAGTACTTCAACACCATCACAAGTTCTCATAGTATCTTCCACAAGGATTATGCAGCATCTCCCCATTTCATTACTATTCCATAAGACATTACCATCACCCAAGATAGCCATATTATTTACATTCCATCTCCCATAAGTGTTGATTGGGATAGACAAAATCACACTTTTTTAAACTACATCCATGGTGACATAGCAGTTGAAAAAGAGAAAGGAGGCCAAGACAACATTCATGTAGCAGAAGAACATTCTCTTAGTGGGACCTTTTCAAAGGCAATAAGGGACTATCTAAGTTAGAACCCAACATATTTTAGTGTGATTTTTTTAGAATTGGTAGAAGAGAATTAAGTTTAAAAGTTATCATTCCCTAGTGAAACCTTATTGAAGGCACTATGGGACAATCAAGACAACCTCATTGGTGAAAACCTCATTGAAGCATCAATAGTTGAGCACAAAAATTCTTCACTACTTGATGAAGACAAAATCAAAGATGAAATCAAAATAGATTTCTATCTATAGCCTAATCAAATGGTGGCTACTCTCAGGCCCAAATAAAAAAAAATATGATGGTCCTATCCAGAGAATAAGTCTTCAGCCCCACCACAACTAAAATTATGTCAAATACAACATCAACAACATTGCATGTAACTGAAAGTCCTAATCTTCATTTGTTTACCCACCATTACCCATTCCATTATCACCTATCATTCCATTTCACAATCAAACCTACTATATATTATTTTTCCTTCTTTACCATCTATGTCTACACTTTACTTTATAAAGGCTACAAAGATACCTTATCTTGATGCTTGAAGTATTTAAAATCAATGACCAATGAAGATCACAAAAGTATTCTTGACAACCAAATCTTCATCAAATTTTTGATAGAGCAACTATTCCAATGAGTTGTGAGCTAGAAAATTAACATGATCAATTATTTTATTTGTATCCTTTGTTGATTAGGACATGCATCTCCATATCAACAAGAATAATAGAATCAAAAACCACACTTAGGAAAAAAACATGTACCATACCATTACATTGCCATACCATTGTCATTGTTATATATCCATTTACCATTATCAAAGTACCTAGCCATTTACCCCATTAGGTGGGGGCAATCCTCTTACCATTTTATCCAATCTATCAAAAACCATCATTATTCTAAGCAATAACCTACCATCCTATCATTCCATTCCTATCTAGACCAAAGCCTATTTTTAGTCATCCTACCCAATCCTATTTTGATCTTGGTTCATTTGGTTCTTCCCACACTTTTTATGAGTGGATTTCAATGAAGTTTCAACAATCAATCCAATCCATATTTGTAATGATAGTCTATGAAAGTAGTGTGATAGTTGATTTGGTAAGATACCTTTCATCCTATCAAATTTTATTTATGCAAACCTACTTATAACCACTTATAGGCAAATTAGTGTTTCACCAATCTTGCTACTAATTATAACCACCTATGGGTAAATTAGTATCATTGACCTATGCCATTATATCCTGGTTATAATAACCTATGGGTAAACTAGGAGAAACACTTGTTTATCATACATTATCACATCACCTTGCCATTACTATTTTTATTTGACTGGCCATTTGCTAGATTTGAGAACTTATTGGGACCTAGTTAGTTTTTCCTCACCTTTTGTGTGGATGGAATTACTATGAATTGAGGTCATTTTAGGGCTATGTGGGTCATGTTCAATTAATGTTGATGTCACCTCAGTCCCCTTTTCCATACACTCTCACTATTTTGTGAGTAGATATCTTATCTTCTCTAACGAGTTAAGAACCTCAAAATACCAAAAACATTCATAATATCTAAAAAATCCAAAAATATTTGTCCTGTCTAAGCCTAGTTAGTTGTCCTCGATCTACCTTATTGGGGCATTGTCATTTTTAGGATGCTTTCTTTTGATTTTGTTTTTAGACTTTTTGTTTTTTTTTAAAATTTTATTTTAGGTTGTTTGTTTGTTTATTTTTTATTTGTTTGTTTGTTTGTTCACTTGCTTGTTTGTTTGCATTTAGCACTGTTGCCTTGACTCAATCTATATGTATGTATTGGGTGATTCATTACACACATTATTATTGAGACTATCCATATTCATATGTCAATATTATCATCATGGTTTTTATCATTGGTGTACTATTTTTGAGTGTTTATTAGATATTGGGAGTTAATCCTTATGCATATTTTGGCCTAGTCTTCATGGTGTTCTATCATGAGTCTTACCATCACATGCTATATCAAAAATTAGCTTCATGAAGGTCTATAATCAATGGATCTATAGAATTTTCTCCTTGGCACCTTGACAAATCCTTCCATCCCACCCTTGATCAAATCAATTCAATGACCATTCTAGTTGTATCATTGTTAATCAGGATGACCATATCATCATTGGTAGGTACAAATAAATCATTAACACTAATCAATCTCATTCTTTTATTGATCTATATCATCACTTTTCACTTTCTCATCTTTAATCTATATTTTAGGTTATATCTTTTAGTTATGCTTGTTAATTAGCCCTAATTGGGGCACAATCAGATTTAGTCAATCTAGGTTTGTCAATGATTATAACTATCTAAGGGCAAATCATTATTTTGACTTTTATTCCTAATTATAACTACCTTTGGGCAAATCAGCATCTAATTTACACCAATGCATGCAATCATTTTCTCATTTGGATTAATTTCACCCATGGGTTAATTCCACCTTTCTTCTTGTTTCTTTTTAGGGACCATCCATAAAAAAATGTGACAGCCACTCCCTCGAGGGGGCATTGTCATAGGCTTCCCAAAAATAATTTGGAGCTTTATTCTTCAATTATCATCTTCTTTTTAGCATACATGCCATTTCTCATTCTTTGAGAAGAAATTAATTTGCCTACATTTTACAACATCTTCCCAAACAAGGGCAAATTTTAGACACCTAAAATTGGCCATTGATAACCTTCAATCATGCTTTTGGCCAATTTCCACCCTTAATGCACAATTTGACCTAAAAACACTAAAACATGCAAAATGATAGGAAACTAACATATTCAAATGCCGATTTTGGCTAGGGTATCCCTAAGTGGGGCAATTAAATTTATGGGCCAATTGACTTTGATCGATTAATTTCGAGTCAAAATACCAAATTTGTACCTACATGCTTTAGAATGCTCTTTCCTATCAAATATTTTTCCCAAGATTAGTGCCTTTGTTATTTACTATTAGCAACATTCTAAATGCATCTAACACATTTGACGTGGACTTCCAATTCAAATACAATCAAATTTAGGACCAATAACAAGGCATTCTAATCAATTTTGGTAATTTGTGCATAATGTGCTTAATCATGCCTAAGATCTAATTAACCCAAATCAAGGCCTAATAAAAAATTCCATGGAAACTTGTTGAATAATTTATTTTGGAAGTGAATATTGAATATCTACATCATCAAGTGACCTCATTTCTTAGGAAGATATCCTTATGCCATAAATTCCACAAATATCAAGATTCATGCCCTCCATGCCTCTTAATTTCCCCTTCTTCCAATGACATGATGAGGATAATTACCAATGTAATTCTAAAAATTAAATTAATCCTCAACTAGACATCTCAATCTTGAGATGGATGGTTGAGGCTGATTCTGATCAAATCCAAAAATCTATAAATAGGAGGCCTCACAACATCATTTCTAAGCTTAATTAGTGAAAATTTATAATGGAGGATTTGTTCCAAAAGTTTCAAGAAACTAGTGTTACCATGCTAAACTGATTCCATGCCAAGCAAAGTCACAAGCCAAAGGTGTCAAGTAGAGATGGAGGTTGTCAAACTTCCATTGCCAAGGACTTCATGAGCACAAGCTGAGTAAGCCATCACAACAAGCATTTTGGAGCATCCAATAAAGGTAAAAGAGTTTTCTTTTTCATTTTAGCTGTGTGTTTCATTCATGATTGTTAACTAAGCTCTCCCTAGTGTCTAGGCCTAGAGATGTTATGCTATTGGTGTATTTATTTCATTTTGTTTTCATTTTGGAACTAACACCATACTAACTATCCTCTCTTGATTTAAATTCCTAGATCACAATAAGCATCATCTTAATCATCAACATCACATTATCATTAGATAATCATATCAGGACCATCATAGCCATCAATAACCATCACATCATAATCACATCAATCCATATCAAACATCATCATGAACATAAATCAAAGTGACATATCATAACATGCCTAACTAGGTGATTCCACATCAACATAATCATAACTATAATCAATATGACATCATAAACAATCAACACAAACATCAAAACCATGAACCATAAACCATAAACAAAGGATCACATATATATCTCATAAATAATCATCATAGTGTCCACAAAAATATTAATATCTCTCAAAAATATACATCTCATTGCATCAAATCACAAGCCAATATCAAAATCATATGAAACATCGAAAAATATCATATCTCATAACAAATCTATGATCCTAAGACACCATTGCCTCCTAAAGTCTACCCTCATACACTTTCCTATCCACTAGTAGATGTGGCTCACTAATATGGTGTCTCTATACTAGCACTTCCTATAATATTGGTCCTATATTTTCCCAATCAAGGATCATTTAGTAGATGTTGTAGACACCTAAAATTGGCGATCAATAACCCCCAACTAGGATTTTGACCAATTTTTACCCAAAATGCACAATTTGGCCTAAAAACACTAAAACATGATAAATTATGTGAAATTAACATATTCAAGTACTAATTTTGACTAAAGCATCCTTAAATGGGGGAATAAAATTGATGGTCTAGCTAACTTTGATTAGATCATTTCAAGTTAAAATGCTAATTTTGCACCTAGGTGCTCTAGATTGCTCTTTCCTATCAAATCTCTTACACAAGACACATTCCTTCATTATTATCTATTGACAACATCCTAAATGAGATAATGATTCTAATGCATCTGACATTGACTTCCAATTCCAATCTAGTCAAATTTTAGACCAATAATAAGTCATTTTGATTAATTTAGGTAATTTGTGAATAAAGTGCTTAAACATGCTTAAGAGCTAATTAACCCAAATCAAGGCCTAATTAATAATTCCATGGAAACTTGTTAAAAAATTATTTTTGTAAATGAATATTGAATATCTACATCATCAAGTGACCTCATTGCTTGGGAAGACATCCTTAGGTCATAAATGCAAATATCAAGATTCATGCCTCCCATGCCTCATCAATGCCTTCCATGATGCCCTTCATTCTTCTTAATTGACCCTTCTTCCAATGTCATGATGAGGATAATTATAAAATTAATTCTAAAAGTTGAATTAATCCTCAACCACACATCTCAATCTTAGGATGGATGGTTCAAGTTGATTCTAGACATTTACAAAAAATTATAAATAGAGAGGCTATGAACATCATTTCTAGGCTAATTTGGTGCAAAGTTATAATGCACAAATGATTATAAAATCCATTAAAATTAGTGTTACCATGACAAATTGATTATAATCCAAGACAAAGGTGCCAAGGAGATATGGAGGTAGCCAAGCTTCTATTGCCAAGGACTTCATAAGCATAAGCTGAGCAACCCACTACAACAAGCATTTTACAGCATCCAAGGAAGGTAAAAGAAGGTTTCTTTTGCATTTTAGTTGTGTGTTTCATTCATATTTGTTAACTAAGCTATTCCTAGTGTCTAGGCCTAGAGATGTTATGCTAGTTATTGTGTTTCTTTTATTTTGTTTTCATTTTGAAACTAAAACCATACTAACCATCCTCTCTTGAGTCAAATTCTTAGATCACATAATGTCACACCTAGTGGGACAAAACACATCCCACACATGAAGAAGATCATTTTGTATCTTTGAAATATTCATTCGGACCACTAAAAATTTTGAAAATTGATTTTATAACTTTATTTTACCATTTTTCTACCATGGGTTTACATAATAATCGACATTAGCTAGTAAGATTGACATCAGTTGGATAGCTTAACCAAAATCAATTGGATACATGTCATTGGTCACATTAGTATAATTGATGTCAGTTATATAACCATCATTAGTTATAAAATGTAACTGTAATCAGTTATATAACCAACATTAGTCACTGTGTTTTTTTTAAAACACAAACGTAAGAGATCTTTTTTTAGCGTTCATTGTTTTAAACCTAAAAGAGCTTCAAGGCTAAAGGACATGCTAACATTTTTGTTGTAGGACCAAGATTGACATTTGCTAAAAACATATTTAGATCACATTTTCATGATTAAAATGAATTAGAAAATTTAGTTTAGGTTCTTAAAGTAATATTTAGGTTCTTAAGTAAGTTTTCAGCATTAGTTTTCAAAGTTTGCAATTAAGACCAAGGAGTCAAATGAACACCAACTCATTTTTGAATTTTGGCTTAAAAATGAACTCACCTTTCCAATATTTTTTTGTATTTACATATTTGTTTAAGTTAGATTTTATTTGGAAAAAAGAGGGATGCCACATGTATGCTCTTCCATTTTTCCCCTTTAGGGAACCCTTGGAATCAAAAGTGCCATTCCTATTACAAAAAGCCTAGTCTAAGGATTATAAAGAATGTCATCTAAATAACTCCCCAAAAACTTTTCAAAATTTGGGTGACCTTGAAAATGACCCTAAATTCTTTCTATTTCATTCTTTCTTTATTTTTATGCAAAATTGGATTACGACGGGACTTCGTCACCTCTGACAAGTTCTTTAGGAAAGATTTGACTTGGGGTTTCATCTCCTAACATTGACTTCACTTAATCTTTTAGAGTTGCACATGAGATGTATCTATATTTGGACATTGCACTACACTAAGTGAACAATAAGATGTAGTGGTTGTAGAAAGGACTAGACTTTTTTATAACTAGTTAATGCTATGGTCACCCAATTTTCATGATTTTATTTTGCATTGTTTGATGTGAAATTCATTATGCAATTGATTCCCTTAGAATGACTAAACCTTGCTAGTTTTAGTCAACCCCATTTTTCCATACCCTTGCTAGGATTTGGATAATTATACTTAGTGTATTTTTAGATCTTTTTCTCATTTGGTATGTTTTGAGACTAAAACTTGTTTGTTTGTTCATAAATAAATGTCAAAACTAGTTTTTTTATATGCCACTCTTTTGTCTAAAGAGGCATTATGTTGACCATTTTACACCACACTTGTTCCTTGAAATTTTTGCTAAACATGTTTGTGTGTGTGTCATTTGAGTTACAGAGGGTAGCGTTATGCTACGCAAATCATGTAAAACCATTTTACCTTTGAGTCTTTGAAACAAAGTATTGAAAAAATAACTTGAGCATGCTTAAGATGTTATGCTTCTCAGTTTGTTTAAATACTAGTTTATCTTGTGCCAAAAACCATTTGTTTCAAACCATGTCATGCATACCATTTGGACCATTGTCTTATGTCATCATGTTTTCCAATCTTGTCTAATTTATTTAGTCAAATCCTAGTTTTCAATGTTGAGTTTTCAATTATCCTTATTAATTTTGGATACAAACATTGATTTATTTCTATTTAGGCCTCAATTCATGGAGCTGATACATAGATCTTTCTCTTTTGGGTTGCATAACTTTGATTAATCGATTACCAAAATTTGAAAAATATTGATGGTTTGTTTGTTTAAAGCTTATCCTTATCATTGATTGTGCCTTTATTTAGGATAACACATCCTCTCTCGAAGAGCCTTTTGTCTTATGCCTTATGCTAATTGATCATGTTTATATTTGATTCTGTATGCTAGGTTTATGTCAAAGTTGTTTAAAAAATTGTTAGATTGAATAAAATCACATCAACCTTTGTTTCAAGTCTAGATTTTGATGTTATTTGGATAAAAGTCCTATCACATGCATGTTTGTTTAATCCTAGCTTTTGACTGAATGTTTGGATAAAATACCTAGTAAATCAACTTTTCCCTTTCCTAGTTTAGACCTTATTTGGAACACTTTGACCTAGACCTTTGACATGTCAGTTTTTATTCAGATGCTTGTCCTTTTGTGTGTATGGCATTTGAAAATAGACATTTGACCTTAGGTTTTTTTTATGCCAAGTACTAACACAAAATATTTGGGACATACAACTCCACTTTCAAACTAAATTGGAGATATAGCTCCACCCTTTTGACAAAGTTAGCCTAAGATTGAACCATGTGTCCATTGGACATAGTTTTTCAGAGTTTGTGGAACTCTAAGCCTTTTTGTTTTGGAGCTTTCATCATTTACATGGATATGTCTAGCTATAATTATGGTGGAGTCACTTACAATCCAAATTATGATAGAATGGCTACAAAAAATGACTTTTATGGATTTAGTCAAGACCCCAATGAGGCTAATATGGTTTGTTAGATAGATTTCTATCCACCTCATATTAATCATTCATGCGAATAAAGTCACAAAATAATTAACGATCTAACTCAAGACCTTGATTGGTATGAAGAGGCTTGTGAGGAAGAATTTGAAGACCCAACTATAGAAATTTTTTTTTGGGATACGAATCCATACCTACTTTTCAATAATTAATACATGGAACATAATCAAGAACTAACTTATGAGCCAACTTATAATTGGGATGATATGGTTTATCAGGAAGACTTGGATGCTTTGGCTTATGAAAGCAATCAAGTTTCATGACATCCTTTTTTTATTATATCATTGGTTATCCCTAACCCTCCTTTAGATTATACAAGCTATCATGCTCTACAATATCCACATAATACCATTACCACTCTAGGACCTAGTCTTTTGGCTTGTGCGAGTAACCATACTCCACACTGCCCTATCATTACCATCTTAGGACTTTATCCTTTATCTCATGAAAGAAATCATGCTCCCTAAGGTCCTACTATTATCTAACCATAGGCCATTCCTCATTTAGTACCAATCCCATCCAAATGTCAACTCATCCAATCATTTGAAGACCAAGCTATGTTCAAAATTGGTATTTCCCAACTCATTGGAAATCAAAGCCAAGACAACCAACCAATCCAAGATGTTTTTATTGAATCAACCATTTGTGATAAGTTAGTTTATGATGAATCGCCTATTGATCCTATATAAGTTGTCAAAGAGTCTCACACTAACAAGCCAATCTTTGTTGAGTCACTTCTTATTGATTATAATCACCTTTGGGAAAATCATTACCTTGACCATGTGCCTATTTTTCAAGAGCCTCCTATTGACAAGCCAGTCTCTAAGGAGCTATCTCTTGACCTTTTTCCCATCTTATAGGAGTATCACTTTGACAAACCAATCTTTGAGGCACCCATCATGTTTTTCTAAGTTGTTACTTTCCAATACCAAGCATTCAACAAGACATCATTGTAATAAAGTACCCATCAGATGAAAAATCAAAATTAGAGTAAGGTTTTATTCTTAAAATGACATTAAATTTAGCATAAAAATTAGAATCAACATCAAATTTAGAGTCCCTTGAGTTTGAATTAGATTTAGAATAAGAATATGCTCATGGTTGTTATAATATTGGTTATGCATGCCTTGTAGACCGATTTGAATACATTTATGATCCTTATACAAATTTTGAGGATGAGTACTTTAGCTTCAACATGAGTTATCCTAGTATATTCTATAAGGATTATGATGCCAACACCTCTTTCATTACTATTCCACATGCCATAACCATCAACCAAAATAACCATATTATTGACATTCCATCTCCCATAAGTGTCAATTGGGATTGATAGAATCATACTTTGTTAAACTGCATCTATGGTGACATAGTAATTGAAGAAGAGCAAGAAGGCCAAGACCACATTCATGTAGTAAAATAACACTCTCCTAGTGAAACATTTTTATAGGTGCTAAGATACAAAAAAAATTCAAACTCAGCATCTTCTAGTGAAACATTTTTAGAAGCACTAGAAGGAAATCAAAGTCAAAAGCTATTGTTCATTAGTGAAACCTTCTTAGAGGTGCTACAAGATAATCAAGACAACTTCATTACTAAAAACCTCATTAAGGCACAAATAGATGAGCACAAAATTTATTCACTACTTGATGAAGATCAAATAAAAATAGCTTCCAATCTAAAACCAAATCAGACGGTAACTACTCTCAATATCAAACTATAAAAAAATTTGGTGGTCCTATTGAGAAAACAAGTCTTTGGCCCCACCAAAACCAAAATTATGTCAAATTTGGCATCAAAAACATTACATGTGACTAAAAGTCTTGATATTCATTTGTTTCTTATTAATTAAGGTGGCAAACCATGGGCCAAACCCTATACAGTCAAAAAAGACAAGAAGGCAGGCAAACAAAAGTTGCCAGCATAGGAACAATTGCACAACTTAGAAACACAGTTAGAAACAAAACAAAACAATAGAAAGACTAGAGTCAAAAAGGTCAAAACTAAATAAATATAGAAGTAACAAGATCCTTAAGTTTCTCATTCTCTGCATTGTCAGCATTCCTAGGATTACCCACCACTTCCAACATAGACATATTCATCATAATTAAATTTTGAAGGCCTTTGGCAAAGACCTTTTCCAAATTTTGAATTCAGTCTTTCAAGGCCCCAATTTTGGTTTTAAAATCATTCTCATTCTCCATACCCTCACCAGCTTCCTCAATTTCCACCTTGATCTTCAAACAAGTAGCTAGCCCTCACTTTCATTTGCGTTGAATGTAGATGTCAAGGCTCATTTTACGAAATGCCTTGTCATGGTGATGTCTACTCCCATGCTTGAAAATAATTTCCCCTTAGTTTTCATGATGTGACTCTCATGCCTCCCCCTCATGATACAAGGAATTAATAATGATAATCAAGGAAGTACTAAGGTTATCATTTTTTGAGATCCCCGATGGCCTTCTCCACATGGACCGCCTTCTAGAGCTATCTTTGTCATCAATGTACATCATTCCTGATCTATCATAGCCTTTTGAATGATCTCTCTAATGTTTAGGGGAATATGAGCTTCTTGTCACCATACCCTCCATCTTGAGAATTGCTGACCAAGGTTGGCACAAGCATTAATGACCCTGTTGCCTTCTCTGTAGGTATGGGTAATCTCAACTTCAGAAAACTTTTGTAAAAGAAACTGGATATCAGTAATGATGTCTTTTAGCTAGATTCCAATGTTAGATGCTTTATTAATGGCATCTATGACCATCTTAGAATCTCCTTGAATATTCAAATTTCTTATTCCTAGGGATATAACTAACTTTAATCCCCAAAGTAAAGCCATAGCTTTAGCATAGTTATTGCTCTGGCAACTAATTCCACCAGCATAGATAGCAAACATCCATCCTTTTTCATTCCTTATAATTCATCCTCCACTAGATTTACCACTCAACTTGGATACCCCATCAAAGTTGAGTTTCATCCAATTGGGTTTAGGAGGTATCCATTTAGTATGGAGTCTCTGAAGAATTTTGGAATTATCATGCCTAGGGATAAGGTTTAAAACCTTCCATTTGGCTACAATTTGTCTTTCAAATTGAGATAGGGTTTTCTCCACAACACTAATATGAGATATTGTAACACTTTCCAAGATGGTCCTAGCAAAGGAGTTAAACACTTGAGAAGCATTTCTAGCAGTATCCCTAAAAATTTTGTGATTGCGCTCTTTCCATAAAGTCCAACTTAAACATGGCAGAGCTTGCTTCCATAATTCCTTAATCGAAGGATGTGTGAAGGTTGAGTTCTAACTGATAATTACTTCTTTAAGGTTAGAGTTGAAAACCCATTCAATACCAAAGTTTTTAAGTATTGTGCCCTATAAATCCCGAGCAAACTCACAGTGGATAAATAGGTGTGAAACTGATTCCTCTTTTGAACCACATAGAAAACATCTATTTACCAAAGTAAACCCTCTTTTTTGTAGGTTGTCCTGAGTAAGGATTTTGTTATGGGCCACAGCCCACCAAAACAAGTTAATCTTTGGAATAAGTTTATGATTCCAAACCTTTTTCCATACCTCCTTATTTTGAGCTTCAAGAGTAAGCAGATGATAGGTAGATTTGACAGAGAATGATACATTCTTATCTAGCCACAAATATTATTCATCCTCCCAAGGGAAGAGTGAGATTCTGATCTCTTAAACACATTTTTGGATCTCCCAAATTCTTGGGAGAAGCTCAAGCCTGTGCACACAACAATCCAAAAGGTTTTTCTAGCTCCTTATCCCATTGTTGTTTTCCATATAATCACTTTGCCTATCTCCAAAGAACTGAGTAGTCAAGTCAGCAATTTCTCCATAGTTTCCTTGAGAGATGAGAGCCTTGTTCCTTAACCAGGTATCCTCCCAAAATTTAATCTACCAGCCATTGCCAAGCTTCCACCTAAATCCCTATTTGAGAAGGCTTCTACTTTTTAGCATTTTATTCCATATCACAGACCTCTGGGGTAATCCCACCTATTGAAGAAAGTTGTAATCATCAATGTTATGCATGTATTTGGCATATATTATTTCCCCCACTCATTGTTGTTATGGATCAAGTTCCAACTAACTTTTGAGAGAAGGGCTTTATTCATGTTCCTGATGGATCTTATATTAAGTCCACCATGAGATTTTGGGAGACACACTTTTTCCCATCTAACTAAAGACATTCTCTCTTTGTCTTCCACTCCCATCCATAAAAATTTCCTTTGGATCTATTCCAACTTCTTAGCAAAATACGTAGGAATTTTAAAAAGAGACATGAAGTAAGTAGGAATACCTTGCAATGATGCCTGAAGAAGTTGTAGCTTACCATCACTACTGAGTAGTTTCCCCTTCCACCCAAGACGTTTCCTCTATGTTCTTTCCACAATTCCATTCCAAAAACTTGTAGATACCTCTTTGATCGAGAGTGGGAGACCCATGTAGGTAGCTAGTAGGCCAACTTCAACACATTCTAATATATCAATGATTATATGTCTAAGTTCATTGGAAGTGTTGAAGAAGTACACATTGCTTTTTTGAAATTTATGCTTTGTCTCGAGTCTCTAGCATAATCATTTAAAATATTCTTCCATACTTTAGCTTCGATCGTAGATGAGATGCCAAATAAGATGGTATCATCTACAAACTACTGTATAACCATTAGATGAAGGGAAGAGGCAAGTTTAATGCCTACTAGCTTTTTTGAGACTATATCAGCTTGATATTCATTTATTTCTACACCATTACACATTACATTATCATCCACCATTCCATTTCACAATCAAACCTACCATCCATTATTTGCCCTTGTTTACCATCCATGGCCACACTTTCCTTTATAGAGGCTATAAGGATACCTTGTCTCGATGTTTGTAGGAATTAGAATTAATGACCAATGAAGATCACAAAAGCATTCTTGACAACCAAATCTATAGGTAGTTATTAACACAACAACTATTCAGACAAGGTGTGGGCTAGCAATTAACATGATCAAGTATTTTATTTGTATCATTTATTGATTAGGATGTGCATCTCCCCATCAATAAAAATAATATAATCTTATGCCATGTACCATACCTAGGCCAAAAACATGTACCATACCATTTCATTGCCATGTTATTGCCATTATTACATATCCATTTTCCATTGCCATATATCCCAGCCATTCACTCCATCACTTTGGGGCAACCCTCTTACCATTTTATATAATCTATCCAACCAATCATTATCCTTAGAAAAAACATACCATCCTATGATTCCATTCCTATCTAGACCAAAGCCTATTTTTAGTCATCCTACCCAATCCTATTATGATCTTGGTTCATTTGGTTCTTCCTACACTTTTTACAAGGGGATTCTAATCAAGTTTCAACAATCAATCCAATCCATGTTTCAATGACAGTCTATGAAAGTAGTGTGATATTTGATCTAGAAAGATATATTTCATCCTATCAAGTTTATTTCACCAGTCTTGCTACTAATTATAATTGCCTATAGGTAAATCAATGTTTCACCAGTCTTGCTACTAATTATAATCGCCTATAGGAAAATTAGTATAATTTACCTATGCTATTGTATCCTAGTTATAACTGCCTATGGGCAAACTAGGGGCAACACTTGTTTATCATGCATTACTACATCAATTTTCCATCATTGTTTTTATTTGATTGGCCATTTGCTGAATTTGAGAATTTTTTGGGACCTAGTAGGTTTTTCCTCACCTTTTCTGTGGATGGAATTAATTTGACTTGAGGTTATTTTAGGACTATGTAGGTCATGCTTAATTCATGTTGAGGTCACCTTAGTCCCCCTTTCCATACACTCTCACTATTTTGTGAGCAACCTAAGCCAAACACTCTTTTCATTTTGTGGGATGGTATCTTGTCATTCTCTAAACAAGTTAAGATACCTCAAAAATATAAAAAACTTTCATAACATTTCAAAAAATCTAAGAACATTTGTCCTATCTAAGCTTAGTTAGTTATCCTTAATCCACCTTACTGGGGCATTGTCTTTGTTAGGATGCTTTCTTTTGCTTTTATTTTGAAGATTTCTATTTGTTTGTTTATTTTAGGGTATTTTTTTGTTTGTTTTTCTATTTTTTTGTTTATTTGTTCACTTGCTTGTTTATTTACTTTCAACATTGTTTCCTTTACTTGGTCCATATGTGTTCATTGGGTTATTTCTTGTACACATTATTCTTGAGTCTATCCATATTCATATGTCAACAATGTCATCATGGTTTCTATCATTGGTGAATTATTTTCAAGTGTTTCTTGGATATCAAGAGTGAGTCCTTATGTATTTTTTGGCCAAGTCTTCATGGTGTTCTATCATGAAGTCTACCATCAAATGCTATAGTAAAAATTAGCTTCAGGAAGGTTTACAATCAATGTAACCATAGAAGTTTCTCCTTGGCACCTTGGAAAATTCTCCCATCCCACCCTTGATCAAATTAACCCATTAACCATTCTAGTTATATCATTACTAATCAAGACAAGCATCTCCTCATTAGTAGGTACAAATAAATCATTTAGAATGATCAATCTTATTCCTCTATCTATCTCTTTCATCACTTTGCACCTGATCATTTTTAATCTATATTATATGTTATATCCCTAAGTTATGCTTGCTAATCAGCCCTAATTGGGGCACAACCATCAATTTTATCCAATCTAGGTCATCTTCATGATTATAACAACCTATGGGAAAATTATTATTTTGACTTTTATTCTTGATTATAACCACCTTTGGGCAAATCAAAATCTTTCTTACATCAATGCATACAAGCATTTTCTTATTTCAATTAATCTCAACCATAGTTTAATTCCACCTTTCTTCCTTTTTCTTTTTGAGGGACCAGCTATCAACAAATGTGATGGCCACTCCCTCAAGGAGGCATCATCATAGGCTTCCCAAAACCATTTGGAGTTATGTTCTTCAACCATCATCTTCTTCTTTGCATACATGACATTTCTCATTATTTTAGAAAAACATTGATTTGCCTATAATTTTCAACATCTTCCCAAATAGGGAAAAATTGTAGACACCTAAAACTGGCCACCGATAACCCCCAACCAGGCTTTTGACCAATTTCCACCCAAAATGCACAATTTAGCCTAAAAACACTAAAACACACTAAATGATGTGAAACTGACATATTCAAGTTGTGATTTTCAATAAAGTATCCTTAAATGGGGCAATGCAATTTATGGGCCAACTAACTTTGATCAAATAATTTTGAGTCAAAATGCCAATTTTGCACTTAAATGCTCTAGATTGCTCTTTCCTATCAAATCTCTAACACAAGACATGTGCCTTCATTATTTTTTTTGACAACATACTAAATGGGATAATTATTCCAATACATTTGACATTGACTTCTAATTCCAATCCAATTGAATTTTGGACCAATTACAAGGCATTCTGATCAATTTGGGTAATTTGTGCACAAAGTGCTTAAACATGCTTAAGAGCTAATTAACCTAAATCAGGGCTTATTAATAATTCCATGGAAACTTTCTAAAAAATTATTTTTGGAAATTAATAATGAATATTTGCATCATCAGGTGACCTCATTTCTTGGGAAGACATCCCTAGGCCATAAATGCCACAAATATCAAGATTCATACCTCCCATGCCTCATCAATGCTTTCCATGATGCCCTCCATGCCTCTTAATTTCCCCTTATTTCAATGTCATGATGAGGTTAATTATAAACTTAATTCCAAAAATTGAATTAATCCTCAAACACACATCTAAATCTTAGGATGGATTATTCAGGTTGATTATAAACATTTGTAAAAATCTATAAATAGAGAGGCTATAGACATCATTTCTAAGCTATTTTAGTGAAACTTTATAATGTACAAATGATTCCATAATCTATTGAAATTAGTGTTACCATGCCAAATTGATTCCAAGCCAAACCAAGCCACAAGCCAAAGGTGCCAAGGAGAGATGGAGATAGCCAAGCTTCCATTACCAAGGACTTCATGAACACAAGTTGAGAAAGACACTACAACAAGAATTTTTAAGCATCCAAGGAAGGTAAAAGAAGGTTTCTTTTGAATTTGAGTTGTGTGTTTCATTCATGTTTGTTAACTAAGCTCTCCCTAGTGTCTAGGCCTAAAGATGTTATGCTAGTTAGTGTGTTTCTTACATTTTATTTTCATTTTGAAATTAACACCGTACTAACCATCCTCTCTTGAGTCAAATTCTTAGATCATATATGTCTAAAGTCCAATGCCTCATAATATCACAACTCCTCCATAATCACTATATATCTCTACATTAATATTGTCCTTTCTAGTCCCATGGCTATTAGTACTCCACCTCTTACCTACTAAAGAGAATATCTCTCCTACATCACCAGGGCTAGCTAAGACCTAGCATAATCTCTCTCTCCTATTAGAGTGGCCAAGTAACCATGCTCTATTACCAAGGATGCATATGCTACTACCAAATATTCTTGAGATATGTCTAGAGCTACTCATGCTTGGTCCCTCTCTATGGTCACTACATGTACATCTAGGACAATCCCCTACATATGATCATGTTAATCATCTCCCCCTACATCGACATCCATGTCTTATTGACCACTATCATCAATTCCAAAATCAGCTATGCTATAATGTGCCTGGTACCATGAAGGGTAACCAATTGTAACACCTATATCATCCATATTTATCCTGGTAGGCAACTCTTTATTATCTATAAAATCATGGATTAGTTTTGGAGTATTTAGTGGAAAATCTACATCTTCCCTCCTATACCTTGGGAATGCCTTAGGTATATTTTTAACAAGACCAAACTACCTCCATAACCTATCAAATGCAATTATCTCTATCTCATGGTCTCATCTACTGTATATCCATCTATAGCTATGTAGAGATAAATTATGCCTCCTATAGTGTGACTAGCCTAGAAACATGACATATGATCTCTAGATCATGTCTCCAATGACTAGGGCATCTAATTAGTCTTTATATCAATATATATCATGTGATCCTCCTCCTAGTCCTAAGAAGGCATAATCACCTCTCCACCTCATGTATCCAACCCTATAATACATCTATATAAAACCCTCCTATGGTATCCCCATAGGTCTCAATACCCAAATGTGTTCATAAACCCAATAATGGAGGATAAACTTGACACTGATCATATATCTCTTATGGGTTTGGAATACTCATATCTCTTTATAAAGCTAAACTAATAGTATAGGTTCCCATGCAAACATTGTGTAACCCAAACACATATTCATGAGCACCCCCAACAACAAGTAAAGAAACCTCCCACTTTTAGAATATGGTAATGTATAACATGTGACCACTATGATCATCATCATGAAAATCCTCCTCATATCTTTATCTATTTTGTATATTGGTGTGTAGTGGAAGCCTCTTGAATAACACCTCATCAAATTGATGTCATCTTCATACAAGAGCTCCATCTGGTTATCCCATTCATCATTCTCAATGTGGTAAATTAGCTCACCTTGAATGGGTAGCCACACTATCCTATAGATGCCCTCAGGAAAGATAATCAGCTTGTATATAAGAAGAAAGAAGTTGTTAGTAACAAGGTCTAATATCTTGATAAGTGCCACTTGTTTCTCCTAATTTTTACTCATTTTTTAATTAAGGAAGAAGGTAAGAAACTAGTAATAAGCATGTGGTAGAAGAACCTAGTTGTTATGACCACGTGATCTAGATAAGTGTGGAGAGATCCTTTTTGTCTTGTAAAGATGACCTATAGATAATAAAATACTAATAAAAGGGGTTGTTAGAAATATAGTAAGGTGGACTACCTAGTGTGAGATATATCTAAGAAGCATGAGCTTTTTAGGAGGTTGTTAATCCAATATTTGATAATAATAATTAAGTTTAAAGAGATAAAATGAAAGTACTTGCATCAAATAACAAAAATTAATGAAATGAAATATAAGAATAAATGAATGCTTTTTAGATAGAATATCTAAATGTAGTAATAAAAGGTCAATACTAGTGCTAAAATAAATTAGGTCAGGTTCAAAACATTAGATAAGGGTTTGTGAATAAGCAGGGACATAGAAAGTCATATTTAGTTGGGGGTAAGAAACTAGAAATAACTTGATATTATTTCTTACCATAGTGACTATCAATGATTAGGGTGACCATCAATATTTATGTTGAATGTTGGTGGTTAGGTAACCATCAAAATTTGGAGGTGACCATCAGTGGTTATGCTAACCATCAATGGTTTCCTGTAGATTCTGAAAGTGCTCAAAAAAGAGTTGTAGAATGGGTTAATGATCAAGTAAGGGTCTATTCAGGATCTAGTTAGGGATAAGGAAGTTAGAAGATGGGTGTAGGAGATTTGGTTTAGGCCTAAAAGTCAAAAACAAAACAAACAAAGCTGAAACACAAAATGTACTTGTTGCTTGCTAAATGGTTGATTGCTAGAGTAATAGTAATTTACCTCAAGAGAAATTTTGGTAGAGGTTTGGATTTTTGTTGTAGTTGATAAATTTATATAAGGAAGACTAGTTAGAAATCTTATATACCTATATGCTAAAATTATCTTGTGATGGATCCCTCTCACCTCCTACTCCCATCCTTTTATAGAATAAGAGAGATGGAGGATATAAGGTTCCCTAGAGGGTTAGGTTATTAATTTTGATGCTTTGTAGCTCATTAGTAATGAGAAAGGTAGACATATTAAATTATGTCATGTTATCTTTTACATGGTTGGTATTTGTGTAGATATGAGGAAGACTTGACCATCAACAATCAACCTAACCATCGGCAGTCAAACTAACCATCAATGGTTGAGGGTTCAAAGGAAAATTGTTCAATATGAGTTAAAAAGGAGTGGGTATTGGTTAAGTTAGTGAATTAGTGATCTTAGTTAGATAAGTAGTTAACTATACCCAAGGTCTGATCAATTAGTTAGTGGGTTAATAAGGTTTAAGTGGTTTCTAAGGTATCCTGAGTCATTTTGACATCTAGAACCATTGTGTGAGATTTTTTAGTGTCTACATTTTGCTTCCTTTTATTATGTGTTTTTTAATCAACAAGCTATAAAATAAAAATGGATTTCATGGTCGAAGGCCTGGTTACCCTAAGTATGGAAGGAGGTGTTCCCCCTCAAACTAAGAGTCGATGAGGTGAAATTGAAATCAAGTCAAGTTCTGATAAGTAACTTATGGTGAGTCATGAGGTCAGTGAAAAGGGTAATTAGGAATTTGGAGCATAAACGTGTGTAAAAAATATGACTAAGTGTGATAGCCAAGATCATGAAAAAACTAAGGTTTCCATAGTTAGTAAAAATAAGGTTAGTTCTATAAATATTGGTGATGAGGTAACTAGGCCACGACATTAGGCATAGGTGATTGGGTCATCCCTATCAAGTCTCTTAGATAGGGTTAGTGTTTTCATAGGTATCTAAGGTAAGAAGTGCTCTTGAGAAAAACACAAATGATATGGTGTGCATGAGGTTATGCAAATTCAAATGTTTAACATGGAAAGATTGGTTAGTGGGGTCAAAAAGGCCCAAGGCAAGGTCATCATAAACTATGTGATAGTTTGGGCTAAAAATGGCCAATGTCAAGGTGGATATGGTTGGGTGTTTGTTTGGTCAGAGAGTGTATTCTCTAAAGGTTGATTTTGGTTTGGTGGAGAATGCAATCTCCCAAAATGTGTAGCACTAAGGTGTTGGTGCCTAAATATTTAAATTTGTAAATGGTAGGTTTCCTGCCCATCGATGGCCAAGGGTCTCAAACCTGACCATCGACATCACCCTGACCATCAAAGATTAGGGAGAAACCCTAATACCATGGAATAAAAAGTGAAAACGAAAATTCATTTTCAATTTTTACTATTTGACTTCCCATGTTTTCCATATATTGGGCAATTTGGCATTTTACGAGTGATAGTATTAATGAGGTGGGGTCAAGGTGTTGACTGGGTGATTACTAATTGGAGGTTAGATTGACTAGAAGGTTGAGTGGACATGACTGATTAATCAGTGATGTAGGGTAGATGAAGATGTGGTTAGGTAGTGGGGCACGAAATTCATCCTTGATAGTGGTTGTGGAATGAGGTAGGCAGTGTTTTAAATTGATAGAGTTTTTATTTAGATCATTTTGGAGTTGAATTTGGTTATTTTGTGTTTATTTTGGTAGGGTTTTTTGGGGGGGAGGGTTTGCCCTAATTCAATTTTTGATTATAATTATAAAAATTAGTAGGTATAACCTGAAATTAAGGGAGTATTTGGGTTAGGGATAGTGTAGAGGGTAAAATTAAGGTGTTTTATTATTAATATGGGTAGTTTTTGGTAGTTTTTTGGTATGGAGGTGTGGGTATTTCTCACTGGCAATCACACATAGTGACCATCAATGTTTTTACCCTACTGTCAATGGTTAGACTTGATCATCGATGGTCAACTATCGAATTCAAAATATCACATGACCATTAGTGGTCATAGTGACTGTTGACGATCAGGTGATTAGTACATGTGGGTTGATAAAAGAGATAGGAAAAATGGTTTTTAAAATGTTATAGTAGTTAAAATGCTAAGTATAGGTTAGAATAGGATGTTTTGAAATGGTTATGAGTTAAAATAGGTGTTTTTTGAAAAAAGAGTTAGGTGTTGGTTTGATAGGTTATGGTAGGTGTTAAAATGTTTGTGGGTGATGGTCGCTTTTAAGTGCTAGATGTAATGCTATAGTGTTATAAGGGTAGTATTGTAATAGGTTGATCTAGATGGGTTTAGGTTGATAAAGAGGTAGATATGGGTATAATGAATAAAGTGAAAGAACATGAGTAAAGGAAATGGAAAACTAAGTGTGCATGCTAATTTTGAATTTTTTAAGCACGAGATCATATCTAGATGAGGGATCAAGTTAATTAGATCTTTATAAACATCCATAGAGGGAGGGATGGTCCTTTGGAAATTTTTATCTCCTAGCGATTGAATAGAATGGCTCTCGCTCTTGTTCCCACTTCTGCGCGTGCAAATACAATTTTGAAACCGGCCGCTATGATCCGAGCGGCTAGCGAGGCTATGGAAGCTGTGGAAGCCTGTCCGGACAATGGAGGAAGGAATCAGAAATCATGTAAAGGAATCTCTGCTGAAGGGATTAACACAGCTGCGGGTCTGACTAACGTCTCTGGCTCAGGGTATGAACTAGGAGCGCGAACCTATGCGGATGTGGCGGCCTTCGAGGTATAAATACATGAAGCCCAGTCTTTTTCAACACATATACCTCCTCGCGCAACACATGTAAGTGCATTAAAACCTATTAGGGTTAATCTAGACCCTGAATTAACAGAAAATATTTTCCAAGATGAAAAATGGTTTGCTTCTTGTGCTGCCATCTTCCGCTTCTGAGGCTTCTGGCCTTCTTTTGTAGAACTACAAAACTGGATTGCTAAGAGTTGGCTGCATATTAATGATGGTCAGATCCAGCCTTGTGCCAGGGGTTTTTTTATAGTAATTTTTCAAAGTCCTGAAGATAGGTAGTCAATTTTGTGCCACAATAATTTTTCTTGGCAGGGCAGATTTCCTCTTATGGCCAAACCTTGGCATAAGGATTTTAACCCTCTTACAGAATCTTTTAACAAGATTCCTATTTGGGTGTGGCTCCCTTATCTTCCAATACAGCTGTGGCAAGAAGCAGTTTATAAGACCATTGGAAATGCTATAGGGGAGTTTCTATGTGAAGAAGACAGCTCGAAGAGCCACCATTCGACATGTGCACGATTTCTGGCTGATCTGGATGTTTCAAAGGGCCTTCCCGAGGTGATCTGTATTGACTCCCCAAGGGGCACCTGGACACAAATCTTGGACTATGAGGGGATTCCTTTTAGATGCAGGAAGTGTCACCAGACGGGACATATTGCAGCCCATTGTGTAGCAGGGAAATACATTCCCAGACATTCACCTTCTTGGTGGCCAAAGGATTTTTCTGAACATAGTTTAGATAAAATACCTTTGGAAGCAACAATAGAATCCGAGTCCGAGAATGAGGAAAGGATGCAATCAAAATCGGAAGATGAAGAGGACTCACTGGAGAATCAATCAAATGAAGCCTTTGAGGAGGCTGTAGTCAAAGATACAGTTGAGCCTGAGGAGGTAGTGGTGATCTCTACCCTTGTTTTGAATGATCTACCTAAAATCCAGGCTGTGTTTGACTGTCACTAGGAGCTAATACCTACTGGTGTCCAAAGTTCATTGTCCCCTGAGGCATGGATTGCTGAGGCAGCTAAGGTAGAATATGGTTGGACAGCTGTCAGAAGAAAGAAGGCTAAGCCTTTGATCCCTCCTCTTGAAATGAATCTTTAGTCAGGCAAAAAGAAAAATCTGAATTGTAAAGATTCACCCAAAGATCCTTTCTACTGATTGGTTTTTTGGGGGTAGCAAACTGGTCATTTTTTTGGTTTGCTGGTTACAGATCTGGAAGTTTGGGGTCAACTTTCAGATCTGTGTTTTGATTGCTATTTTGTAATGGTCTTTTGGTCGGTTTCAGGTCCCTGTAAAACCTGGTTTTGGTTCTTTTCTATTTTCAGGTTCTCGTGTTAACCTGGGTGTGCTTTAATGTTTATCTCTCTCTTTGTACAGGGTTTCGGGGTCCCTTCAAAACCTGTTTTAACCTTAAATCTAAAACATCCATAGAGGGATGATTTGGGAAAATTGGACACATATGAAAGAGGTCAAACTCAAAGATTTGAAACACTATCAATGATTTCCATTATATGCAGTGATGATCATGGCCCTCATCAAGAGATGGGATCCAACCATAAATACTTTCCTCTTACTAATAGGAGAGATAACCATCCTATTAGAGGATGTTTATAGGATTACATGAATGCCCATTTTGGGGGATCTAATATACCATATTGATAGTGAGGAGAGGGATGAGAAGATGGATATTTTGTATGTGAGGATTAGGCCCTTTCTAGTTATCATACCTATAGCTTTAGTTATAGGCCATTATACTAGAGGGCTTGAGATGAGAGGAATTTGATGATGATGATGATGATGATGATGGTAGTCTCCTATTTTGCATTACTTGATTCAAGTAGTTGGCAGTTTCCTTGTCTACTTTTGGGAGTGTTGGTGGAGATGTTGCTTGGTAGGATAGTGTTTAGGTGGGCACTATTTTTGTTAGTTTAAATATATAGAGAGCTTTTGAGATTTCAATCTCACCAACAATATGGGATTGACATGGGGTTTATGCTCTATTATTGGGCCTATGTTCATATCTAGGTTTTCAAGCCATTGGGGCTACTATGGGAGGGTTATGCTTAGATGGACTTCAGAGTGGGTTTCATGTAGTGGAGGGGTGATTCTGTACTCACAAGAGTTGGAGGAGGTGTTATGGATATTTACTATTTTAAGGATGCATTGGATGGCTTGGTTATAGGGGATCTGGTCTAGAGGCTATATGTCAGATTTTTGAGGTGGGGCTCCTATAGCTATCATACATTGTCATTACAGAACTAGAGATGAATCTATGGGAGGAGAGAGGGTGAGATCAAGCTCATCCCATTTGATAGAGTTTAGAGGTACTTTGGTTTAGTGTAGGGGATTCTAGGTTTGTTCTTGAGGTATATGAGGGAAGATGCTAAGTTTTTACTTCCTGAGCCACATTTAGAAGAGGTCATCCTAGATCATGAGGAGATACCCATTAGATTAGGTGTTAATGATGATGGTTTTTTTATGGCTCTGTAGTATGGTACTAGTCCCTTTATGCAGTATCCAATTTTAAGTGGGATGATGGGGACTGGTAGGCTATGGATATGGATCCATCTAGTGGGGGTCCATAGGTACAGGTATAGGGTGGTGGCCTTGATGGATAGGTAATAGTAGTACTAGCCATTGCATAGGCACATATTACAATATTATAGGGGAAGGTGGCCATATTATAGGGCCAAATTTTGAATTTATCAGGTCAGGTTGCCACTATGACAAGTGAGGAGGATCATTCTAGGACCTTATTAGGATTGGTGACCCAAGAGAGGGATACCTAGGGACAAAGGGGATGATTAGCAATAGCACTAATAAGACCACTAGGTACCATATTTATGTCATGGTACTTAGCCATAATGGATCATTTGATTTATTGTGAGGCCATCATTCTAGCATAATGTTTATAAGAGCACTGATGGGGTGAATACAGAGCCAATTTAGCAGGTGGGGCAGTTGTTACGCCCCTAACCTATCGCAAGTATTAGGATAGGAATAGCTAAATTATGGCTTACTTATCCCTCTTTAATGCTATATCACATTTATATATGCATTAATTTGGTTAGTAGGTTGGCTTATGGAGTAACCATGGCCTAGATAGACTATATATAGGAGGTAGTGGGTAATTGTTTATCATCATATTGTGAATTATGCTCTTATTGAAACATGTGGAGGTTACCCCCTCAAAGTGGCTTATCTATTATCATATATTTTGATATATTTCTATCATATTTGGATCTATTTATTCTATTCTACTTTATTGTTGAAGTAAATTCATTACAAGTGGTATCAGAGCTACGATTTGGGCAATCTTGTAGGTGAAACCTTAATTTTTTTAATTTGGATATATCTATAAAATAGTTGTGAATTTCTCTACAATTTTTTTTACTGTAGGTTCTAAATAGTTAAATTAATCTTCCATTAAAATTTCATCTCATTTGGATCTATTTTACAAAATTTATTGCAATTTTAGGGTTTTTAATAAAATTACTCTATAGTGCACAATTAAATGAATTTTTATAAGTTATTTACATTTTTTAAAATATAATAAAAATTTGGCTAGGGTATTTTCTTTGTATGTTTTGATTTAAGGCTGACATAAGTCCAAAAGCACTTGGTCAAAGTTAGGTCAAAAGTGCCAACTAGGGTCAACATCGTAAAACCCTTTTATGGTAGGTCCACAAACTCAGGGTCAAGGAAAGGGTGATAAAACTCTAGGTAAAAATCCTAACAAGGAAGAGATGGGTTTAGAAGGGGGATGTACTAGATCATTTATACTAGGGCTCTCTAACATAGATCACAAAGTGAGCCAACTTGACTACAGTGTGCAAGGCATCCAAAGTGAGGTGCAAGGCATACAATCTAATATGAAATCCATACAATATAGTTTGGTAGATATCATGATGGATTTGAAAAGTAATCAATCAAATCATCTAGCTATCACTATTTCACAACCCCACTAGGGTGGTTCTCCCAACCAGTCTACTTCAAATCCAACTACATTGCCATAGAGGAACTTGTTACCAAAGGTGGATATGCACAAATTTGATGGAAAAGATCCAATCAATTAGATCAACCAAATGGATAATGTTTTTGATCTACATCAGATCCTAGGTGGATAGAATGTTACCCTGGCATCCTTATATCTTGAACATGATCAATTTATTTGGTATCCATGGTTGTGTGATTAAAAGAAAAAGATGGCTCTCAATGTCACCTGGTCAATTTTTATAGAGGAGCTACAATTACACTATGGAAATAGTGTGACAGAGAATTACTTTATCCAATTGGAAAAATTACAACATATTGGCTTCATCAAGGATTATATTCATCATTTTCAAAACATATCCTTACGTGTGGAGATAATTTTTGAGAAGTTAATTGACCTATTTTTGGGTGGAGTCAAGGACCACATTCAATATGAGGTATGCATGTTTAATCCACTAATATTTTTAATTCTATTATCATTACACATAGATCTGAGGAAAAATTCATAACCAACAAGAAGCAACCATTCACTCACTTCAAAGATCATAGCATATCGACACCAATATTTCCTCCACCTACCAGATTGACCCCTCAACAAATTGAAGAGAAGCGTGCAAAAGGATTATGTTTTAGTTGTGACATCAAGTCGAGAAAAGGACATAAATGTGATGAGAAGAATTTATTCTACACTGAGGGATCCAATGAAGTTGAAGAAGAATATGATGCATCCAATGATGAAGAGGAAGAGATAGAGGAGGTACCTGAAGATTCCCATCCTACAATATCTTGTCATGCACTTACAGGTATTAGCACTCCATAAAATCTTAAGGTGGTGGGTTTACTAAAGAAATAGAAGGTGATAGTTTTGATTGATTCGGGGAGCACACATAACTTCATCAACCATAAGTTAGCCACTCGATTTAATTATTTCATCTACCCAACACTAAAATTTTAGGTCATGATTGTAGATAGTGGCACAATTAATTATTCAGGCAAATGCCATAGTATTAAGCTTGTTATGGGTGAGTACAATCTCCATTTTCCTATATTTATTATTACCATGGGTATAATAGAAATTATTTTATGAGTCTAATGGCTCATAACCTTAGCTACCATTGAGATGAACTTCCAGGAACTATTCATGAACTTCATTCTAAAGGTAGGAAAATTGAATTGCATAGATTACAAACAAAATCTCCACAATTTATTAGTTCACATCAGATGACCAAGATGCTAAAAAAGGGGCTAGAGGAAATTATTACATGATTATGTTCCATAGAAGTTCAACCCACATAGGCATTTGCACATCCTAATCTATAGATGATTCTTGATGACCACCCATGTATTTTTGGGGCCATACCAAAAGGACTACCACCAAAAAGAGAACATGATCATGCCATTCAACTAATTCTAGGGAGTCAACCACCAAATATCAGACCATATAGATATCCATATGCACAAGAGTGTGAAATTGAAAATATGGTCCATGAGATGTTGGAGGTAGGGATCATCAAGCACAACCAAAGTTTGTATTCATCACTAGTGGTCATGGTGCAGAAGAAGGATAACACATAGAGGATGTGCCTAGATTATATGGAATTGAACAAGTACACCATCAAAGATAAGTTTCCTATTCTAGTAATTGATGATTTACTTGATGAGTTGCATGGTGATAATTATTTCACAAAATTGGATCTTCACTCAAAGTACCATCAAATTAGAATCAAGGATGAAGATGTTCATAAAACTACTTTTAGAATGCATGAGGGCCATTATGAGTTTTTTGTAATGCCCTTTGGTCTTACAAATGCACCATCTACTTTTTAGAGCATGATGAACACTATTTTTAGGCCTTTTTAAAGGAAGTTTGTGTTGGTTTTCTTTGATGACATATTGATTTATAGTCTGACATGGGAAGAACATATACAACATGTGAAACATGTGTTGATAGTTTTGGAGAAGCATTAGCTTTATGCAAAGCCATCTAAATGTGCTTTTGGAGTATAGGGGGTAGAGTACCTAGGTCACATTTTTGCCCATGAAGGTGTCAAATTTGATCCCTAGAAGATCAAAGATATGATGGAATGGCCCATGCCAAAAACTCTCAAAAACCTCTGAGGGTTCCTAAGACTAACAGGTTACTACCAAAGATTTGTGAAAGGTTATGGCAATATAGTGGCTCCACTCACTACATTTCTAAAGAAGGATGCCTTCCATTGGAATGATTCCACCACCAAAGCATTTGAGAAATTAAAAGTAGCTATGTGCACCACTCTATTTTTGGCTACTCTAGACTTCTCAATGACATTCACTATTGAATGTTATGCTTCTAGATTTGGGTTGGGATCAGTACTAATGAAGGAAGGAAGACCCATTGCATTTTAGAGTCATCAATTCAAAGGTAACAATCTACAAAAACCTATCTATGAGAAAGAAATGATGGCTATTCTTCATGGAGTTAAATAATTGAGGCCCTATTTAATGGGTAGACACTTTAAGGTGAAAATAGATCATGATAGTCTCAAATAATTTTTGGAGCAAAGATTATCATCTGAGGAACAAAAAAATGGGTAACCAAGATGTTGGGTTATGATTTTGAAATCATCTACAAGAAGGGTAAAGATAATGTAGTAGTAGATGAACTATCTAGATGGGATACATCCATAGAAGCATTACTTTGTGTAATGTCCATGCTGTAAGAATATTGAGAGGATGAAGCTAGGTTAGAATGGGAATAAGACAAGGATACACAGGTTTTGATTTAGAATATCTAGCAAGGTACTTTAGCCTCTGACAAATTTGAATAGAAAGGTAATGTCATATGGTATAACGGTAGGTTATACTTGTGCAAAGATTCAGAGCTTAAGCATAAGATTCTTGTAGAGTTGCATGTATCTCCAATTGGGGGACACTCAGGGTTCTTGAAAACTTATCACAAAATTAAGAAAGAATTATTTTGGGAAGAAATCAAGGGATATGTACAAAATTTTGTTGTAGAATACTTGATATGCTAATAAAATAAAGGTGAGATAGTTAAGACCCCAGGTCTATTACAACCATTAGCAATTCCTAGTCAAAGGTGGGAGGAGGTTTCCATGGATTTAATCATAGGGTTGCCTTGTTATGAAGGTAAGAATGTTATCTTGGTCATTGTGGATAGTCTTAGAAAATATGCCCATTTTTGTGCTCTCTCACCCATTTTCAGTAAGTACAGTAGCAACTATTTTTTTGGATGTAGTTCTAAAATTACATGGAACCCTAAAAATAATTGTAAGTGATCATGATCTTATTTTCACTAGAAATTTTTGGATTGAACTATTTTCCTATTTTGGTACTCATCTAGTTCATAGCTAATCTTACCACCCCCAATCTGATGGATAAATAGAAGTGGTTAACAAATGTATAGAGGGGTATCTCTATTATTTTGTATTAGATAAACAAGAACATTAGGTTAAATGGCTACCACTTGTAAAATGGTGGTATAGCACATATTTCCATACCTCTTCTAAAATGTCTCCATTTCTAGCACTATATGGTTACCATCCACCTTCCATAACTTCTTCATTGAAGGTGCAAACCAAGGTTCAAGATGTGGAGGAGTCCATTCAACATCAACAAGAGGTTTTTGATAGTTTGAGAGATAATTTGGCCTTGGCACAAAATAAGATGAAGCAACAAGTAGATCAACACTGTAGTGAGTGAAATTTTGAGGTGGGTGACTAGGTATTTATATATTTGTAACCTTACAAGTAGATGTCCTTAAAGCAAAAAAAATGACAATAAACTTGCTCATAAGTATTATGGCCCTTATTAGGTTTTATAGAAAATTGGAAGTGTGGATTACAAGCTCGAGTTAGCTCATTCATCTCACATACACCTAGTATTTCATGTTTCCTATTTGAAGAAGGTTATTGGATAGAAAATTTCAGCCCAGACAGAGCTCCTATAATTAGATGAAGAAAGATGAGTCATTTTGGAACCAGAGAAGATCCTTTAAACATGTACTAAGAAGTTGAGAATCAGAGAGATTAGGGAATATCTAATCAAGTGGAAGAACCTGAGTAGTGAAGATGCAACTTGGAAAGGTGAATATTTTCTGCAACAACATCTAGAGTTGTTTAATGTTGAGGACAACATTGGTTTGAATGGGAAGGGCATGTTATGCCCCTAACCTATCACATGTATTAGGATAGGAATAAATGACATGTGGCTTACTTATCCCTCTTTGATGCTATATCACATTTCTCTATGCATTCATTTGGTTAATAAGTTGGCCTATGAAATAACCATGGCCTATATAGGCTATATATATAAGGTAGTGGGTAATTTCTTATCATCAAACTATGAATTGTGATCTTATTGAAACTTGTGGAGGTTGCCCCCTTGAAGTGGCTTATCTATTATCATAGATTATGATATATTTCAGTCATATTTGGATCTATTTTTGCTATTCTACTTTATTGTTGAAGTAAATTCATTACAACAGTTGTGGTGACTCCAGGTCAGTGGGTCACTTTGGTGGGTGGATAGGTAGGCATCCCAAGAGGACCGACACTTGATAGCAATGGTATTATAGGTGGGGCTAGTGGTAGTGGTTCCCTAGGGGTATGATATGATGTATAAGTATATATGTACATGATTTTGATAATAGCCTATGTGGAGATACAGTGAGATGTACATGTTTTGAGAGATAGAGATTATACATTATTACATGTATTATTTATTTTGATAACATGATGTATATGATGATGTGATGATATATAGATTTGGTTATATATATATATATATATATATATATATATATATATATATATATATATATATATATATATATATATATATATATATATCTGTGTGTGTGTTTTTCATGGTTCATGGTGTACATGTCTTGATGTTTTATGTTTATGCTTATGTAGACTCATTAACTTAGTCATGTGAAGAATATAGATGATGTTTTGTTTTGTTCATAGATATGATTTTGATGATTATGGATAGCTTGATTATGGTTATTGATGTGGTTTATGTGATTATGATGTGATTTATGAGTAGGGATAGGATGTTACTCATGGTTATATATATGATGTGGTTTATGTCATTAATTATAGATGCAATTTTTTAAATATGGTAATGATGTTATGATTTACATTGATTTTTTTTATGGTTATGATGTTAATGATTATGGATCATGGATAGATGATATGTTAAATATGATGTTGAAGTTAATGAAAGTACATAAAGTAAGTTAGATAACAAAATAGATGTGGGAAAAGACATAAGAATCATGAGACATATATCTACATGAACTAATGATAAGGATAAGGAAAAAGCATGATGCTTTTTCATTAGTAAGGATAAAATCAAAAATGAAGTTAGATTGGCTTAGGAAACACAAGCCTTTTGAATGATTCGTGTTAGCATGCTTTGGTTGATAAAAATATGTCTTCATCACATTGTGTCAAGTAAGATTATAATCCCTTGGTTTGTAGCTAGTATAAAAGGGAGCTAGGTTGTAGGTGAAGGGTAAATGGGTGATAGGTAAGGCAACCTTATGTGGGTTAGTTTTACCCTTTTATAGGTGACCTGAGAACCGTATTAGATAAGTCCATGTCTTCATGCAAGGTATAGACTGATCAATGTGGAAAGTCTACTAATGCTAGATATGAAAGTTGATTGCAGCTTTCTTGGGAAAACTTGCTTTGATTCTGATATAAGGTATTTTGTATTATGGTTGTTTTGATAGGTTTGTGAAGCTTCAAATTATTGATTTTAACAAATTTGACTTAGCCATCCTTCAAGAGAGTGGTCTAATTTTGTGTTTATTAATTTGGTAGGTCCTTCAAATGAATAGTCTATATTTTTGAGAAATTTAGTTTTTGGGCAGCTATCCTTCAAGGGAGTACTCTATCTATTTAAATAATTTATTTTTTGGGAAGCTATCCTTCAAGGGATCAGTCTATCTTTTTAAGTAATTTAGTTTTTGGTCAGTTGTCCTTCAAGAGAGTAGTCTATATTTTTAAACAATTTAGTTTTTGGATAGCTATCCTTCAAGGGAGTAGTCTACTATACTAGAGACATGTGACCCAAGTGATATTTTTGTAACCTAGTTTATTTTGATGCTAGGTTTAGACATAGACCATTTATATAAGCTTAGAGGTTTACCTTTATTATGGCAAAAACTTTAGCACAAAAATGTTAATAATAGGTGAAAGGGGTGGTTTTGAGAGACAATGACAAAAAGTATCCATGAGAACTATGTTATGAGTAGAGCCATGGTACCCATATTTAGGATTAGGTTATGATTATGATAGTTAATCACATGGTTTATGTTGTAGTTAGTTATCTTCAAAGGGATAGAGATAGGGAGGTGAAGGTGAAAATCTCATAAATCAAGGTATGAGTTTAAGTTAGAAAAGAAGGTGAGTTTGATCCTTGTTTAACAAAAAAAGACATAGATGTGAAGCATTGAGAGGCTCAAGTTCTGGTTTACCTTCGAGAGAGGATAAATAATAAGCTCCTCATCCATACTTGTGGGTTATGATGTAGGTTCCAAGCCAATTGAAATAAAACTTTCCTTGCTTGCTTTTCTCCATGTTGGTTTTCCTTTAGGATGAGGTCTTTGATACTAAATTATCATTCCTTTAGATGCTTATTATAGGCATGCTTGATTCATTCATGGTAGAAATGAATATGGTTAAGCATGGTTAGGTGATGTTAATCAAGTAGGTCAAGTCATGTGTGATTCTCTTGATGATAGTCACTCTAAAAAATGATGTTTTAATGAGCATATATGAAGAGAGGGAATTTTTACTTCAAGAGGCAAGACTGCCTCTACTCTAAAGACTAGAGAGAAAGGGGTATCACCTATAGAGGATTGAATGCTAGTGTGATAGGCCCATAAAGTGGAAAGGATATACAAGTACCAATCTTGACCTAAAAGTATTGACTACTTTGGTTAACATTTTGTTGAGGGTTTTGTTAAAGGCTTCTACTTCTCCATTTGATTATGGATGGTAAGGCAAAGAAAATATTAACTTGATGCCAAATGCATCAGAAAGAACTTGGACTTGCTTGTTTTTAAAATATTTTCTATTATTGGTGATGATCTTATGGGAAACATTGAAATGATAGATGATATGCTAATTAATGAAGTTGACTATCTTGTCAACTTTGTTCAAGATGAGAGGAATAACTTTCACCCATTTGGTGAAATATTTGGTAGCAGTGATGATGGATTGGCGTCATTTTGAAGAATGAGGATTGATTTCCCCAATGAGATATATTCCCTATTATGAGAAGGGCCAATATTCTTTAGATACTTAAAGGTCATGGGTATGTGCATGATGTAGATTAGCATGTTGTTAACATTTAACACACTTCTTTACATAATCACAATAGTCCTAGTTGAGGGTGGGCTAGTAGTAGCCAAGGTAAAGGATACATTTAGCGATAGCTAAACCACTAAAGTTTGCCCCATATATTCCATCATGCATTTACTTGATAAAATGAGAAGTTTCATGACTATGTAGACAATGGATAAGGAAGCCATCAAACCACATTTGTAAAGGATCCCCATAGTATGGTATAAATAGAGGTACTTTGAATAAAAGATCTTAGAGCATTCCTAGAAAGGTTGGGAGGAATGATGTTGAGTTTGAGATAGTTAAAGGTGTACTCATACCATATATCTGATGGAGATGCTTCCACACTAAAAATGGTAGGAAAGTTGGAATGGATATAAGAGGGTCTGATAAAGTGGTGAATGGTGGCAAAGAGTTTAGAATTGGTAGGTAAGGATGGGATTTAGGAATCATGAGAATCCATTTTATCTATGAAGTTATTAGTAGATCATGGAACATATTGGATAAGGCAATGATCTAATGATGCTAATAACACATCAACTAGTTGTTTATACTTTTGTAAGACATCATTCTTACATTGGTAGGATTTATTAACTTAGTTGACCACAAGTTGGGAAGCACCAAAGATATTGATCATATTAACTTCCAAGGCTAGAGTGATTTAGAGACCTATTATTAGGGATTCATACTCAGCCATATTATTAGTCTAATCAAAATCAAGTTTGAAGTAAAGTGGAAGAGGTTCATCATTAAGGGGAATGAGACTAATTTTAGAAACCCCACTATGCTAGAATTTAGAGCCATTGAAGGACATGGTCATCTGGTAGGTGGGGTCTTCTTGAGAAAGAGTCACAATGGACTCATCTGAGAACACAAGAGCAAGTGGTTAGTTGTCTGGTAGAGGAGCTTCAACCAATTAATCAACAATTACTTGCCCTTTAATAAATTTCTTCTAGAGGAACTCAAGGTCAAACTCAGCTAGGATCATGAGCCATTTATCCATACACTAGTTTTCATATGGTTTAGAGTGCATGTACTTAAGTGGATTAGTGTTAATGATGATGAATTTTTTCTAATTGAGAAGTTAATGATGATGTTGGGAAGACACAAAGACTAGGGCAAGGGAAAGTTTCTTAAAATAGGTGTATCAAGTCTCATACTCTATAAGTGTTTAATTTTGTAGTAAACAACTTGCTCTTTGATTTGTTCTTCATAGTGAGTGAGCATTGCCCCTAAGGAATGGTCAGTGGTAGAAATATAAATATATGAGGGTTGGTCTTATTTATTAGGTATTAAAATGGGTGGAGAAAGAAGGTATTATTTTAGTGAATCAAAGGCTTATTGCTAGTCCTTAGTCCACATAAAAGATGTATCTTTTTTGAAAAGATGATAAAAGGGTTGGCGTCTATCTGATAACTGAGAGATGAAGCAATGGATGGGTTGGAGGTTCCCCTATAGGATGTGGAGTTGTTTAAGGTAGTTTATAGGTGGTATATACAAAGTTACTCTGACTTTGGTAGGGTATACTTCAATTACTCAAAGATAGACAATAAAGTGAAGAAGCTTTCCAGATAAAACCCCATAAACACATTTTTTAGGGTTAAGTCAGATGTTAAAATGGATTATTCATTTGAAGATGATTATAAGAATGGATAGATGATCCTTGTGATATTTAAATTTCCAAAGTATATCATATACATAATCATCTACAATTTCATGGATGAGATCATGGAAGATGTAGGTCATCACATGCTGGTAAGTTTCTCTAGTGTTCTTCAGACCAAATAGCATGACCCTGTAGCAAAAAATTCCCCAAGGTGTGATGGAATAGGTCTTATTATAATCCTTTGGGGTAACCAAGATTTTATTATATCCCAAAAAACCATCCATAAGAGATAACATCTCATGACCATATGTAAGATCAACAAGTTGGTCAATGCTAGGCAAAGGGAATTCATCCTTTAGGTAATCAAGGTTGAGGTCATGAAAGTCAATATAGAGGTGAAGTTACCCTATTGTATTGATAATGGGAATGGTGTTATAAACCCATTTTAGATCATTAATAGGTTGGATGAAATTGATAGATAAGAGATATTGTATCTCTTTTTTGACTAAAAGGGTGATGTGAGGGTACATCCTACAAAGCTTTTGTCAAATAGGATTAGCATCAGGATGGGTGATAATGTTGTGTATGGATATGAAAGGGTCAATTTTGAGCATTTCATAATACGACCAATGAAATTATATTCTTTGGTCCTGAAGGAAAGAAGGGTAATCCTATTGCTTTGAAGAATCTAATGGTTGACCAATCTATACAATATGAGTATTATATTGAGTACCCAAGTTGACATTGATAGTGGATTCATTCAACATGGTTTGGTTCTTAAGAGGAAAGGATTTGTGGATACAAGAATCCCTTGCATCAAGGTATGTGATAATGGAATCATCATCCTGATGTTAGATGGTGTTGATGGTAGGAGAATCATTTTTTACCATTTTAAGATGAATGAAAGGAAGGGCTTTAGTTTGGCCACCCTTTTGATAGGTTCGCAGCCCTAAAATAATAGTATTGACTAAAAACATTTAGGAGTAATGATTTTTAAATCCTCAAACTTTAAAGGATATCGGGTTGGTGAGGATGGGATGTTTTCCTCAATGGTGGCAATGGGTTTTGGTGAATTGGTGGGTTCTTCTAGTGGTACAAACCCAAGGCCAAATATCTCATGAGGTTTCTAGGTTTTGATGGAAGTTAACTCATGGGGTCCATGTTCAAAACAACCTAGGACAAATCCCTTCTAGGCACACCTATGAAGGTATAATTTGGTAATGACAATTTGTTGAGATAAGAGAAGTCAGAGGTAAATGGTCGGGTGGTATAGGTAGTGGTGGAAGAAAGAAGTGGATGATGAAGTCCCCCATAGATTAAATTGGTTTGATGGTTAGGAGGCATAAAAGGAATTATTTTTATAATATTGGGTTCATAATTAGGATCATGGTTAATGTTCCCATACTCTCAAGGAGTAGGGAAAGCATCCAAGGCCAAAATATGATAGTCCCTTAGTGAGAGACATTGAAACATGGATTCCAAGGGGTCTTCTATGGGGATCTAAGAAGAAGGGATAGAGGAGATAGTTGAAGCTTCATTGATGATAGGTGTGTATTTGTTGTTGGTGGGTGGTGAGGTGGATAGAGGAAGAAGAACATCGTTGGGTTGATATGTCATGTTGAAAGATGTAAAAGGACTAGGGTCAGATTTTATGATAATTACTTAACCCTCATGTTCAAACTTGACACATCGATGTAAGGTGGATGGGACACAGATCATGGTGTAGATCCAAGGGAATCTTAGTAATATGTTTTATTGGAACTTGCCTTATACAATTTAAAAGAGATCTAGAATTGTGTAAGGCCCCAAGTGGATGTGAAGGATGATTATCCCTTGGGTAGTAGCCATAGTATCATTAAAGGAGTGGAGGACCACTACATTTTTTTACATGATATTCTTAGGCAGTTGGAGTTGGTCATAAGAATGAGAGGAGATAATGTTAATACTATATCTTCCATCAATAATAACCCTTTTGTGTGGTTTTGATTGATGTATGCAGTGATGAAGAGAGGATGATCAGGATATTCAGAATGAACTCAAGGCATTTTTGAATCCTAGAATGTGACAAAGGTATAAAGTTTAATGGATCCAAAAAAGTATGAAAGAGGTTTAGGGTCTTTTGGTTGAATGTCTCCTGATTAAAGGGCCTTTATCAATGCCTAGAGATGATGGGGTAAGGTGTTGATTAGTTCGTAAAGGCTCATTGTCACTGATGTCTAGTGAAGTTTTTTAACACTACTTGCTAGATATATTTAGAAAGGTTAGAGGGAGAGGCACCCAAAATGGATATTTTGGGTTTCGGTAAAGGTAAAGGTGAGGTTGATTTTGTTTGGTTGTAATTTTGAGGGTTGGAAGGTTATGTCCATGAAATGGAAACTTTGGCCTTTCCCTTATCCCTTTGTTGGTCCCTAGATTGGGTAACCATATGGATAGTGTGGATGAAGGGAAGTATTGGGCTAGATGGATGCTTTAATTACTCCTCACTCTTGGATGAGAGTGGGGGAGTAGGTAGGTGTTGGATGGGTTAATTTAGTGGTTGGGTTGGTAAGGGGCTTAAGGTAGGTTCATTTGATAATAAATAACCTCATCCCATAAGTTAAAAATAAGTTATTAGAGAGATTTATAGTTATTTGTGTCATGTTCAGGTGTCTTATGGTATGATTAGATAGAATATCATTTAGACAAGATGGTTTAGGACTAGAGGGGTCTAAGGGTTTGATAAGTGGTAAGATTAAAGAAGATGTTTGACACCTTTATATAATGGTCAAATAATATTTGAGAAAAGGTGTTGAGGATGTTGGATTTTTGGTTTTAGGAGTGGGATCCTTCTTAGAATATGATTCATCATGGAAGTTGTAGGTGGTGGAATGGTTTTGGTAGGTGGTTATAGTTGGGATTGCTTAGTTATGGTTGTTTTTAATGTGGAATATTTAGAGGTGGATGATGCAATTTTAGAGATAGGTGGGAAGGTAGAGGTGAATAGGTTGGTTAAGAATGATGGGGAGTTTGATGAATAGTGGGGGTAGGTAAAGGTAGAATGAAAGTAGAAGATTTAGTTTTGGTAGTTTTAGAAGGTTTCACCCTCTTGGTAGAAGAATGATCTCTTGATATGGTGGAAGGATATGGTCCTAAGATAGAAGATAAGAGGGAAGGAGGTGGTATGATTCTGGTTTGAGGTGGGTGTTTGGGTGGCTCTGCCTTCTTAGTTGGTTTGGTTGGGGTTTTCTTTGATGGACTAGATGGGGTTAATTACAACTTCAAAGATGGGTAAGTAAGGCTAGGTGTAATAAGTATTCCTATATTTCTTTTAGGTATAGTTAGAGAGGTGTAAGATGATTTGACAAGTTTAGATGGAGGAGGGTTCGATGGTTCCCCTATGGTTGTGGAGGGAGAAGTGTTTGATGAAGGTATTGAGGTGATGATAGGTTTGATGGTGGATGTAAGTGAGGTTGAAGGTTCATGTTTATTTTAATAGGGGAGCCCAAGATGATGCCAAAAGGTGGCTCTATCTAGATTGGGTTGAGAAGTGAATTCTAGACTTTGAACCAATCTAGAAAAAGGCTTGTAAATGGGTTTGATCCCTTGGTCATCTGTTTCAAAAATTAATACCTTAGGTTGAGGCAAGGTAATGGTTTATTCACCTTTGGCCTTGATGGAAGGTTCCAAGATTTGGGAGGATGTTTCCTCCATAGAAGGAGTAGACAAGGTAATCTCTTCTTTTGGGATGGTTTCCAAGGAGAGAATGGGTGGTTTTATGATAGGAGAGGAAGGTGTGATGGCCCCAAGTGAAGGAAATGAGATGGTTGTTTCCTTTTTTTAGGTCTCCAAAGGAATGATGGTAGTTCCACCACTTTAATAAGTGGAGTGGGGGAAGAAGTAGTTAAGGTAATGATTACCTCCTTGGGTATTTCTATCAAAGGAGATGTGGATAAGTCTATAATCTCATCAAGTAAAGAAATAGGGGTAGTTGCTTGCTCTATTTGGGTGTTATAAGGAATAGAGGGTGATTTCACCACTTCAATGAGTAGAATGGAGGAAGAGGTAGTTGAGGTAATGGTCTCCTCAATGATAGGTTCAATGATGATGACATTGACTGTATGTACCTCATGAGTGTGAGATGATTCTAGTTTATTATCAACATAGTTGGTAGAAGGGACATGGTTAGGAAAAGGTTTATGAAATATGTGAAGGGACTGATTTGGAGGTGTATTGGGATTATCAAAAATAATTTATCCCTTATCAATCATGTTTTGGACAATGTTTTTGAAGGTGTTGCACCTACAAACATCATGTCCAATGACACAATGGAAATCACATAGATCATTCTCATTGTACCAACTAGGTGTAGGGTAAGAAGCATCAAATTTTTGGGGAGGTTTTATGGGAGGAATTTGTATGATGTCATCTTTGAGAAAAATTTCCAAAATTGAAGAATAAGCCTCTCCTATTGGAGTGTATTGTTTTGGGCCAGCTTGATTTTAATTTCAATTTTTTTGGTTAGAAGAGTTAGAGGAATTGGTTTGGCTGGGTTGGTTGATAGTTCATGGTGGAATGGTCTTAAAGATAACCAAGTTTGTAGTTGCCTTTGGTTTGGTGTTGGGATGGTTATATGATGAGGAAGGGTCATTTTATTTATTATAATTTTTATTTCTCAGTTTCAATTTCCCCTCATCAATGGCTCTAGTTTCTAGTTTTTTTTTCATTATGAAAGCCTCGTCAAAGGTTATAAAAGTTTTAAACTCAAGAGTAGGAGCAATGTGTTTAGCACAACCTTGAGATAAAAGTTTAATTAACTTTAGTTGGGGTAAATAGAAAGAGATTTGGTTGATAAGACCTCTCCATCTAGTTATGAAATCAACAATTGATTCATCATCAAATTACCTAATGGAGTAGAGGTCATTAATAGAGACCTTTATATATATTAATTGAGAAATGATCTTAAAATATTTGAGAAAGGTTGGAAAAGAAAAATATGGAGTGCTTGGTGAGATAACTATACCAATCTATGGTTGGTACAAATAATAACATGGGAAAGGTACAAAGGAGAAGAGCATCATCATATGCAATCAAGTAGCAAGAATGGTGAAATGCTCTTAAGTGTTGTTGGGGGTCCTCCTTTCTTTGGAACTTGACAAACTTGGGTAGTTCCCATTGAGGAGGATAATATCAGATTTGGATGGATGGATGAATAGGTTAACTATAGATTTGATTATAATACAAGAGGTTATGAGCCCCAGAGATAGATGACTCTAGGTTGGTCATTTTATCCATTAACATTTTGACCAAATATTTTTGAGGTTGGGAAGCTCCATAATTATGTGGTAAGTTTGGTTGATGTTGGGTGGCAATAATATCTGGATAAGTGGTAGAAGGTTGAGAAGATACCACATATTGTTATGTGGTCATTGAAGGTTGGGATGATGCCACATATGGGTTAATGGGCCCAAAAGTTTAGGTAGAAGGTGTTTTGTATACTTGAAAATTAGGAACATGTTGGTAGGATCTCATTGGTATTTGTTGAGGGATTGATATGGGTTGATTTGGAGGTATAAATAGATTAATTGACTGGGGTTGAGTGGTAACTCTTATGCTAATAGGTGAAAGGGTAGGAGGTATGGAAAGCAACAAATTTTGAAGTGGGGTGGAAATTGGTGGGTTGGTAGTGATAAGGGGAATGGTGGGAATAGGGATAGAATATACCCCCAAGGTTGATGAGTTATGGGTAAAAAGTGGTGAAATTACCCATAAATTGGAGGTGTTGGTTAGTGTAGGGGGTGTTTAGCTATTGGTTGGGATGTTAGATTGAGTTTTAGTTGTGGTAGTGGATGGGATATTGGTGGAAGAAGATGCTTAGGTGATCATATGTTGGGTAGAGGTGGCACCAATAATAAAATGGGGAGGCATACCATAAGGTGGATATATAGGAGGAACTGAAATAGTAGGGGTGTGGTGAGATAAGGTATTGAGGTAATGTTGAAGGGCCATGGGGTTGTTATCAAGGAAGGTATCAAAATCTGTATCACCATAAAAAACTATTTGAGGCATGGTAGGAGGGGGAGAAAGATGAGTAAAACCTTCAATATCAAAATTATACTTCATGGAGGAGGAAGAAGAGGAAGATGGTTCTTGGTTGGTTTGGTTCCTCAATTGTTGTCTAGTAAATACCATGTAAGGAATAAAATAAATGACAAAAAGCTCACAAATCAAACACAAAGTAAGGAAAATAAAAATATATCAAGGAAATCAAAACATACACTAAAGTGAATTTAAAAACTTAGGATACTTTTTAGATCACTTTTGGCTTATGCCTTAGAAAGTTTGAAGAGGAAATTTGGTTTGTAGATCAGGTACTAGAAAAGAAATCTAAGGTTGGTTTCAAGTGTTAAAGGATCTCAAAAATATGTATTTAAAGTCAACACATGGATTGATATTGGGGCCTACCCCATCAATTCACACACTATAGTGATAAGGGTGTCAAGTGCTTAGCGAAGATATACTAAATTTTAGAGTTTAGACTCAACCAGAGAGCTAATTTTTTGTTTCTCTTCTTGGTAATGACCTCCAAGTAAGATAACAAAAGAGTAAGGTGTATGTTTAGGTGATGAAATCCTATTTGAGCATTATGTCAATTATTTTGATGTGTTGATCTATTATTTGGTTTGGTAAAGTGTGTGATAATAAAAGTGAAATTACAATTAATTGCTTTTTCCTTTAAGTTAACTAGATGAACAAAAAATAAAAAAGCAATCACTGTATGCAAGGTTTATTTTAAGCCCAAAATAAATTTTAGATTTTGTTATATAAGATTATAATAAAGAAAGAAAAGGGAACCTAAATGATGCTAGGGTACCACCAAGCATACCAAAATGTTTCTCTTAATTTTTATTCATTTATTAATTAAGGAAGAAGGTAAACAAACTAGTAATAAGGGTATGATAAAATAACTTGGTTGTTATGCATGCGTGATCTAGATGAGTGTGGATAAATCCTCTTTATCTTGGGAGGATGACCTATAAATAATAAAACACTAGAAAAATTGGTTGTTAGAAAGATTGTAAGGTGGACTACCTAGCATAAGCTAGATCTAAGAAGTATGAGCTTACTAGAAGGCTGTCAATCCACTCTTTTATAAAAATTAAGTTTAAAGAGAGAAAATGAAAGTACTTGCATTAAATAACAAAAGTTACTAAAATGAAATATAAGAATAAATGAATTCTTGTTAGAGAAAATAACTAAATGTAGCAATAATGGGTCAATACTAGTGCTAAAATAGATCAAGTCAAGTTTAGAAGATTATATAAGGGTATATGAATAGACAGGGACATAGAAAGTTAAATTTAATTGGGGGTAAGGGGTTGGAAATAACTTGTTATTATTTTTTACCATAGTGATCATTGGTAGTTAAGGTGATCATCAATGGTTATGTTGACCATCGGTGGTTGGATAACCATCAATAGTTGGAGGTAACCATTGGCAGTTATGTTGACCATCGATGGTTGCTTATAGATTTTTAAGGTACTTAGAAAAGAGTTGTGAATGGTTTAATGATCAGGTAAGGGTATGTTAAGGATCTGGTTAGGGATAAGGAAGTTGGAATATGGGTGTAAGAGGTCTATTTTAGTCTTAGAAGTTAGAAACCAAACAAATAAATATAAAATACAAAATTTACCTATTGCTTGTTAAATGGCTAATGGATAATTGCTAGAGCAATTTTTCAGAGTAATGATACTTTGCCTCAAGAGAAATTTTGGTAGAGGTTTGGATCTATATTGTAGTTATTAAATTGATGGAAGGAAGATTGATTAGAAAGATTGAATACCTATATGCTAGTATGCTCTTTTGATTGATCACTCTCACCTCCTACTCCCCTCCTTTTATAAGCAAAGAGAGATGGAGGATAAAATGTTCCCCATAGGGTTGGGTTACTAATTTTGATGCTCCATAGTTTTTTTTAGAAATGGGCAAGGTGGACATATTAAATTGTGTCATGTTATCTTATACATGGCTAGTATTTATGTAATAATAAGGAAGACCTGATCATCGATAGTCAGCATAACCATCTATGGTCATGATGACCATCGATGATCGAGGGTTCAGAGGAAAATTGGTCAAGTTGAGTTAAAAATGGGTGGGTAATGGTTAAGTTAATGAATTAGTGAGTTTAGTTAGCTAAGTAGTTAACTCGACCCAAAGTCTAATGGGTTGGTTAGTGGGTCAAGAATGGTTAAGTGATCCCTAAGGTATATTGAGGCATTTTGACATCTAGAACCATTATGTGTGGTTTTCTAGTGTCTACACCACTATCATCATTACATCTTTAGGTATGTGTTGATAATACCTCATACTTCTAAGGTCCACATCTTCGATGTGCTCCTAGTCATCATCAATTATATTACATTGAATCACATCTAGTATTTAAAACACTTTATCCCTCATCTATATCTGCTCCCATGCCTATATGGTTCAACAATAATAATCTTATTTCATTGACATATTTTACCTACAAATTCTACCACTTTCACTTACCCCCTATTCTAATATATCCAACTCAGAAAGTTTACCTCTTATTACATATACCTATTACGTGTCCCCATCATTTAACCTCCTTAATCCATACACATTACCTAACCCCTTAACCTCAACTATTACCCATTATAAATTCTCATTGACTTTTTTCTATTTCTTTTCCTTTGTTTAGTCACTATTTAACTACTATTTTTCTTCAGTGAATGAATTATTCTTTATTCCTTTTTCATTTATGATCCCTCTTCTTTAAGTACTCATGTCTTCCAAGTTTCATACCTTGTCTATATTCATTTTTATAATAGATAAAGTCCCCTTAAAAACTCACTTTTACATTTTAAAACAACTATTGCCTATCAAATAATCACTCTTAAAAAAACATTCACATCCATCGACCATCAATAGTAGACTATTTCTATAGTCGACTAATGATGGTTAGGTGATTGACGATCAAAGGTCACCATAATTTAGTGTATCAATGATCATATATCAACCACCGATAGTTGATAATAGATCACCAATGATTGGCAGTAATCGGTAATGGTTGGAAATGACCATCACTAGTCACTATAAAGTGATTAATGATAATCAAATCCAACCCTACCCTCCCCATCCACCTATCAAACCTCATTATAGCTAAAACAAACCTAATTATAACTACCTCTATCCTCCCCTATCTACTCTACTCTTTCCAATTCACATCTACCCTTCTATTTCCACTCCACAAATAAAAATAACTACCACATCCCTAAACCTAGGTCAAACCCACCCCCACAAGATATTAAAAAAAACAAAATTCATATAACCATTCATTGGCTAAATTTAAACCTAATCTACCAATTTAGAACAATACTTACCTCATTCCTTGACCATCATCATGGAAGAATCCTATGAACCACTATCTGGCCCTGCTCTCTTCCTCATACACACTACATCTTGGTCAAATCAAACCTCCAATCCACGCTTAGTCAACTCACATAATCTCACACAATTAATCAATCACACTCAACCATCACCATTTTTTCCAACAATGCCAACAAGCAAATCATTGAGGATTTATATTTCAAAAATGAAAGAATAAAACTCCTAATAGTCTTTTATCTTCACCCTTTTAGGGATGATGTACAACCATCAATGGTCAGGGTGATTGCTGATGGTTGACCCTGATTATTGATGGTAGACCTACTTAGGTTTTTCTTTCCCACCTACACCTTTTCAACAATTTTTTTACACACTTTCACCTAATTCTATCCACTAAAGATGACCTTCTCCAAAAACCCCCAAAAAAAATGCCAAACCTCACATGTGGCCATTTTGGCCCAAAATAATGCATGTTATGTGATGACCTTGCCCTGGTCCTTTTGACTGGACCAACTAAATTACCAAGTTAAAAATTTTGAATTTGCACTACCTTATGCACACCTGACCTATTTGTGTCTTCATAAGATCAATTCCTACTTTGGATACCCATGAAAACACTAACCTTTTCTAGGAGTGTTGTCTTTACAAGTGTCTTCCAACCATCACATATAGTCACGTAGTCCACTTGTCGCTTGTCTTTCTAATACTGACCTGATTTTTACCAATCATGATAACTAGGTCATTATATGATCTTGGATATAAAAAATAGTCATAATTTGTGCACATGTTTTTGATTTAGTACCCAACCTATCAACCACTTTTTCACCAACTTACCCACTCATCAAACCCATACCTAATTTTGTTTCACCTCATCAATTCCTAATTTGAGGGGGAACACCTCCTCCCATGCTCGGGACAACTTAACCTTCGACCTACAATCCATTTTTGTTTTGTAGCTTGTAGATATAAACTACATAAAAAATGGTAAAATGTAGACACTATAAAATTGTGTACGATGATTCTAGATGTTGAGCTAACCCTTAGAACCCCCTAAGGACTCTTCCTCAACCTTTCAACCATAAACCTTTAGTCAAGTTAGATGACTAGTTAAACTAACTAACCCACCTTAACCAAACTTGACCATACTCTCGACTGCTAATAATCATTCTAACCACTAAAATTTAGGCCTAACCATCGATGACAATCCTTTCATCATTTGACCAATTAACTCTAGTGAATTCCATCTTGATTTATTTTATTTATCTTATCTAATTCATGTGTGAGCCAATACATGTGAAAGCTAAATTTAGACACCCTATTAAACACCTTGTTGAATTATTATTTCACCTCTCCTTTATTCCTATAAAAAGAGAGGAGGAGAAGGAGAAATGGTTCATCATCTACATCTAGAATTAGAAACTCTTACAATAGAGCTTATTTTGTAGGTTTTCTTCCATTAAACCAATAAGTGTGATAAAGATCTAAAGTGCTATTATCCAAGCATCATCACTCTGTTAAAACTACTCTATACTCGATTAATGAATTCTCAACCACACACCTCAACACTTCTTCTAATCAACAACCAACAAGCTAAGTATATATTTTTGGTAACTAGTCACTTTGTTTCTATTTCATGACCAACCCAGCCCAAACCCACATTCTAGAATTCCATTTTCTAACCTTATTAAACCCATTTCTTGAACTAGACCAAAATCATAGTAACCACTGATGGTCACCCTGACCATTGATAGTCTATCCATAACTATCGATGGTTTCCCAACCACTAATGGTCAGCCTAACTACTAACGATCAATTAAACTAATGATGGTCGTTATGTGATAAATAAATAACAAGCTATTTTCACCCATTAGACCTCAACCAAATCCTAATTTATTTCCCTCTACCTGATCATAGAGCCTCACCCTATTTTATGAACCACACCTGATTCATTTAGCATTAATATTAAATTATTTATGTCTATAATTAGTCAAATTCATCTCTTTTAAACACTTTTTGTATTTGATTTAGTACCTTCTATGATATATACAAGTACTTTACCTTTCACTTTTAGAACTTAATTATTTAAAAGTGTGGATTGGCAGCCTCCAATGAAGCTCATGCTTCTTGGATCTATCTTTTTAGGCAATCCACCCTACTATTTAACTAATCAACTATTTATTTAGTGATTTATTATTTGTAGTTTATTCTTCTCAATCCAAATAAGAGTATCTAAAACCATCTAGATCAATGTGTGCACAACATATTAGGTTCTACTAACCATACCCTTCTTGAGTTTGTTCCTCTCTCTCTTTTTAATGATATAAACAAAATTTCAATGAAACATTAGCAACCCCAATAGTTAGTAAGTGATACCTACATATCCAATACTCTAAAGAGGGCCTCAAAATCATATTTAGTTCTCCCTCATAGGAATGTGTGTGTAATTATAACTATGTAACTATATTGTCTTTTTCTTATAGTAACCATTTGTACAAACAATGCAAGAGTGTAGTGACCTTTTGAATGTTTCATATATTTAATATAGTATTGTAATGCAATTTGATAGCTTGGAATGAAAATTATTTTATAATTAGAAACTTTCTTCATCCAAATTATAGGTAGTATAATTATACCATAACCTTTGTATATATAAGGATATATTGATTTTGAATTAGGACATAATGGTGCATAAAAAATAGAAAATAGGATGAATAAATTAAACAAAATAAATATTTACCAAGTAAAATATACTTAAAATGATAAAAAGATAAGTATAGACACTTGTATTTTAGTTTTAAACATGTATTGACACAAGTGGCCAACATGGATGTAGGTGTCTAAAGGATAAATATGTATGAATAATAGAAAACAAAAGACGTGATATTCAATATATACTAGATAAAAGACAATTTACAACATATAGTCTCACAGGGGCAAATAAAGAAAGTGAAAAAGATGGAACCAAAGAGGTACTTAAGAGACTCCACCCTTAGATACCTAATTCCTAGTCAAAATATGTATATGTGAAAAAGGCTATAAAATCATGGTATGAAACATATTTATAACAAATATTAGTATCTGCATATAGTATGTATGTATTTGACCTTCAAAAAGGCTCTATATCAATGATATCATGAAAAGTGTCATGATTTCATAACACTTATACCATATAAGCAAGCAATGTTATTAGACCCCAGTGTTATAATGGGTAAGTGACAAGTTGTCAAATGGGATAATCCTACCAGAATGACTACATGCATAAATCATCATAGACAACACAAAGTTTAAATTTTATGGCTGTATATCCCATCAAGAGTGTCAACACTTATAATATTTATTGTTTGAGCTAAATATTTAAATTTTCTTAAGACTATTGAGTTTTGGTCATTTTAATCCTATTATAATTGCTTGAAATTTTCCTTTTTGGACAAAACTAACCTTAGACTTCTGTAAATTATCTAGTTACTTTTGATTTTTTTCTTGTTTATTTTATTTGTTTCTTAGTAATTTGGTCAAATGTGAATGCCTTTCAGGTTAATTGGATAAAATTTATATTGTTATATAATTTTAGGCTAGTCACTTGCCAAGGATTATATAACAAATTGACTATAGGATTTAGAAATTTGGGTTTTTTTATTCACTAGTTTTTATCAATTCTTACTTCATTTTCACATGAAATAGCTAAGTGTTCATGTTTTTTTTATCTCTAGACTTAGTCATTTTCATTATAAATGGACTAGATTTGCTTTAAATTTAGTAAAATATATATATTTATTCACTTATTTTGATCCATATGTATTATTTCAATTCAAATTCAAAGGACAAATGGCTATTTCCATTTCTAGTAGGCCCTAGACAAGTGAAAGGTTTCCACTTGATGCTCACTCACTTCCTCATGATCTTTCCTAACTTATTCATTTTTCAAATATCTTATGGGTGAATGGGATAAATATGTATGTCAATATCTCACTTTCCCACTTCCTTAAACCCTTTAAACTTTTAAGATAGGTCACAAAAATTTTAAGTGCCCAAGATTGTGCCACATGTTAAGATCTTAGAGCCTTGTAGCAGTCAGTAAATATTGGAATGCAGGCAAGCTCCTAGGTGAGTTAGATGAGACTATATCATGAAATTTTATATAATCAAAGAAAATAAGTATAAATACTAGTTTGGAACCCAATTTAAAGCTTTAATGAGTGATAAATATATGTGTGTCATGACCATCCCAATTAAGGGCATGCTAGCATCCTTGTTAGCAATATAAAGCTTAAATTTGATGGTCATTTCACCTATCAAAACTATCATAACCTATATCAGTTTAATTTAAAATAAATATTATAATTTACTTAAGTGTATAAATTATTAATCATCTTAAATATTACTCTAGAGTACTTTAGAATTGTTTCTTTAGATAAAATTGACTAAGGCTTTCATAGATTACCTAACTATGTGTAGTATTTTGTATATTTCCCTTAGAAATTTGGTCTATGATTATTTCATCCCAAGATTATAATGTCTAACTATTTATATTGTTTCATATCTAGGATTAGTTTATCTATCTCTAAAATATACTAAATTGTCCAAGTGTTTGCTAGATAGCCCTAGAGTAGTTTTTACTCATCAAGTAGACCAACAATCATTTGGGTGAATGTGATGATGCCATGTGGTAATATAATGTTTCCACACACCCCCAATATGGTAAAAATGGTTTGGGTAAGTAGAATAGCCTTGAATTCTCATGATGAGGCCATATTATGATATCTTGGTAAACTAGATAGTCATAAAATATAGAACATTGGGCTAGGAATAACAGGATCTAGATCAATGAGATGTGGCCACTTATTCATATCTCATTGCATGTTCATAAGGAATTGTAAAATAACATAGGTGTCCCCATAAAATAATAAAATGAATGAATATCCACCCCATATCATGATACTAAAACATGATGATGTGATATCATCTTTGAGTGGTGAAAATCATCCACATGGTGTGGCCTTCTAAAGGTGGATACTTGGACCTTCATGAAAAGGATTTGAACTTGGATTTGAGGGTCATTTCAGCCTGTCAAGGGTAATCACATCCCATAAATTGGAATATGGATTGAATCTAATTAAGATGTAAATTTATGATTCATCTATTGATAAGAGAGAGATTGTGATAGCCAAAATTCAAAGGGTAGTTAGGAAGTGGCATTGATTGAATAATGTCATGTGCATTGGGATAAAAAAAGATCCACATGAGATAATCAAGGAGGATCAAAACATTTGATGCATTCATATCATCATAATTTATACTAAAAATACTCACACATAGAATATATCAATGAGATATTTCTAACATAATTTGAATGGGGTCAAATTACCATTGTATGAAAATGTTATACTCTATTGAAGTTTTGGGCAAACATGCAAAACAATACACATATTGTTGAGTCAGCAATAGATTAGACCTATATGGATTTAACACATGGAAAAAGCATATTATACCTAGTGATCCAATCATAGGATAGCACATGACAGAGAATGGAAAATGGGTTGGTTTAGTTTTTTCCTCTAGTTCTTGACAGCGTACCTATTTGAATGTGGGACCCATGTTATTTACTATTTGGGTTCCCATAAAATAGATGGGGTTCAATTTTTGTAAGGAGGGGGACCCTACCAACTATTTTATATTTTTTTGAAATTTTTATTACATATAAAATAAATTACATGCCTCTACAAGATGAATGTGGGACTAAATTCCCATCATTTAAAAATCTTTGGTGTCCAATCCAAGTGGAGAGTTCATAGGCCACCATGTGTAACCCACAAACAAATCCAAGTGTTCAAAAAATACATGGTTCAAAGTTTTCATCATACAATTCATGTCAACCAAGCTTGTTAATTAACATGCCAACAAACCAACAAAACTTGGAAGTGGATAATCCTAAGATGGTCCTTACACCACTCATAAGTCAAAGATTGTTATTTTTTAAATAGCTTTCTCATTTTTATCCCCACCAATGTGTGAATAAAGATTATCATGTAATGTGTTAATCCTTATTAAAAGGCAAAAAATTTTGGAGTTGGATTTGAACTTATCACCCTCCATGTGTATTTTTAAGGCCTTACCACCATTCCATGCCTAGTTTAGGAACTTAAGGCTAGATTGTCATGTCCCCTTTTTCGTGGACATTGACAGACTTGATGATTAGCCTATTATACGACCTTCGTAGGCTAATAGGATGGATAGAGGGTCATGATGGAGATTGGCTTGGCTTTGATTTGCAGAATTCCTATAGTTGGCTTTCATTCAGGGTATTTCAGACACATTTGGCTTGAGCTCTTATTATTTATGGATATTTGATATGCAACGGAGCACCTTTATTTTGGTATGGTCATGTGCGAAATCACTCCCTGGTTCACCATCTTCGAATGGTTTGAGAGTCTGACATGTATTGAGGGAGATATTAATATTTGATTAATTTAATCAAATATTAATTATTTAGCCTATTTTTAATTAGAAACCCTAATTCTAATTTAAGAAACCCTAATTAGGGCAAGCATATCTTTTTGAGGGTATAAGGGTTTCTCATGGAGGCCATTATTGATTAGCCATTAATTATTGATTATTGATTTTGAAGAATTCTTCTGTGAAGACTGAGCCAAGGGTTCCAAGATTCCATTGTAGTGGAGAACGTCAACTCTTCATTTTGTGTGATTCAGAGGCTGTGAGATTTTAGCTAATCTATTGCCAAATTGAGAGATAGCTTTATATAGAAGTTATCACAGAGGTATACAGATTTGAGAGGTAACTTCATCCAAAAGTTGTCACAGAGCTTTCCAGGTATTTATTTTATTAGGTTTTTGATCCAATAAGTTATACAGATATAGATCTTCTATATTAGAATTGTATATTCTTGAGATCAGGTTGTTCAGCTATCAGGGGTTGAAAACAGATAGGTGGGCAGTTGTACTAAGTCTGTACAGGTCTGTACAAATCCACTCAGGCACCGACCTCAGCAGACAGAGATCCCCAGTCACCGACATTGGCTAACTGAAGACCGACGTTGGCAGAGAAGGACCTATAGAGACCGACATCGGCAGTATATCGACCGATGCTGACGACTGTGTGTTCGACACAGTAGGCCGAGGCAAGATAGAATTTAGGTTTCATTTCTAGATTAGTAGAAGATCAGGGTTTTAAGACCAGATGTTAATATTCTTTCATTTGTAAGAGAGAAGACTATAATTGTAATTAGCTGAACAAGTGATAAGATATTTGATTAGCAGATAAGAGATATATTGTGATTTATTTATATTTATTTGAAATTATCTTACAAAAATTGTATCTTGTTTAGAGCTTTTGTGTTTAGATATTCCCTATTGAAAGGGGATATCACAGTGGTATCAAATATTTTGCTTAGGAAAAAGGAGCCCCTAAGTAAGGGACATTACAGTGGTATCAGAGCCAAATTCTTGCCATCCTATTGGATAGTTTGGGTAAATCAGAGCCAATGTCCTATCATCTTGTTGGGTAGGTGGGTAGATTGAATCAACGAAGTCACCATGAGTGACAGACATAATGATGATTAGGACACCAAAGAATTCTATCGAGCTATGGTTACAGGCCAGCAGCAGATGAGACAGGCACTACAGGAACTCACTACTCTAGTAGAGAAGATGAACACATATGTTTGACAAAATGGGGAGCAAGGAGATAATAGGGGTGCTACTATTAATCAGAAACCACAACTGACCCATTCCAGGATCACGGATAGGCCTACACAGCCTATGTTTGTTGAGAATGATTCAAAGGCCAACCCAGCATCACCACCTTTGGATCGAGAGGCTCTTAACGGTCTACGCCAGAGGAAGCTTTGCTTATATTGCGAAGATCCATATGATGCCAACCACAATTGTCATTTGAGGCCCAAGGGTAAGGCATATCATATAATATGGGAGTATTATGAGGATTCAAAATCCAAAGATTTCAAATAGCATGATAGTTCTGAGGATTCAAAGGTAGAGGCTTCAGAGCCTAAGGTAGAGACAATGAAGGTGGCTCACCAGGATTCTCAGAGACATGTGGATGAGCTTAATCATGGGGATTTGGAATCTTAGTTAGTTGTAGAGGATGAGGGAGCTAGATATTGTGATGATGAGATAGTTTTAGTAACAGCTTCTTCAGAGTTAGATGAGGATGAGTCTGATGCTAGCATTCAGAGTGTGGAGGTATACTCAGAGATAAGTACATTGAGTGTTGATTGTGAGTATATTCCTACAGTTGTAGCTGAGGAACATGTTGTTGGTACTGACACACATGTTCATGATTTGGGAGTACCTGATTCTAATGAGTTTGAAATACCAGTGGAGTCGAGTTTCCAAATTAATTCTTCTCACACAGATGATAGTGTGGTATAGTTGGTTGTGCTGCCTTTACAGAGGGATCAGTTATGGGATGGATTGGCACCATCTTTTATAGATGGGATTGACAATTTTTTGATGCATGACTTAGAGTAGGAGTTAATCAGATATACTGACCATAGTAGAGGTACAGTGTGTGGATTCTCCATACTTGGCATAGTTCCATTTGGGAGTTGTTACAGAGTTGGAGCGTGCCTTCTGCATAGCATGGTGGAAGGTGTATATGATATTTGTGATCTTGGAGTTTGGTTGAGTTGCATTTGCCACTTTGTTCATGGATTCCTCTTTGTTCTACTTCTGATGATGTTGCAGGTACTTGCATTGATTTACAGACTGTGCAGAGCATAACTACATTTGGGATCCAGGTGGATCGAGTGGTTCATTGTTCTGAGATTGCTTGGTGACAAGCAATTTCTTGGAGGGGTGGATTGTCATGTCCCCTTTTTTGTGAACATTGATAGACTTGATGATTAGCCTATTATGCGACCTTCATAGGTTAATAAGATGGATAGAGGGTCATGATGGAGATTGGCTTGGCTTTGATTTGTAGAATTCCTACAGTTGGCTTTCATTTAGGGTATTTCAAACACATTTTGTCCTGAGCTCTTATTATTTAGGGATATTTTATATGCAATAGAGCACCTTATTTTGGTATGGTCATGTGCGGATTCACTCCCTGGTTCACCAGCTTCGAACGGTTCGAGGATCTGACATGTATTGAGGGAGATATTAATATTTGATTGATTTAATCAAATATTAATTATTTAGCCTATTTTTAATTAGAAACCCTAATTCTAATTTAAGAAACCCTAATTAGGGCAAGCATATCTTTTTGAGGGTATAAGGTTTTCTCATGGAGGCCATTATTGATTAGCCATTGATTATTGATTATTGATTTTGAAGAATTCTTCTATGAAGACTAAGCCAAGGGTTCCAAGATTCCATTGTAGTGGAGAATGTCAACTCTTCATTGTGTGCGATTCAGAGGCTGTGAGATATCAGCTGATCTATTGCTAAATTAAGAGATAGATTCATATAGAAGTTATCACAGAGGTATACAAATTTGAGAGGTAACTTCATCCAAAAGTTGTCACAGAGCCTTCCAGGTATTTATTTTATTAGGTTTTTGATCCAATAAGTTATACAGATATAGATCTTCTGTATTAGAATCGTATATTCTTGAGATCAGGTTGTTCAGCTATCAGGGGTTGAAAATAGACAGGTGAGCAGCCGTACTAAGTCTGTATAGGTCTGTACAGATCTGCTCAGGCACTGACCTTGGCAGACAGAGATCCCCAGTGACCGACATCGGCTGACTGAAGACCGACGTTGGCAGAGAAGGACCTATAGAGACTGACGTCGGTAGTATATCGATCGACGCCGGTGAATGTGTGTTCGACACAGCAGGCCGAAACGAGATAGAATTTAGGTTTCATTTCTAGATTGGTAGAAGATTAGGGTTTTAAGACTAGATGTTAATATTCTTTTATTTGTAAGAGAGAAGACTATAATTGTAATTATCTGAATAAGTGATAAGATATTTGATTAGCAGATAAGAGATATATTGTGATTTATTTATATTTATTTGAAATTATCTTGCAAAAATTGTATCTTGTTCAGAGCTTTGTGTTTAGATATTCCCTACTGAAAGGGGATATCACAGTGGTATCAAAGATTTTGTTTAGGAAAAAGGAGCCCTTGAGTAAGGGACATTACATAGATATATTATACATATCCTTTATATTCTTGGATTCTCAAGAAACAAAAAGGTGTTGGGAGTGGAAATTCAACCCCTAAATCTTCCACACCTATTTTTGAGCTTTAACCATCACACCAAGCCTATGTTTGGTAAATAGACAGCATGATATTAATACTATCCTTTAAGTTTTATGTCAATAAGACAAAATAAGGTATATAGAGGGTGAATGAGAGGGGATTCTAACCCCTATTCTAATGCAAAGGATTAATTTCCTATACATTATGCCATAGATCTTGGAAACACTATAAAAAGGAGGATTTTGTATTTGAAATGACAATTTTTAACCCTTATTGGGAATTTTTCCCTTTTCTAGAAGGAGAAATAATCAAATTTTCCCTTTTAAAAGGAGAGTATAAAAAAAAATTCATTGTAAAGAATAGAGAATAATTTATAAAATTTTATAAGTAGAGATAACCCCTTATTGGGAGAATAAATTAGTCACTTATTGGGAAAAATAGACTCTTTTAGAGAGAGTAAGCAAGTGTTAGTCCATTTATTATAGGAAGAATAAATTGTAAGGCTAAGAGCCTATTATGAAAGCTTCATATAGGACATCAGATACTTGTATGAAGATTGAGATCCCCTATCGAGAGAAAATTGATGTAAGAAAGGGAGTTTTTCATTGTTTTGATTGATTAGTTCATATGTTGAGGTCAACCAAGAGACTTAGTCCACATTAGATGAACTTGGTTTAAATTGTTACATCCTTTTTATCATTTAATTGATATTTATAATTAGTTTTAATCTAATTTTTTTTATCATTTAAACTAATTTCATGTTAAATTATGGGAAATTGATAAGTTATCTTAAGAATACAAAATGGATGAATTAGAAAGGAGTTTCATTAACTAATTTTTTTGATTAAGTTTGGTATCAGAGTGTTTTTACAAATGGTTTGCTAACACTTCCATTTGTGTTAGTAATCTTCCATTTATTTAATTTGTAGTTTGGAAGTCTAGGTTTCCTAGTTGTAAAATTACAACCATGGGAAAATATTTTGAGATGGAAAGGCTTTAGAATCTTGAAGCATAAACCAATAAATTTAGGAAGAAAAATATAAATTAATACAAAGATTATAGCCCTTAGAGGATGAGATAAAAGAGATTGAATATTGATTGATGTTCTAGGGAGAATTTCTTTGTAGACACTAGAATTATGCACTATAATTCTCTTATGACATGTGTATTATTTTTGAGTCTAGTATCCTAAAATATTGAAATAGGTTATGTTTTAAATATGTTATAACCCTCCAAAAACCTATAATTTGCATCATAACTCATATAAGTCTAAAACCCCTCTCAAACATCTTGAAAGTATATACATAAAATATAAATTAAAGTATAAGGAAGTAAATGTCTATATATAAATGTAAACTTATACGTAAATTTTTATTTTATGTATATACTACCAGATTCACCTATGGTAATTACCTAATTACCATTGTAATTATTTTAACTACCCATAATCCTAAAATATCTAAACAAAATCCATTTTACCAAAGTAAATAATAACATGAACAAACTTATTCTCATCCAAAACCCATGTAAATAATTTAGATAGCTATTTGGCTTGTTTATTTCACAGTAAAAAATAACCAAGTGGAATTTAGCTAAAAAAGGTGAATTGGCAATGATTATCCCATGAACAAAATTGATTCTCCTAGATCAACATTGATTATATAAACCCATGCATTGCTCTTTGTAAAGGATGTAATTGTAACTAGAGAAACAGTGATGAAATTCCCATTGCCTATGTTGTTGATGTTGTGTGGAAGCTACATTGTAAACAAAGACCTTGTTAGCCTTCAAGAAGCTTAGAATTAAAAATATCCATCTCAATCCCATTGAAGGATGGTAGCACATTCTAGGTAAGTTTATTTGTTTTTATTAGAATCTTTATTATTCTTATTTGTTTTATTTATTTTGCCCTACTATCTCTAATGAACATCCCTTTTATCCCTAGAACATCCGTAACCATATAAAACCATATTATATAATTTAATATCTCTATTTAATCAATTTCACATAGATTTCTATCCATCTATGCATAATCATCATTGATTCATCTAAATCATTACTAATTCATCTAAATTGGTACAAATTTTATAGAATCATCACCAATTAGGCTATGTTGTTTATTATTCTATTTTAGAACCTAAGCTTGTTTTAACAACTTGAATTAATCTTATTCAAAATATTTATATCTATTTATCTTGATCATATGCATTTATTTATCATTTTTTATCTTATCCATCTTAAGTAATCTATATGCATTTATCTTTTCAAATATATTTAGCATGATGTATATTTTATTTATCAATATTATCAACTTAATTATTAAAATAGTGCACTGACATCCACTTGAGGAAGTTACTAACTTCTTGGGACTAGTTCATAACCAAGAAACTCACCTATCTATCTATTAATCTATTTTGTCCAAGTTGTATCCATATGTGTAGATTATTCTTCCAAGCCAAAAAGAAGTTCCATAAATAATTGGATTTAAGTGGTGTATAATCATCTTCATATCTCTAGGTATTCTTCATAAACCTTGTATTTCATTAATTTTTTAGTAAGTTAATTAAAAGGAAAAGGAAAAACAAAAAACTACTATAACTGTCTCATGATAATGATTTAGGAGTTTAAATTGGAGATGAAAGCCAAGGAAGAGAGTCTATAAATTTCCCAAAATAGTGAAGGAATGGAGAAGAAAATAGAGTCTACCATGTAAATAAGACCATCCTCTACCACATATGTAGAAACCATGACTGAGGTATGCATTGTAAGTAATTCACCATGTTATCTTTCTTCCCATAAGGATGTATATGTGTTTTTTTGTGAATTTGAAAAACATACTCAAGGTATTGGATCTAATTTTATAACCAATATGGGTTTTAATGGAAAAATACTTGGCATCAATGGCCAAGGAATGACTAATCCCATATAGGTTAAGGAAATACCTCATTGTGAAGGATTGGGATATGTTAGTGTCAAAGGAGAAGTAAGATAATGCTCCAAGATATCTAAATAAATAAATATTCTAAGAGAAAATATCCCAAGACACTAGTTCTAAAAAACCCATACAAGGATATTGTACACCATCACTTCATGGTGGCGAGAGTGAGTGTAACTAGGAATCAAGAAAGGGACATCCTTTCAATAATGGGGAAAACATCTAGAAAGAATGAAAAACATCTCCAAAGAGAGAAGAACATTCAAAAGGAGGAGGTAACATAATTTATCCTCATCATAATTTCACAAAAGACAACCCTAAGAGGTATGGAATGTATAAGCATTTCAATGTTTACTTTGACTATGAGAAGCCTAGCCTTGTAACACAAATAATTTGGTATGCATATCTATTTTATTTTTTTGGAATGAATAACCATTGGATGGTCATTTTTTATAATATAAATTCCATCCTAATGAAGTCCATGCCCTTCAAGAGGAAGGATACAAGTTGTAAATACTACTCTCCAAATTAAAATGTGGACAATGACAAGAAGGCATTATTGCCCAAGAAAATGGGAAAGAATTATTACACTCAATATGAATAGCCATTGGCTTGACAAATGTTGGAATATTCATCCAAATTTTCATCCAAATACATGAAAGAAGGTATTTATGTAAGCACCTACAATCAAGGAGGTTGATTAAAACCCTAAAAGGAAAGATGTAGAATATGAAAGAGTTGATCAAGCACCAATAGTACAAAAGGTAGCCCATGAATAATCTCACCTATCCATAGAAGATCCCATCAATAGGGAACAAACCAAAGATTTTCATCCTCTAGATTGGATTAGGAAGAGATTGTTTGGTTTCATGGATAAAACATTTTCACAACATAGTTTAACATGTTTATGTAGCACCTCAAAATCACATTTTGAGGTTTCATTATTAAATAAGAATGAAAAAAAATAACCCCATGTTTATGATGAAGTTTGGAGGTACATCACCCATTGAAGGTGAATATGGACTAACCATATAAGTTGAGAATACATTATGACTAGCCCATTATAAGAGGTTTTATCATTTTATATTTTATATTTTCATGTTCATGTTGAAATTCATGTTTTGATCATATGAATTTGAAAAATAGAGGAGGTTAGTCTTATGTTAGTCCATGAAACATTGAAATGAGCATGCTAACATGATAACATATCTAGCCTACATCATAAGGGGAACTTAATGAAAAAAAAAACAAATGAAAATCACAATTAAAATGCTATATTCATATAAAATGAAAAAACTAGTAACTTGAGTGTGGCTAATGACACCCAACCCATAGGTCCATCTTGCTTGCTCTCATGACCCTGATATGAATCTTTTACCTAGTTCCAAATCATTTATAGCCCTCTAAACTTGATCTTAACTAATATAGAATCCTTTTTCCATGACTAATCCATCCCCCTAGGTCCCATCAACTCAAGACAATAGCACCACACTTGGACTATAGTGATAATGCCACTCCTATCCACTTTTGGTGCTCCTTTCTAAGTTCATTTTTGGCCCTAATGATCAGTTCCTTCTAGTTCCCCATCCTTCTCCTTGTTGCCCTAATATGAGTATATTCAATGCATGGCTAATAGATCCCTATAAAATCCTATTCAAAGATCATTTGGAAAGGGTTGGAAAATATCACTAAGTAAGCAAGAATACAAAAACTCAAGCAATCTTCCCTATTCTCTGCATATAACTAACCAATATATTTACAAGCTTATTCAAATCCTTACACCAATCCTTAGCCACCTCAAATACATCTAGTTTATCATTTTACATATTCATACACTCAATTGCATAAAGAAAATCAGTTGGGAGAACTACATATTGCTTGATCCCTCTTTGGAGTATTGATATGTAGGCATCATGCTCACACAAGGGGTATGGATACATGTTCAGTGAATCTAACACACACTAACCCCCCTCTCTCTTTTGAAATTGATCAAAACATGATGGAATATAAGGTTTGAAGAGAGAATCTACTCTACAAGGAGATTTTTAGACTTCCAACTACCTAAACTTCATAAATAAGGTCACACAGACATGGTGAACAAAACTTAGAAAGCTCATATCCTCAAGACAATAGCAGTAGAGGTGTATTAAAACATTGGTGCCACTCTTGTCCACTTTCAAAGCTCTTGTATAATAATAAAATGGAGGTCAAATCTTAGTTTTCAATAGTATCCTAGTCTTGCATAGTGAATATTAGACCCTATCTTAGTCATATTAGTCAGTTTTTAGCTAAGTCTTCTTTTCCATCACTTATTACTATTTTTAGAAAAGTCTAAATTGTAATCTAATTCACACAGATCAGTAGCTTAATTATTTCATATTTATTTATTGATATACTACTCAGACCCTTTAACTAAATTAGAAATAATACAACAATATCCCTAAAATTTTTAAATCATTTGGTGAACCTAACTTACTTCATTTGTGCATAAAAACTCTAGAAACCTTAGGGTAAATTTCCTATTGATTTTTCCTATATTTTTTAATTTTCCACCTACATAATCAAATTAGAAATTATCCTTAAATTTTAAAATTTTGTAGTAATTTTAAAATATTTTTCTTTCAAACCCTAATTGCCCATACCATGTCCCTGTATTTTTCAATATTTTTTTGATTTTTTACTAGCATATTAAAATAAAAAATTCAATTCAAATTTCAAACTTTAATAGTAATTTTCAAACATACTAGGCCCTATTCAATCAATAATTTTTTGAATTTTTAGTTTCATAAATAAATTAGAAATCCACTTTCATTTTCAAAATTACATAGCATTTTTCAAAAAAATTATCATGTTTCAAACCTAGTTGCCCATACTAGATCCCAATATTTTCCCAGCAATTTTCCAATAAATTTTTGATTTTTTAATTACATATCTAACTAATAAACTCACTTTAAATTTTAAAATTCAACAGTAATTTTGAAAAATAATTATTTTCTCAAAACCCTAAGTTGAACATGTTTGTGAGTTTCATATCCTTTTTATGCAATTTCTAGTTAACTATTTTTAGGACTTTACATTTCCTATATTTAATACTTTCATTTTCTAGCACTTTGTATTTTACAAATTATTTTTAAAACTTAAAACAAATCTCAATTTGTCTTTCATTTTCTAGCACTTTGTATTTTACAAATTATTTTAAAAAACTTCAAACAAATCTCAAATTGTTTTCTTACTTTAATAATGGCCCAATATACCTATTTTGATGAAACCTATAAAATGGAACTTTAAGAAATCTTAACCAAAAACCTTGACATGCAAGATGACATGCTTAAAATACTACATGAAGAATAACAAAGAGTGAACAATGGTAAATATTAACAAACCATAGAGAAAATAGTTACAAATGACACTACGAGAGCAACTATGTCTCAACAACCCCCTATAATATCCCAACCTACCTCTATGCCACTAGCTACAACTAGTACATCTTTGTATCTTGATGTGGTAGTCCTTGTGTAAGAGATGAGATTTATTCAATCCAAGGTGATACATCTTGAGCAAAGTATCTCTAGACATATGTAGGATTTGGATTCTTTTTCTCTATTACATATACCATTGGCACGTCACATTACTTCTACACCTTATCACAAGATTTTATTCAACCCAAGCTCACTCTATATGATGGCAAGGGTGATCCAGAGATACTTTTGAGAACCTTTCATGCAACATGCTTGTACTATGTAATAAATGATTGGCTACTTACCAAGATATTTTCATGGAGCCTAAAATATTATGTTTTACAATGGTTTTACAATATACCAAATTAGTCAGTCAATGTATTCAATCCTTTAGCTGATATGTTCTTAGCTTATTTTAGCATTAACATTGGTGATAAGGTTTCCTATGCCCAATTTGTATAATAGAAATAAAGGTAAAATGAGCATCTCATAGAATATGTTCTTCGATATAAGATTATTTGACTAAGATGAGCATCCCCATGGCCAATCAAGAGTTATAAGATCTCTTTAAATAGAGTCTTACATCAGATTTGCATGAATCAATTATGTTCAAAAGATTCTCTTCCTTCACTAAATTGTGTCACACACTAAAGAAAAGAGAATTTAAACTAATTTCAATGGGCAAACTCAAGTACACAAGTATCTTAGACACAAATAATAATAGTAATAATAAAGTCCCATACAAAGTAAAGGTCAATGATAATAAGAGTCAAAATCCATTTATAGTTAATGCAGATTTTGAGCCCTCTCATCAAGTGGTTTTATCAACACCTCTTTGGTTTACCTTCACCAATTTACCAGTTTCTCTATCCAAATTTTTATAGCAGCAATTGGAATGTAACATCATATCTCTCCCTCATATTTGGGAAGTTAAACCAACAAAGCCTCTTCCATAGGGATATGATCAACATGCATTTTGTGAGTTTCACAAGGCATCAAACCATACAATAAATAGATGTATTAGTTTGAGACACAAGATACAAGATTTGATAGATGGAAATCATATTGATCTTGAAACTTCAGTTGAACCTTCTCAGGCAAAGAAAACATAGGATAAAGCTTTGAAAATGTTCTCATATCCCTTTCCACAACATTCTAAACAAGAGATAGGGGACACATCAAGGATTTACCATGCATATTATTCACATCTGCCACTAGATACATATAGGTAACCTTCAATTGAGACACATACTTTGAGAAATATGATTGGTATACAATTCTAGAGTTTTATCTAGACCTTCCATCTCCTTCTCATAATAGGAGACTATCGAGGATTATTCAAATTATCATGCACTCTTTATTAGAGCTCACATTCACAATCATCCTATTCATAAAGTTATCATAAATAGTAGATAGAGTGTGAGCATATGCACTATGAAATTATTCCAATAATTTGTATATTTAGAGTAGGATATTACTATAATATACATAGTTATCAGTGGATTTGGTGGGCACATATAGAGTTCATTGGGTGAGATCATACTTTATTTATAGGTTGGTCCAACACACATGGCCATACCATTTACTTAATTACTATTTACTTGGTCAACCATGGATTTAAAAACATAGAGAAGTACCTTATACAACTCATAGATGCATGAAATTCATTAAAAAAAATTAGGTTATTACAATTGGTGGAGTTATATATGAGTTACCACTCCCCACTTCATAACCATCTTTTACTTTGTAGTCACCAATTTTAGTTCGGCCTCCAATTTTAGTTTCTCTACCAGTTATAGTTCTTCCTCTAGTCTTGATTTAGACATAGTTGAGACATCCACCACCAACATAGAGATTTCATACACCTTCATAGATTCAAGATTCTAAATAGCATCTAGATATACTGTTCACACCCAGGGCAATATCATTATGATCCATAAACTCCACTGATAAACTCTAAGTGAAATTTTAAAAGTATAAATTCAAAATTTCTCAACTTATAAGATGTTGGAATGATTAAAAACTGATGAAAATCTGATCTAAACCAAGTTTCAAAATTGAAATAAAGGTGAATTGATATATCACATCAATTTTCCAATTGAAACCGTCAGATTTTTCAAATTCTTGATTTTATCCAATTTATCGTAAATGACAAATGAGTAATTTTGCATTCTGATTAAAATCTAAATTATAATTTGTAAATTAACTAAAAATGAAATTCAAAACTAAATTCAAAGATCAAAACATAGAATTTGTTTACAAGGTTTAGAAATTCCTACTTCCCTAGGTTCATATCGAACTAATCCATTAATTATTGCTAAATTTGTAAGCTAAATAATACTTAAAAACAACAAAAGATCATATCTCTCTACAATAATAGTGATCAGACCTTCGAAAGACCTTGGCTAACTCAGCACATCCTTCACCTTCCTGAATCACATGCAGAGGCTTCTCCAAATCAAAATTGGCAACTTCAATAGCTCAAAATGGCATCATAAATTCTCAAAAATGGGAAAATGAATATACTTCATAGAGTGTATCAGAATTATAAACAACTTTTTAGTTTACTCCAAGCTCTGATTCGGCCTCTAAGGGCTCGGAAATGACCAAATACTATAATCGGGTCTATAATCTCCAATATACAATCGGCTTCCTATGTCTATTCAAATAGAAATTAGTCCCTTCTATAACACTTTGACCTCAATGGCTGAAGTGGTCAAGGCATTAGCTTTTTAGGTGACAGGTCAAAGGTTTGAAACTACCTCCCACCTTTCTAGGCACTTGGGAAGAGATTTGTAAGTTTTTCCCTCCTTTTTTGGTGCCTTTGACTTGGTTAATGCATGTTTGGTGGGTGACGTGGAAGTTTGGCCTTTGGCACCTTTAAACATTTGAAAATTTCAAATAACATGTGAATAAAAAACACCAAACAATTTTTTTTTGCACCTTATTATTTTTCCATGTGTCAAAGGGCTATTGGTCCACTTGGTATATTTCCACAGTGCCACATCACTTTCGACACCCTTGTCGCAAGATTTCTTCAACTAGCTATATCTTGAGCATTTAGACTCCATTTTTTGAACCACAAAAAGTGCTAAAAATCTCTCGACAAGCTCTACACTATGAAATTGGTTTCATCATGATTTGTAAACCTTTTCTAGAATGAACTCCAAATCACATTGAGATCTCATGCATCTACTCACGTAACACATGTTTAAAGAGAATATCCTACTACTATATGGGTTCCTAAGAGACCTAAAAATGTATCCACTTCTTAGAGTTACAAGGAGACCCCACACTTAGTTTCTACTTCAGATATTTTAGAGCATTTGTAACATATACAACTTTTAGAGCCAAAATCTTAGCATTTCCCTCATGCTTCACAATCATTCACGATTCATTTCCTTGATATAAGACACCATGATAAGGAGTCTCCCATGAGACTCATCAATTAGTATCATCCCTTCTCAACCCTACTTGTACATAGATTCTCTTAAAAATTCTTGTACATAGTCTTCATGTGATTGATTATACATAGTTCATAACATTTTAAAAATACAAAAACAATACAGCATATCTGATTTAACTTTTTTAGGAATAATTAAGATTTTTATTCCTATTTAGTTAAGATTATTAGCAAAATAGATAAAAAATTATTCCATAATTAACTTATTGATTTTATAATTCTGATTATTGTTTAGACTTTCTAAAAATAACAAGTGAATAAAGAGAAATATAACTTAGCTTAGAATTGTGTTGATCTGGCTAAGGTGAAGGATGATATTAACTATATAGGATTAGGATAGTATCAAGACCCTATATTTGTATTTCATTTGGTGAAAGGATAGGATCTTCAAAAATGAGATACATTATGGTCTGATGTTATAGTCTTATTTCTACTGCTATTTTCCAAACTAATCATAGATGTCTAAGTTTTCTAGGTTCTATCCTCCACTCCTGTACGACCCTACTTGTGAAATTTTGAAGCTTAAATCTAAATAGATCTCCTTTTAGATATGATTTATCTTTGATCCTAGGTCTTCAATAATCTTGAATAGGACTTTGAGAAAAGAGGGGTGTTAGTGTGTGTAAGATACACTAGACAGGCTTCATACCTCATGTGTGGGAACACTGCCTACGTACCAATAATTTGAAGAGGGATCAAGCCATATGTAGTTCTCAATTTGAAAGTGTTTAGTGTAGTTGTGATAGGAGAATGCAATAAATTCTAAAACTTGATATGTTTGAGGTAGCAAAGGGTTGGTGTAAGGATTTGAATGAGCTTGCAAGTGTATTGGCTAGTTATATGCAGAGAATAAGGAAGATTATTTGAATAGTTTTGCTTGTATTCTTGTTTTCTTAGTGATATTTTCCAACCCTTTCCAAATGATATTTTAATGGGATTATATAAGGATATAATGGTCATGGGTTAAATGCAATTACACTAGGCTGACATAATGAAGAGGAGGAATCAGGGAAAATGGTAATGTAGGATCAAAATATGACTAGATAGGAACATAAAAGAAGGGACACCATAGGATCCAGTGATATATTCCAAGTTGGGTGCTATTGTCCTAAAGGTATAGGACATAGGGGGATGGAATAAACAAGAAAAAAGGGTCTTGACTAAGTTAGAATAAGGTATTGAAAGCCTATGGATGACTGAGAATGAATGAAAAGTTACCTAAAAGGGTCACAAGAGTAAGAAATAGGTAAATATGGGTTATTCATCATTAACCACACTCAATTTACCAATTTTTGGATTTTATATGACTACATTTTGCCACCCTTTATTCTAGTGATGTAGCAAAGTAAAATACTAGGATAAAAGAAAAATAGAAAGCATACCTAAACTTAGCTATAAGGGTGAAGCTCATGAAGATGTTATGATGATGGCTATGTATAGAGAGAGCACACTATGAAGTATGAATATGCAATAAAAACAAAGAGGAGATCAGTTCTTATTAGATATGTTATATTTAAAATATGAATTTATAAATTTGTGTAAGAGAGAGATGAAGAAAAAGGAATGAATACTCCTCATCAGGTATGTGAACCAATAAAAACCTATTGTGATGTTGGATTATGTTTAGTAATGCTAGAAGGTGATGTATCAAGAGTAGTATCACAAATAGAGCTAAGTGCTCAATTCCTTAAGAGTGGCTTAATAATGCAAAGGCTATCGCTTTAGCGCTATCATCACACTCTAAGTGAAGTTAGGTGGTCATGGATGTGTTGATTGATATTTAGAATATATGTTTAATCCCTTTAAGTAGGTGGATCAAGATTACAAAGGCTAGCTAGTCCTTTGGCTCCATCATTACCCCATGAAGTGAAGATATAAACTAATATCGATATGAAATTTGCATTGAATGAGATGGATCTTGAAGCCCATGAATGCTCTATAATCTGATAATGTTGGCATGGATAGTCAAATGTACGTTGGAAACTAGGTCACTCTTGACCACTTCAAAAGATGGAAATTAGGCTTATATTAAAGCCATTTCAAAAGTGAAAACTAAGCTTATATGGAAGCCACTCAGGAACTCAAGAACTTGGGAATGTGGAGATTAGGATTGTATTAAAGCCACTCTAAAAATTATGGTAACCACCTATAGATGGAATAAGTCACATAACTACCGAGGATTCCTAGGTAATGCTAAAATCAAAAATAAAAATATATATGCCATGCATATTACCCCAATCATTATTGTTTGAAACATGGATTTTGATCTAAAAGTTATACCAACTATCATATCTAAAATTAGAAGTGAGATCCATTATTTCATGAATGATGCCCCCTATATCTAGATTCTTTGAGCTAAAGTGTATTGAAAATTTTGATTCTAAACTGGTCTAAATATGCAAAAATGTAGTTAAATCTACTTTTCTGTCTGCTTCTAATAAATCTATTTTTTCTACTATTTGGACAGGAGCACCAAAAAAAGACTCCCTAGTATCTAGTGTTGTTTTCCATGTCCAACATTGTTGTCCTTTGCTAAAACTAAAAATTGTGTTAGAATCATCACTATTTCTTTGATTTGTTATATCTAGTTTGACCTCTGATTGTTGTTTTGAGTTATTCTGGAAGCTAGATTTTGACTATAAGGAGTTCTAATCTCTATGACAAAACCCTTGTTTATTGCCCCCTCTTCTAAGGGTAGTAATGAAGACCCTGCAATGACTACCCTTAGAATAAAGAGCCCTAAAAGTGTGTTATGCTAGAAAGATACATGATATAGTAATGATAATCAAAAATATATTTCAAGATATAACATGTTTTGTATTGAGAGATTATTAGATCGATAGGGGTATGCCTAGATAGATATAACAATGTAATAAAATATACTAAACTATAAATAGAATGAGAATTTTGGTTAGATGTTATTTTTCATGGAGGGATAGAGCATGATGTCCATCATGGTATCCAAAAAAGTAAGATAAATGCATGAAGTGGATCATGGCATTGCAAAAAATAAGAATTAATCAAGCACACAAAGCAAGAAACATGCAAAATATGGCCAAAGTGCCAAGCAAACAAGGGACATGGGAATATGTCACTCAATCTAGAAATCAAGCACACAATTCATGTTTAAATGCTGCATACACATATAATTAAAACAAGTAAGGTTTGGTATGAGGGCCATAATCACATAAAAGAGTATATACAAGGGACATTAGAAAATGTCCAAAGGCACATACATGAATAGAAATGAAGGACATTGGCAAATTTCCTAAGGCACATATAGGAGACAAAAAAGAATAGGAAAATGCAATCACATTAAACTAATGCTAAGCAAGAAAAGGAAGCATGTAAGAATTGGAAGTACAATCATGATCTAACTAATAAAAGAAATAATGTGAATGTATATAAGATATTTTAGTACAAGACTAGGCATATTCTCATAAATACATGAGTTCTATATACTATTGAGTGTTGATATAATGATTTATGTAAGCTAGTAAGTAATATACATCAACATGATAACTAGAGAGTGTGGTGTAGGAATGACATAACTTGGATGGTGTAGTCATATAGAAGATGCCCCTAGTGGGTATGTATATAGATGTATGTCCTAATGTATAATTAGGATTCTCCCTCAATGGGTAGAGTGAAGTAATCAAAGAGCTGGATGTCACTGCACACACTCAAAGAAGATCAAGTGAAGCATGGTAATGTAGATAAATCGACAAACAATAGCATATAACAATAAATGTATGTCTAGCTTAGTAGTAGAAATGTAAAACATGGATAATTCATACAATCAAAATGTTTTTAGTGTTTTTTATTTATTTGAAAGTTTTTATATTTTGAATTTTTATATTATTTTTTGAATTTTTGAATGTTTTAAATGTGTTTAGATTTTTATAAGTTTTGGAGCTATGTAAAATCAATAAATAAAAGCTATGTACATGTAAAACTGAGGATAAATGATACTAATCGATGAGTCTCATGGGAGACTCCCTATTATGGTGTCTTGTATCAAGGAGAGGAATCATGCATGATCATGAAACATGATGGTAATGCTGAGACTGTGGCTATAAAATTTGTATATGTTGTAAATATTCTAAAATATTTAAATTAGAAACCATGTTTTGGGTCCCCTTATAACTCTAAGAAGTGGATAAAACTATAGGTCTCTTAAGGACCCATCTGGTAGAAGGAGAAACTCTCTAAACATGTGCTCTATGAGTAGGTACATGAGATCTCAATGATAATACCTTAGGTGTGAACATTGTAGCTACAATATTGAATCTCTAGAGGTTAATTAACTATTTATGCTAGTGGTGGATGCCTCAACTATGTCTAAATTTTAATTTGAGGAAGAACTAGAACTATGGAGCAACTGTAACTAGTAGCTGAATGGAAACTAGTGACTAAACTAAAAGTAGTGATTATAAAGTAGAAGATGGCTCTGAAGTGGGGAGTGGTAACTCATATGGAACTCTACCAATTTTAATACCATAATTAACATGAATGAATTTCAAGAACCTATGAATTGTAGAAGGTACTACTCAATTTTTTTGAATCCATGGTCAACCATATAATATATCAAAAACTTTTTCACTAGGAATAATAGTGAATGGTGTGGCCACATGTGTTGGACCCACCTATATAAGAATTACAATTTCACCTAATGAACTCTATATATGCCCAATAAATTTTCTAATAAATATGTTTTTTAGTGTAATATCCTACTCTAAATATCCCAAATGTTGTAATAATGTCATAGTGCACACATTCACACTAGATCCATTATCTATGAGAACACTATGAATAGGATGATTATGAATGTGAGACCCAATGAAGAGTATGTTATAATTTATATCATCCTCAATGATCTCTTTCTCTAAGAAGGAGATGGAAGGTTGAGTTATAATTCTAGAATTGTATACACCAACCATGTATCTCAAAGGATGTAACTCAATTAAAGGTGCCTTGTATGTCTCTGGTGGGGGATGTGCATGATATGCAATATGAACCCTTGATGTATCCCTTGTCTCCGATTTGAAATGATATGGAAAAGGATCTAAAAATATTTTCAATGTTTATGAGAGATTTCAAGTTAAAATCTTTTGCCAATCATACTATGTGAAAATCTCTCAAATGTGTCTCTAGATCACTATTGTCATCATATAAAGTAATCTTGGGTTTAAAAAAACCTTGTGGCATAGGTGTAGAATCAATTTGATGTGCTAATGGTGTATGTAGAAGAGAAAAAGAATCTAAAGCCTACATAGGTCTAGAGGCACCTTGGTCAAGATGTAGCACCTTAGATTGAAGATATTTTATCTCTTACACAAGGGATGCCACATTAGGAGATAACGATGTACTAGATGTAGATGGTGGTAAAGAAGAAGGTTGGGTTGCTATAAGGGGTTGTTTTTTAGTTAATTTCCACTCACTTCTTAATTTTGAAATCAAATAATAAAAATAGTAATAGGTGTGTAGAAGAACACCTAGTAAAGTGCATGTATGAATCTAGTGATGATGGGAAATCCTCTTTGGCTTGGAAGGAATAACTTGTAGATGAGAAATACATTAGAAAATGGGTTGTTGTATACATGGTAGAGTGAAGTGCCTAGCATGAGATAGATCCAAGAATCCTAATACTTACTAGGAGGCTATCAATCCACTATTTATAATAATTAAGTTGGAAATGATAAAGTAAAGATCTACTTGCATAAGATAAATGAAGTTTCATTCAAATAAATTAAAATTCTAGTTAATATAAAAGTGACCAAAATTATCAAAGTTGATCGATACTTATGCTAAAAGGGTCAGGGTCTGGTCTAGAAAATAAAAAAGGTACTATAATCAAGAAAAAATAGAGAAAGTTGGGTCTGACTAGGGTTATGTGGCTATAAATAACTTTCTAGATTTTTAATCCATAGTGATCATCAGTGGTCAAGTGAACCATTCATATTTTAGTCTAACCATCAGTGGTTGGGTAACCATTGATAGTTAAAGTGATCATTGGTGATTGTGATAACCATCAATGGTTACCTATGTAAATCTAGGAATGATCAAAAAATAAGGTATAGATTGGGTATTTGGGAAAATAGAGGTCTATTACAGGGTTGAGTGGTGGAGAATAATATACTGATGGGTATGATAGGGTAGGAAGGTTAGAAATAAGATAAATCAATGAAAACAAGCAAAAGATACTTGAAAATTGATGATAGAAGGCTAAATTAATTTGGCTAGAGTGATAGTACTTTGGTTTTTGAAAGTGATTTCGATAGAGATTTGAGTCTTTGGTGTTGTTGTTTGTTTGTTAAAAGTGTGTTGGATACCTATATATAAGAGAGCTTGGATTGTGGATTATGGATTCATTTCATTTCCTCCTCTTCTCCTTTTATAGGATGAAGTTACTAATTAGGATAGAGGAAGTTACTAATTATATGGGGGATAAAGTTGTTCATTCATGATGTTTTAAAGCTAGTTTTGAAAATAAGTTTCTTTTTAGGGAGATATTTATCTCACATAAAGATGTCAATGCTTTAAGACTTTAAAGTAAGATTTGAAACCTGACTATCAATGGTCAAGCTAACTATCAATGGTTAGGTTAACTGTCAGTGACTGAGGGGATAGAAGAAAATGAGTTAAATAAAGTTAAGAAAGGGGTGAATTAAATGTGTTAGATTATGGGTTTTATAGGGTCAAGTTAGTATACGAGTCTAATTGACTAGGTGGTCTACTAGACATGAGGTTGGATGAGGTTCAAAAGGTAGTTTGATATAGAAAGCTATCATGTGTAGTTTTTGAGTGTCTACATTTTTTCCCTTTTTGTTATGTGGCTTTCATCTCATAAGTTGTAAAACAAAAATATATTTTTGGTCAATGTTTGGTTGCCTCGAGTATGAGAGGAGGTATTTTCCCTCAAAATAAGATTTGATGAGGCAAGAGTGAAATCGAGCTAGGGTTTGATAAATAGTAAATGGGTATTCAAAAGGTGGGTGACATAAAATGGTTAAGCATTTGAGATACAAACACATGCACAAAATGCATCTAAGGGTGATAGTCAAGATTGTGCAAAGACTAAATTTTTTAATGTTAGTAAAAACAATTTCAATTATAAAGGGATATATGATAGGGATAATTAATCCACAACATTGGTCATAGATGATCAGTTCATGCCTATCAATCCATCTAGACAAGGTTGGTATTGGTCATTAGTATCTAGGGTAGGAAGTACTCCCACAAAACAACATAATTGGTTAGGTCATGCATGAGGTAGTGTAAAGTTCAAGAGTTCAACATGGCAAGGTTGGTTAGTGTAGTCAAAATGACCATGCAAAGTTATCAAAAAATAGGTGAATGGTCCATGTCAAAAATGACCAATGTTGATGTGAATGTGGTGTAACGGTTGGTCTTTTGGGTATGGGTTGATAGGGGATGGCCAAGCTAGCTCTATATGTAGTAAGTAATTGGATACTACCTACATAGTTCTATAGATAGAATATCCAAAAATAAATTCAAGCCAAATGTAGTTATCCAAAAAAAAAAGGTTGGCAATGAGGTGGGGTTCCTATGAAAGAGGGGAAAGAAAAGTGGGACCCTAACCATTGAAAGTCAAGGGTTTCCCAAGGTTTACCATCGATGGTCACCCTAACCATCGACAATTAGTAAACCCTAAAAAGTTGAGAAGATAAAAGTAAAAATATGAAGTCATTTTTACCATTTGACTTGTTTGGCATTTGTGCTCTAGGTAATTTATGAGATTTGTCATTTGTGCAGTAAGCTTGTTGAGGTGGAGTATGTGGATTGGTTTACTTCATGATTGAGTGGGGATTCGATGGATGGTGGGTGAGGATGCAACTAAGTAATGGTACAAGGACTTTGACCATGCTAACGATTATAGAATGAGGTAGGCTATGTCTTAAATTTGATATCATAGTTAAATGTGTTAGTATAAAGGTACATTTGGGGAGGTTGAATTTATGGGGAAGAAAGTTTAAAATTAGCCTAGGCCATGATGGCCTAGGTTTAGGGTTTTGTTATTGTTAGGAAAATTAGTGGGGGAAATGGAGAGTTAGAGGATGTGGTAGGAGTGTTATTTAGGTGGAGAATAGTTTTAGGTAGATGGATTTTTTGATTTAGGTGATTTGGAAGAGGTTGTGGTAGGTCGAGGGTTTGAGTTGGGTCATCAATAGTCTCATACAGTGACCATCGATGGTCAAGCCAATTATTATTGATCAAACCTAGGGGTAAAAAGGTCCCTAAGGGATCATTGATGGTTCAAATAATTGTCTATGGTTGAAATATTAGAGGAAAGGCTTAGTAAAAGGTGAAAAATAAGTGAAAAGAGTTTAAAGTAGGGTTGTGGGTGTAATAATGGTTTTTTAGTTTTGGAAGTAGTGAAAAGTTAATAAGAGGTTTAAATGCTAAAATGTTTTAATTGATAATGGTTAAAATTAGTAAACACATATAAATTGGTCAAAACTGATTTAAAAAGTGAAAAAGTGGATGAAGTTATTGAAAAAGTGATAGAGGATAGATATGAGGAGTGGAAGTTATCTAATATAAATATGTTAGGTGTTCAAAATGATGTTCAAAATTATGAGAGGTAAAATAAGAGATGTAACAAGGCAGGGTGGAATAGATTAAAAATATAGGTGTAGATTTTAGAGTGACTTAGAAAATCAATAAGCATGGTAATATTATTATTTGTTTGTTTGTAGACCCATGACTAGATTTAGATGAGGGACTAGGTCCATAGGATCTTCACTAAGCTTTGGGATGTGATGACTGTAGAGGAGTGGAGACGCATGGAGATGGTTGGATTAGGGGCTATGATTCACTATTAGCACCTATCATGGGATGCATCCATGATCATCATACTCATCGAGAGATGGGACCCTATGATGAACACCTTTATGTTACCTACTGGAGAGATGCCCATCTTATTGGAGGATGTGATTAGGATTAGATAGCTACCCATTTAGGGGGATCCCATTTATCATATTGAGAGTGAGGAGTAGGACTATGACATGGATCTCTTATATGGAGTAGACTAGGTTCATGCTAAATGACATGCAAGTGGGTTTAGGATTAGGCTATTATACTAGAGGGCCCCAAAGGATAGATGCCTACTAATGATGATGATGATGGCATTGAATTTTTTTGTATTATGAGATTCGAGCCATGAATGATTTCCATACATAATACTAGGGTATTGGTGGAGATGCTACTAGGTAGGATGGTGTTTGGATGGACCCTAGTGCTACTAGTCTAGATCTATAGGGATATTTGGGCCTTCAAAGCACATAAATGATATGGGATCATTATTGATTTCATGATGCATTATTAGGCATATGAGCATATTCAAGTTGTGAGCCCATTAAGACTACCATGGCATGGTTTTAACCTATGTATCCTTTTTAGTCGACTTCATGAAATGGAGGTATATTGATTTTTTACTAGGAGTAGGTGGATGAGCCAGAGACATTGACTAGTTCTAGGATGCATTGGAGGGTTTGGTGGTAGGAGATGTGATATGGAGGCTATATGTTGGTTTCCCTAGTTGGAATGAGCATTGGTACCACATATTATCCTTATAGAGCTGGTGCTAGATTTATGAGAGGAGAGATGGGGAGACTAAAGTGATCCCCTTCGACTAAGTGTGATAGTAGTTTGGATTTGTAAAGGGGATCCCATCGAATTTCCCTCAATATAGGAGGGATGATGTTGAATTCTTACTCCCATAGCGATAGCCATAGGACATCATTTTAGAGTAGGAGGATTTTCTAGTGAGATCTCCCATATATGATCCTAGTGTTTCAAATGGTTATGTGGCTTAGTACCAAGATAGATATGCATTGGTTGACTTCAGATGGGGTAATGAGGGGTAGTAGCCTATGGATTTGGACCCTGTAGAGGCACTGATATGGGATGGTTAGGAAGTAATGGAACTAGTAGCATCATAGGCCCATATACTATGTTACAAGGATAGGTGGACACTTTACAAGCACAAATTTTCACCTTCTAGGTCTAGGTTTCTACATTGATTGGTGAGTAGGATCAGGGAAGAATCTCTCTTGTAATAGTGACTCAGAAGAGAGATTCATTGAGATAAAGGGTAAGAGAAACCTTAATAGTAGTAAGAAGATCACTTGACACAATTTTGAGGACTTAGTACCTAGCCACCATCAAGGATCTAAGATATTATGAGGTGATAGTGCTAGCATAGTTACCTTTGGAGATGAGATGTAGAGAATACAAGGCCAACCTAGTAGGTGATCCATCTATAGCTACTCTAAGATAGTGGGCTTCAATAGTGGGGCAAGCAAGGATTTTAGGGGGACCACCACTAGCTGAGAGTGTAGGTGTAGGTGTAGATGGAGCTAGTGGTAGTGGTTTAGGTGGGCCCATCAGTTGTGGTACCCTAGGGTCTTGATATATGGCCTTATATATTATATGTTTTTGATTTTGATACCATCCTATGTACTGATGATGTGATATGTATATGAGTGAGAAAGACATGTATACATTATGTCATGTATTTCCTTATTGATGTATATGATGATTTATGATAATTATGTTGGTGACATTTGATTATATTGATGACATGTTGACATATGACATGATGATGATGTTCTGATGTTTAGTTGAATATGCAGTGATGTATTATGATGATGATATAGATGTAGATGAGGATCATGATGTGGTTATGTTTATAGATTATTGATGACAAATATGATGATTTAGGCATATGTTTATTATTGACTCTTTAGTTTAGGTATTTTATGATATATATGATGGATGATAATGACTATCTATTTGTATGATGATGTGGTTGACAACATATTTTCAATCAAGATGTTTGTTGTTATTTAGTTTAGTTTGCACATGATCGTGAATATTTGATAGATAGATTTTGATGATGTTATTTATGAGATGATTATAAAAATGTGATTTATAGATAGGATGAGGTTGTAATATTGATAGATAAGATGATATTTTAGAATTATCATAGGATGGTGTTTGATGGGGATAATAAGTTGTTATGATGTTATAATGTTATGTTGTGATTATTTATGAATTAAGGTATTTGATGTTTTGTGTATGGGTAGGATATGATTTATATTTGTTCTATTCATGATTCATAGTGTTATGATTGCATTCATGGGAATAATGTTTACATGTTTGGATAGGATACATGATATGAGTAAATAATGAAAGCACATAAAGTAGGTGTAGGTAACAAAATAAATGTGAGAAAGAGATAAGAGTTATGAGATGTACACACATATGAACTAATGGAGGGAAAAGAAAAGGCATGATGTTTTGGGTTGGTAAGGACCTAATAATAAGAAAACATAGTTGGATTGGCTTAGTGAACATAAGCCTATTGAATTCTTTACATGAACATTCTTGGATTGAGAAAGGGTGTACCTTGATCACTTTATGTCAAGTAAGCTCATTGTCCCTTGATTTTAGAGAGGTATTGAAGGGAATGGAGGTGATAGGTAGATGGTTGAATGCTAAATGGGTGAAAAGGTAACCTAATGTGGGTTAGCTTACCCCTTCTATAGGTGACCAAAAAATCATAATAGACAAGTCCATGCCTTAATATGATATGTAGAATGATCAATGTAGGAAGTCTACAAATGCCATATATAGGAGCTAATTGCAACATACTCAGATAATGCATAGACCGATAGATGTGAGAAGTCTACAAATGGTACTTATAGGAGCTGATTACGTCTTACTTTGATTTTAACATAGGGTTATTTGTTAATTTTGTTATTTTGATAAGTTGTTGAAGTTGATCAATGTGGGAAGCTTAAGATGATTATTTCTTAGCCATCCTTCAATAAAGTGGTCTAAAATTAGATTTTTATAGTTGTCTTTCAAGGGAGTAGTATATTTTTAAGCAAATTTTAGGTGTTGGGTAGTTATCCTTTAAGGGACCCATCTGTAATACTAGAGATATAGATCCAAGTGATTTTGAATGTGAGATTATACATGGACAAGTCTTTTTAAGCTTAAAGGTTTACCTTTATGGAGGTATAACTTTAGCACAAAAGGTTAATGATAGATGGGGAAAGTGGTTTGAGAGACAACTGATCATGGGATTCCATTTGATTAGAGACAAAAACTATCCATGAGAACCATGCCATGGGTAGATCCATGGTGCCCATATTTAGGATTAGGATTATAATTGTGACAAATGATCACATGGTCCTATGTTAGGAAATTATCCCTAAGAGGATTAGGGATAGGCAGGTGAAAGGAGGTGAAAATTTAATAAACTAAGGGATGAGATTAAGTTAGACATGAAGGTGAGTTAGATCTGTGTTTCAATAATAGAAAGGACATAAATGTGAAGTGTTGAGAGCCTTAGTTTCTAGTTTGCCTTCAAGAGTAGACAAATGATAAGCTCTTGATCCATACTTATGGGTTATGATGTAGGTTCCAAGATAATTGAAGTAAAACTTGCCCTTTTTAGTTTTCTTCATGTTAGTTACATGTTGGTTTTCCTTAAGGATGAGGTCTCTGATGTTGAACTATCACTCTTTTAGGTGTTTTTTGGATGTACACTTGATTCATTCCTGATAGACATGAAGATGATTAAGTGTTGTGAGGTAATGTTCATCAAGAAGTTCAAGACATGCAAGATGTTATTGATGATAGTTTCTCTTAGAAAGGATTTCATGTAAATATATGTAAAGAGATGGGATCTGGACTTTGAGAGGCAAGATTTCCTTAGCTCCAAAGATGAGAGAGAAGGGGTAGTACCCATAGAAGTTAAAATGCTAGTGTGATAGGCCCATAAAGCAAAATAATGTGCAAGTACCAATCCTAAGCTGAAGCATTGATTACTTTGGTTAACATTTTGATGAGAGTTTTTTTAGAGGATTCTACCTATCCATTTTATTATGGTTGATAAGCTGAGGAAAAGCTTAACTTGATGCCAAAATCATCATAGAGACCTTGGAATTTTTGGTTTTTAAAATATTTACCATTATCAGTGATGATTGTATGGGGAACACCAAAGCAGAAAATGATATGGTGATTGATGAAGTTGATAATTTTGTTGGCTTTGGTTGAGATAAGAAGGATGACCTCCACCCATTTGGTGAAATTTTTAGTATCAATAATGATATATTGGTGTTGTTTTTAAGAATGGGGATTGATTTCCCCAATAAGGTCAAGACCCCGTTATGAGAAGGGCCAATAGTATTTGGATACTTAAAGGGCATGGGAAGGTGCATGATGTAAGTTAATATGTTATTAAAATTTAACATACTTCTTTACATAGTCATAACAATCTTGATTGAAGGAGGGTGAATAGTAGCCAAGGCAAATAATATGCTTGGTAATAGCTAGTCCACTAAAGTGTCCCCCACAAATTCTATCATGTGTTTCCTTGATAGCATGGGAAGCCTCATGGCTAAATAGACAATGGATAAGGATGTCATCAAAGCCATGTGTATAAAGGATTCCCCATAGTATGGTGTAATGAGAGGTATCTTGAACAAATTCTCTTAGAGCATTCTTTGAAAGGTTGGGAGGAATAATACCAATGTTAAGGTAATCAAAGGTTTGGTCATACCAAATGTTGGAATGAGATGTTTCCAAAATAAAAATGGTGGGAAGATCAGAAATAATATATGAGGGTGTGATAAAATTATGGATGGTGACAAATAGTTTAGATTTAGTAGGTTGAGATGGAATTTTGGAAGGAAGGGAGGCCATAGTATCTATGAATTTATTATTAGATCGAGGAACTCATGGAATAATATGATGGATGAATGATTTTAAGAGTGTGTCTATGATTTATTTATATATTAGGAGGACATAATTTTTACATTGATAAGATCCATTGACCTTGTTTATGACTATTTGGGAGTCACCAAAGACACTAATTGTTTTGACTCCCAAAGATAGGGTAGTTTGGAGGCCTATGACTAGGGTTTCATATTTAGCTATATTATTGGTGAATTCAAAGTCAAGTTTAAAAGAAAGGGGAAGAGGTTCACCCTCAATGGGAATGAGAATCACTCCATCACCCCTACAATTTTGGCATTTGGATCCATTGAAAAACATGGTTATTTGATAGGTGGGTTCCTCCTAAGAAAGAGTTGAAATAAAGTCATCTAGAAAGGCAAGAGGAAGTGGTTGATTGTCTAATAGGGGAGCTTTAGCCAATTGATCAATGATGACTTGTCCTTTAATGGAATTTATTAGAATGAACTCAAGATCAAAATTAGCTAGGAGCATGATTCACTTATCCATACATTGGTTTTGGTATGGCTTAGAGTGCATATAGTTGAGGGGTTTAGTATTGGTGATGACATATGTTTTATGCTTAATAATATAGTGATGGATTTTAGAGGCCATGAAAACTAAGGTGAGGTAGAATTTGTTGAGATGGGTATACTAAATCTCATATTCAATAAGGGTATGGCTAATGTAATATATGGATTTCTCTTTATTCTATTCATCATGATGTACGAGCATTGCCCCTAGGGAATGGTTTGTGGTGGATATATATAGGTAAAAAGGTTGGTGTTCCTTAGGAGGGATGAGGATGTGTGGAGAGAGAAGATAATCCTCAATTGAATCAAAGGCTTGTTGACATTATTTATTCCACTTAAAATAGGTGTCTTTCTTTATTAGGTGATGAAAGGGTTGACATCTATCTAATAATTGGGAGATGAAGTGATGAATAGATTGAAGTTTATCCTGTAGGTTGTGGAGTTATGTAACATTGGTAGGAGGAGGCATTTTCAAGATTGATATAATTTTAGAAGGGTCTATTTCTATTCCATGAAGAGAGATAATGAAACCAAGAAGCTTTTCTGATAAGACCCCAAAAATGCATTTTTTGGGATTAAGCCTAACATGACTATAGATTAGTCAATCTAAGATGATAGAGAGAACAACTAGGTGAGATCATCCACATAGTCCTATATGATTTTATGGATGAGATCATGAAAGATATAGGTCATGGCCCATTGATAGGTTGCTCCAACATTTTTTAGTCCAAAGGGCATGACCCTATAGCATAAGGTTACCCATAGGGTAATAAAGGAAGTTTTATGCTGATATTTGGGGGCAATCAAGATCTGATTATATCTGAAGAAACCATCCATGAGAGATAACATTTCATGTCTAGTTGTGAGATTAACAAGTTGGTCGATGTTTGGCAAAGGAAAGTAATCTTTTGGGCAAGTGAGATTGAGGTCATGAAAATTGATGTAGAGGAAAGGCCCCCTATGGGTTTGGTGATAGGAACAATGTTAGAAACCCATTGTGGATTGGCAATGAGATGAATGAAGTTGATGGATAAAAGATGTTGTAGCTCTTTTTTGATAATGAGGGCTATGCATGGATGCATCTTATCAAGATTTTTCCAAACTGATTTAACCTTAGGACATGTAACAATGTTGTGGAGAGAAATATAAGGGTCAATTCTAGGCATATCCTAATAAGACCAAGTAAATGCTATGCTATAGTCTTGAAGGATAGAAGGGTAATCCTATTGGTCCATGTAATTTAAAGATTGGCTTATTTTGATGATGTGGGTGTTATACTAAGTACCCAAGTTGACATCAATGGTGGATTCATTTAGCATAGTTTGATTTTGAAGAAGAAGGGATTTATGGATAGAATAATCCCCCACATTGAGATAGGTGAGAATGGAATCATCATCTTGACATTGGATGGTATTGATGGTAGGAGAATTACATTCAATCATTTTAGGATGGATGAGAGGAAGGATTTTAGTCTAGTCACCCTTTTGATAGGTCAAGGGGCCTAAATTAATGATATTGATAAAAGAAAGCTAGATGGGATGATATCAAAGTCCTCAAATTTGGAGGGAGATGGGGTTGGTAAGGATGGAATTTCTTCATCGATGGTGGAAATGGGTTTTGGTGATGCGGGTTATTCTAGTAGTACAAACCCAAGGCCAAAGAACTCATGAGGTTTTTGAGTTTTTATTATGGGTAACTTGTGAGGTCATTATTCATAAAGGTTGAGACCAAACCCCTTCCAAACACACTAGTAAAGGTAAACTTTGGCAAAGGCTGGTTTGTCTAGGTAATAAAAATTGGGGGTGAATGGTCAAATAAATGGGGTAGTGGTAGGAGCAAGAAGTGGTTGATCAAGTCCCCCATAGATGAATTTTTATTATTATTGGGAAGCCCAAAAGGGATGATGGTTTCGATATTGCGATTTTAAGAAGGGTCATATTTGAGGTTCCCATATTCTTATAGAGTAAGGAAAGACTCTACAGCTAAGAGATGATATTACACAAGAGAGAGTCATTAAAAAGTGGATTGCAAGGGGTCTTGAATTAGAATTTGGGATGAAGGGATAGATGAGTTATTTAAATATTCATCATTGTTCTAAGTAGGAGTGTTGATGGTTTTGGTAAATGGGGAGGTTTTGTTAGAAGTTGGTTTCAAGGTAGATGAAGGAGGAATAAGAACATCATTATATTGGTATGTCATATTGCAAGAGGAAAAGGGACTAGGATCAACTTTCATGGCAATAAATTATCCCTCATGCTCAAATGTGACACATCAGTGTACGGTAGAAGGGAATAAAATCATAGCATGGGTCCAAGGGTGTTTGAGTAACACATTGTATTAGAACTCACCCTCTATAATGTAAAATAGTTTAAGAATTATATGAGTCCCCAAGTGGATGTGGAAAATAACTATCCCCAAGCTAGTGTCCATGGTATTATTAAAGGACAAAAGGACTACTGTACTTTTTGACATGATGTTCTTAGGTAGCTATAATTGGTCATATGCATGGGAAGACATAATGTTGATGCTAAATCCTCCATCAATCATCACCCTTTTGATGTGGGTTTGATTGATGTATGTTGTGATAAAGAAGGGAGGATCAAAATCCTCAAGATGAATGGGAGGTATTTCAGAATACTAAAAGGTGATGAGGGTGGAAAGTTGGAGGGAATCAATAAAGGGTACAAGAGGTTGAGGGTCATCTGGTTGAACCTTTATAGATTACAAAGCTTTGATTAGTGTTTGGAGATGGTGGGGAAAGGTGTTTACTAGTTCATAAAGGCTCATTTTCACCATTTTTTGGTGAATTTATTTCATCATGATACGTTAAATGGGTTCAGATGGGTTGGAGGGAGAGCATCCCAAAATTGATACTTTGGGCTTTGGTGGTAGCATAGGTGAAGGTGTAGGTGTTTGGTTTTGGTTGAAAGGTTGAGGGGTTGAAGGATAAGTCCATGGAATGGATTCCTTGGCTTTTCCCTTATCATTTTGTTAGGTTTGGGATTTTGTAACCACATGAATAGTGTGTATGAGGGGTTTTTTTGGGTTTGATAGTTGTTTTGGTTCCTCTTTCTCATCCTTGGGTAGGAATGGGAGAGTAGGTAGTGGTTGGGTAGGTTGGGTTGATGGTAAGATTTGTATAGGGGTAAGAAGAGTTCATCTAATAATAGATCATTTTCATCATATAGACTATGAATAAGTGCTTGGAGAGATTTGTAGTTCTTTGTGTCTTATCCCCATGCCCTATGATATGCATAGATCAAGTTATAATTGAACTAGGAGGGTTCGGTATTGGAAGGGTAGAATGGCTTGATATGGGGTAAGCTAATAAAAGAAGTTTGAAACAACCTTTATATGATGGTTGAGTAAGATTAATTCAAAGGTGTTGGAGGTGAAGGGTTTATAGTTTTAGGGAGGGGAGATTTTTTAGAAGCAGTTTTCACCTTAGAAGTTGTAGGTGGAAGAATGGTTTTGGTTGGTGGTTAGGATTGCTTAGTTATGGTTGATTTATGGGTAGATGATTTGAAAGAGAGAGACTTGGGTGATGAGGGTTTAGATATAGGTTAGAAAGTAGAGGTAGATAGGTTAGTCAAAAATGATGGAGAACTAGAGGGTTTGATATGTGTAGGTGAAGAAAAGGGGATGGTTTATTAGAGGAAGAATAGGTAATTGAGGTGGTAGAAGGATGGGGTTCTAATATGGAAAGTAAGTGAGAAAGAGGTGGTATGGATCTAGTTTGAGGTGCAGGTTTGAGTAGCTTTACTTTCTTAGTTGGTTTGGTTGAGGACTTCTTTGGTGGAATAGATGGTGTTAAATCCAAATTCAAAGAGGGGTGAGTATGGCTAGGTGTGGGAATGATTCCTATATTCTTGATTGGTTTAGGAGAGAGGCATAAGGTGATTTGGCAATGTTATAAATAGGTTGTTGGGATGATTTAATTAAGGTTTTGGAAGATGTATTTGGTGAAAAGGTAATAATGGTTTTAAGGGTGGATTTAAGGGAGGTTAAAGATTCATATTTGTGTTGGTAAGGGAATATAAGATGATTCCAAAAGGTGGCTCTATCCAAGTTAGGTTGAGAGGTAAACTCTAGACTTTGGACTAGCCTAGAAAGGGCTTGTAGATGGATTTAGTTCCTTGGTCATTGGTTTCAAAGCTTAAGCCCTTAGGTGGAGAAGAAGAAATTATTTCTCTATCCTTATTTTTTATGGATGGTTCCAAAATTGGTGGTTGGGTAGATGAGGTAACCTTCTCTTGGTTGGGGATAGTTTCTAAAAAGTGCATGGATGGTTTTATGATGGGGGAGGTAGGTGTGTTTTCCCCAAGTGAAATAATAGAAATGGTTACTTATTTTATTTGGGTGTTTAAAGTAATGGAGGGTAGTTCTTCCACCTGAATGGATGGAGTGGAAGAGTAAGAAATGGTTATAATAGAGGTTGTCTTTTTTGGTGTTTCCATCAAAGGAGAGTTAGATAAAGCTAAGGTCTCATCAATTGAATAGAGAGGGGTGGTTAATTCCACTATTTGAGTATCTAAAGGAATAGGGGTGAGTTTACTACTTCTATTTGGGTGATTGAGGTAATGGTCTCTTCAATAATGGGCTCGTTATTAATAACATTGATTATATGTGCCTTATGAGAGTGAGATAATTTGGGTTGGTTATCATGGTGTTGAGTAGAAGGAGCATGATTGGGAAAAGGCTTGCAAAAAATGTTAAGGGAATGATTGGGAGGTGCATTGGGATCATCAAACACAATTTATCCACTATCAATCAAGTTTTGGAGAAGACTTTTGAAGGTATTTCATCTATTAATGTCATGTCTTATGACTTGGTGAAAGGAATAATGGTCATTTTCATTATACCACCCAGGTACAGGGTGAGAAGCATCAAATTATTGGGGTGGTTTAATAGGTGTAAGTTAGATGAGGTTGGATTTGAATAATTTATCCAAAACTAATTCATAATATTCTCCAATGGGAGTGTAATGTTTTGGAGGAGCTCGATTTTGGTTTTAGTTTTGTTGATAGGGAGGGTTGCAAGAATTGGTTCATGGTGGTTGGTTGATAATTGGAGGTGGAATAGTTTTTAGGAAAAATAAATTTATAGATGATTTTTTTTTGGTATTGGATTGGTTAGTGTTTTTGGTAGAGGAAGGATCAATAGATTTAAATCTATATTTTTTGTTCTATAATTTCAATTTCCCTTCATTAATGGCCTAGTTTTCTAGTTTACATGCTATGGTGAATGCCTCATCAAAACTTTTGAAGGTTTGAACTTGAAGGATGGGGGAAATATTTTTGGAATAACCCTAAGAGAAAGGTTTAATAAATTTAGGTTGGGGTAAGGAAAAGGAAAGTTAGTTGATGAGACCTTTTCATCTATCCATACAATCAACAATTGATTCATCATCAAATTGATTAATGGAATAGAGGTCTATAATAGAAACCTTTTTAGATATATTTATCAATAAATTCTCTAAAAATATTTGGGCAAGTTGGGAGAAAGAAAATATGGAGTGAATGGGAAGAACACTATACTAATCAAGGGTAGGTCTTGATAAGGACATGGGGAAGGTTCGAAGGAGAGCATCATCATATGTGATTAAGTAACAAGAATGATGAAATAATCTTAAATGTTTTTGGGGGTCCTCTTTACCTTGGAATTTAGAAAACTTGGAAAATTACCATTGAGGAGGATATGAATAGATGGGCATGGATGGATGAATGCATTCATTACAAATTTATTTAAATGATAAAAGGTTATGAGACCCAGAGATAGATGACTCCAAGTTAGTCATTTTTTCCATTAAGATCTTAATCAAATCTAGTTTGGGTTGGGAAGATGCATAATTAAGGGGTAAATTTTGTTGTTGTTGGGTGGTAGAAGGTGATGAAGAAGCCACATATTAGTAAGTGGTGACAAGAAGTTAAGATAGTGTTGCAAAAGGATTGATTAGAATAAATAGTTGGGTGGAAGGTGTTGTGAACCCTTATGAGTTAATTATCTATTGATAGATTGTCATGGGTACTTATTAAGGTATAGATGTGGGTTGACTTAAAGTTATGGTTGAGGTAATGGGTTGAGGTTGGGTAGGTTGAGGTTGAGTGGTGACTCTAGTGCTAATTGGTGGAAGTGTTTGAAGTATAGAAAGCACTAAGTTTTGAAATGGTGTGGAAGTTGGTGCACTATTTGTAATAAATGGAAAGGTGGAAATAGGGGTAGAATATAACCCCATGGTAGGTGGGGTATAGGTAACTAAAGGTAAATTTGAACCTATATGTGAAGTGTGGAGTGTGGTAGGATGTGTTTGATTAGATGTTGGAATGTTGGATTGGGTTTGAATAGTGGTAATAGATGGGATGTTGGAAGAAGAAAAGGATTGGGTGAGCAAGGGTTAGGTTGAGGTGGTACCCACCATAAGATGGTGAGGCATACCATAAGTAGGGTCCATAGGAGGAATCAAGGAAATAGAGGTACGATGAGGTCAAGTGTTAATATAATGTTGAAAATCCATCAGATTATTATCAAGGAAAACAATAAAGTATGCATCACCCTTGAAAACAATTAATATTTTGGTAGGACGGGGAGAAAAATGAGGTGAACTCTCATCATTAGAGTTATATTCCATGGAGGAAGAAGAATAAGGTGGTGTTTGATTGGTTTGGTTTCTCAACTATTTTATAGTAAAGACCATGTGAGAAAATAGGAAATAATATGGTGAAACTCACACCTCAAAAAAAGATCAATAAAAAAAGAATCCAAGGTAAACAATGCATATACTAAAAGTTCATTAAACCCTTAATTTATTTTACATCACTTTTGGTTAATACTTTAGAATGTGTGAATATGGAATTTGGATTGTAGATTGGGTACTAGAGAGGCAATCTAAGGTTGGTTTTAGGTTGAGTTTAGGCACTCAATAGAGAAATATGTGTTAAACGTCAGTGGATGGCTTGGTATTGGGGCCTACCCCCACACTTCATGGTCCCACAATGGTAAGAGTGTCAGGTGATTAGATGAAATATACTAAGTTCAAAGTTTATACTCAATCAAAGAGATGAGTTGGTTCTCCCCTTGGTGGTGAAATCCATATAGGATAGCTGAGAAGGGGTAAAGTTGTTGCTAGGTGATGAAATCCTAGTCGGGCCTTATCTTAGGTATGTTTTGATTGGTAAATTGTTTTATGATTTGGTTTAAGTGTGTGATAACAAGTTTGAAATCTATGATTAATTAAGTTATCTTCTGAGTTATTGGATGAACTAAAACAAGTAGGAAATCAATGTATGGAAGAGGTTTATTTTAAGCCCAAAAATAATCTTTTAGATTTCATTCGATGAGAAAACAATAAGGAAGAAAAAGAGAACTAGGTCCCATCGAGTGTGCCAAAATGTTTCAGTTAATTTCCACTCATTTTTTAATTTTGAAAGAAAATAATGAAACTAGTAATAAGATGTGTGGAAGAATACCTAGTAAAGTGCATGCATAAATCTAGATGATGATGGGAACTCCTCTTTGGCTTGGAAGGAATAAATTGTAGATGAAAAAGACATTAAAAAATGAGTTTTTAGATGGATGGTAGAGTGGAATAATTAGCATGAGCTAGATCTAACAAGTGTATTTCTTGTTAGGAGGCTATCAATCCACTATTTATAACAATTAAGTTGGAAATGATAAATTAAATATCTACTTGCATAAGATAAATGAAGTAAAATTAAAAAAAAGTAGAATGCTAGTTAATATAAAAGTGACCAAAAGTAGCAAATCCAATCAATACTTATGCTAAAATGGTTGCGATTTGGTCTAGAAAATTAGAAAAGGTACTATAATTAGGTAGAAATAGAGAAAGTTGGATCTAACTAGGGTTATGTAGCTAAAAATAGATTGTTGTATTTTTATGCCTTAGTGACTATTAGTGGTCAGGTGAACCATCAGTGGTTTAGGCTAACCATCGATGGTTGGGTAATCATCGATGGTTGAAATGACCATCGGTGGTTGTGCTAATCGTCGATGGTTACTTATGTAAATCTAGGAATGATTAAAAAAAGGTGTAGATTGGGTGTTTGGGTAAATAGAGGTCTGTTATAAAGTTGAGGGGTGAAGAATAAGATATTGATGGGTCTAATAGGGTAGGAAGGTTAGAAATAAGATAAATCAATGAAAATAAGAAAAATATACCTAAAACTTGATGATGGAAGTGTGAAGTAATTTGGCCATAGTGATAGTACTTTGGCTTTCGAAAGTGATTCGAAGAAGGTCTCTGGTGATGTTGATTGCTTTCTAAAAGGGTGTTGGATACTTATACTCAAGAGTTTTATATTATGGATTGTCTATTATGGATCCATTTCAATTCCTCCTCTTCTCCTTTTATAGGTTGAAGTTGCTAATTAGGATGGAGAAAGTTACTAATTCGATAGGGGGATAAAGTTGTCAATTCATGACATTTTAAAGCTAGTTTTAAAAGAAATTTTCCATTTAGGGAGATACTTATGTCCCAAAAATTTGTGAATTCTTTAAAACTTAAATTAGGCTTAGAGACCTAACCATCAATGGTCAGGGTAACCATCAATGGTCAGGCTGGCCGTCAACCATCAAGGGGATAGAAGAAAATGAGTTAAAGCAAGTTAAGAAAGGGGTAAATTAAATGTGTTAAGTTAGGGGTTTTATAGAGTCAAGTTAGTATACGATTCTAATTGACTATGTGGTCCACTAAATGTGAGGTCAGATGAAGGTCAAAAGGTAGTTTGACATCAAAATCTATCATGTGCAATTTTTAAGTGTCTATAGTTTGTTAAGACATAGTTACCCCCATAGTGTCATTTGCAACTGGTTGCTTTGTGGTGTGAGAAGATTGACCATTATTCACTCTTTGTTGTTCTTATTGTATTATTTTAAGCATGTCATTTTGCATGTCAGGGTGTTTAGTTAATATTTCCTGAATTTTTATTTTATTAGTTTCATCAAAACCTATATATTGGGCCATTGGTAAAGTAGGAAAACAAGTTAAAATTTGATTGATTTTTTTGAAAAAAATTTTAATAAGTAAAGTGCGATATAAAGAAAATACTAAATATAGGAAATGTAAAGTCCTAAAAATAGTTAACTGGAAATTGTGTTAAAAGGATATAAAGCTCATAAACATGTAAGGTGATACCTCAAGAAACAATGGGACCTAGTATATGTAGCTTGGGTTTAAAAGATGATAATTTTGACAAATTACTATAAAATTTTGAAATTGAAAGTGGATTTCTGAGTTAGATATGCAAGTAAAAAATCAAAAATTTATTAGAAAAATAGTGATTTAATAGGACCTATTAGATGTAACTAGGGTTTGGAAAAATAAATATTTTGAAAAATTACTATTGATTTTTTAATTTTGAATGGATTTTCTAATTAAATATTCTAGTAAAAATTTAGAAAATGATTGTAAAATTACTAGGACCTAGTATGGTTAACTAAGGTTCGAAAGAAAAATTATTTTAAAATTACTATGAAATTTTAAAATTTAATGCTAATTTTTTAATGTATTATGTAGGTAAAAAATAAATGAAAAATTAATGGTAAAATTACCTCATGGTTTCTAGGGTTTTTGTGTGTAAATGGAGTAAGTCGGGTTCACCAAATGATTTAGCCTTTTTGGGAATAATTGGGTTTTATTACTATTTAGTTAAAATTCTAAGTAGTAAAACTAGTCAATAATTATGTCATAATTAGCTTATTTATTTGTTAATTTTGATTATTGTTTATACTTTGTAAAACTAGTAAGTGAATAGAGAGAAATATAACTTATCTTAGAAATGTGTTGATTCGATTGAGATGAAGGCTAAAATTAACTGTTTAGGATTGGGATAGTATCAGGAACCTGGATCTAGATTTCATTTGATGAAAGGATAGGAGCACCAAAAATAAGACACTTCAAGGCCCAACCCTATAGTCTTATTCTTATCACCATTATCCAATTTATTTATAGAGTTTTGAGATTTTTGGGTTCTATCTGCCACTCTTATATGACCCTTCCTATGAAATTTTGAACCTTAACTCTTAATAGAGCTCCTTTTAGAGCTGATTTATATTCAATATTAGGTCTCCAACAAGCTTGAATAGGAATTTGATAAAATAGGGGGGTTTAGTGTGTGTAAAATTCACTAAACATGCTTCACACCCCGTGTGTGGGCATACTACCTACATATCAATACTCTGAAGAGGGATCAAGCCATATGTAGTTCTCCCTTTTCAAGTTATTAATGTAATTATGATATGATAATGCAATAAATGATAAAATTGGATATGCTTGAGGTGGATAGGGGCTGGTGTAAGGATTTTAATGAGCTTTCATGTGTATTGGTTGGATGTATACAAAGAATAGGGAAGATTGCTTGAATAGTATTTCTTGTATTCTTTCTTGCTTAGTGATATTTTCTAAATTATCTTTGAATAGGATTATATAGAGATATATTGGTCATGGCTTAAATTTAATCATGCTAGGCTAACATAATAAAGAGGAAGAATAAGGGAAAAATGGTAATCTGGGCTCAAAATGTGATTAGACAAGAGCACTAAAAAGGGGACACCCTAGGGTCTAGCACTATAGTCCAAGTTGGGTGCTATTGTCCTAAAGATATGGGACCTAAGGGATGGAATAAGCATGGAAAAATGGTTTTGACTAAGTAAGAATGAGGTCTTGAAAGCCTACAGATGATTGGGAATCAATAAAAAGGTGCTTAGAAGGGTCATGAGAGAAAAAAAGAGGGAACTATGAGTTAGGTGTCATTAGCCACACTCAAGTTACCATTTTTTAATTTTATATGACTTCAATTTAAAAAACACAAAAACATTCAAATATTTTAAAAAACCAAAACTATTTTGATTGTATGCATCATCCATGCTTTACATTTCTACTATCATGCTAGACTTACATCTGCTATTCTATGCTATTATTTATCAATTTATCTACATTACCATGCTTCACTTGATCTCCTTTGAGTGTGTACGGTGATATCCAGTTCTTTGATTGCTCCATCCTACCCATTAAGGGGACATCTTACTTCTACATTTAAGACATCAATATGCATACCCATTGGGAGCATCTTCTACATGACTACACCATTCAGGTTATGTCATTCCTACATCACACACTCTATTTATCATGTTGATGTACATTACTTACTAGCTTACATATATTACTCCATTGACACTCACTAGTATATAGCACTTATGTATTTCTTAGCATATACCTTATATTTTACTAAAATGTCTTGCATACATTTAATTCTTTCTTTGATTAGTTAGACATGATTATATTTCCATTTATTACATGCTTTACTTTATTTCTTAGCATAACTAGATTGTTTGCATTTATTAGTTCCTATTTGTCTCTTGTATGTGCCTTAGGACATTTACCAATGTCCTTTTCTTCTATTCATGTGTGTACTTTTGGACATTTGCGAATGTCCCTTGCCTATAATCTTCTATGTGATTATGGATTTCATGCCAACTTTGATTGTTGCAATTGTATGTATATGTGTCATTTTAATATGTCTTGTATCCTTTCCTACCAGTTTGAGTGACATGTGCCCATGTCCCTTGTTTGCTTTTCCACTTGGCCATTTTTGTATGCTTCTTGCTTTATACAGTTGATTACTTATTTGCAATGCCATGATCCTCATGCATTATCTTTCTCTCTTAGATGCCATGATGGACATCATGATCCATCCCTCCATAACAACTAACAACTAATAAATAATACTTCTAGTTCCAATTTAGTACATTTCACATGTTATTAAATTCTTATATCTATCTAGGAATACCCTTGTTGATCTAATAATCACTCAATAAAAACCATACTATATCTTGATATATCATGTATTTTTTAGAATAACACACTTATAGGGCTCTTTCTTCTAAGGGTAGTCATTTTAGGGTCTTCATTCCTACCCTTGAAAGAGGGGGAAATAGACAAGGGTTTTGCCACATAGATCAGAGCTCCTTATGGTAAAAAATTAGCATTCAACACACCTAAAACAATAACCAAACATCAAACCATTCAGAATAGACTAGGAAAATAGTTAAAATATCATAATAATCATCAGCTTTGGGAGAAGATAAAAACATTAAGATTGGACTATAGTGCTAGTTCCACTATTTTTTTTTTTTTTTTTTCCTATCCAAATAGTATAAAAATAAAACTTTTTAAAAGTAGGTAGAAGAGTAGGTTCAACTACAATTTTGTGTAATCATATCAGTTTAAAATTAGTAATTTTTAGTACACGTTTGCTTAGAGAATATAGATATAGGTGGAATCATGTGCGGCATGATGGCTCTCACCTTTAGTTTTAGATATAATAGTTGGTATAACTTCTAGATCAAAATCCATGTTTTAGACACTATTGATTGGGAGCAATATACATGGCACATTTGTTTTCTTTTCTTTTTGAGTTTTGTATTATCCAATATTTCTTAGTAGTTGCATGTCTTATTTCATCTACAAGTGGTTTTCATCATTTCAAAGTGGCTTTAATACAAGCCTAACCTCCACATTTTAGAATTGCTTTTATACATGCCTAGTGCACTAGTTTTGAAGTGGATTTCATACAAGTCTAATCTCCATCTTTTGGAGTGGACAAAAATGTCCTAATTTCTAGCATATTTTCAACTATCCATGCCAACATTATCAGATTATAGAGTATTCATGGGATATAATATCCATCTCATTCAACACACATTTCATATCGGTATCATTTTATAGCTTCATGTCATAGGGCAATGATGGAGCCAAAAGACTAGCTAGCCTTTGTGTTCTTGAACCACCTATCCAGAGGGATTAGACAAACAATCCAAACATCTATTATCACACACATGATCACCTAGCTTCACTTAGTGGATAATTATGGATCCAAAGGGCAAAACTTTAAATTCTTGATCCACTTCTAGGGAATTAAGTACTCAGTTCCATTTATGATATTACTCTTGGTACAACATCATCTATCATTACTCAGCATCATAATAGGTTTTATATAATTTCATATATCTAGTGAGGTGCATTTTTTCCTTTCTCTTTCTCCCTCTCTCTCTCGTACACATCTTTTTACATTCTTATTTTAGATAGAACATATCTAGTAAGAACTAATCTACTATTTTTTTTCTTTTGCATATTTCACACTTCACAACGTGCTCTCTCTATACACACCCAACATCACATAGTTTCATGAGTTTCACCCTTGTAGGTAAGTTTAGGTACTCTTTATATTTTTCCTTTATCCTAGTATTTCACTTTGTTTTATCAATATAATAAAGGTGAGGTCAAATTTAGTCATAAAAAATATAAAAATTGGTAACTTGAGTGTGGCCAATGACACCCAACCCATATGTCTCTCTTGCTTTCTCTCATGACCCTCATAGGCATCTTTTCATTTATTATCAATCATCCATAGCCTTAAAGACTTGATCTAAAATGAGATATACCCTTTTTTCCATGACTAATCCATCCCCTAAGTCATGTTATCCTAGGATAATAGTGTTAGACTTAGACTATAGCACTAGTGCCACTCCTATCTGCTTTCAGTGTTCTTGTCCAAGTGCATTTTTGGCCCTAATGGTCAGTTCCTTCTGATTCCCCATCCTTCTCTTTGTTGATTTAATAAAATTAAATTCAACCCATGAGCAATATATCCCTATAAAATCCCATTCAAAGATAATTTGGAAAGGGTTGGCAAATATCACTATGCAAGCAAGACCACTCCAGTAATCTTCCCTATTCTTTGTATATAGCCAACCAATACTTACAAGATTATTCAAATCCTTACACCAATCCATCACTAGTCCCTAACCACCTCAAGTACATATAATTTATCATTTTCTATATTCATACACATAATTTCATGAATCACATCAAGTGGGATAACTACGTATGGCTTGATCCCTCTTTAGAGTATTGGTATATAGGTAGTGTTCCCACAGAAGGGGTGTGGATACATGTTTAGTGAATATTACACATACTAACCCCACTCTCTTTTGAAATTAGTCAAATAATAATGGAGTATAAGGTTTGAAGAGAGAATCTACTCTACAGGGATATCTATAGAGTTCTAACTACCTAAACTTCATAAACAGGGTCATACAAACCTGGTGAACAAAACTCAAAAAGCTCAAATCCTCAAGACAATAGTGGTGGAGGTAGACTAAAACACTAGTGCCACTCTTGTACACTTTTAATGATCTTATCCAATCATAAAATAGAGGTCAAATCTTAGTTTGAGATAGTCTCCCAATATTGCATAGTGAATATCAGACCCTATCTCATCCATATGAATCAGTTTCTAAGTAAGTCTTCTTTTCCATCTCTTATTTCTATTTTTAGAAAGGTCCAAATTACAATATAATTTACACAAATTAGTAGGTTAATTATTGTATATTTATTTACTAATTTACTCTCAGACCCTTTAAATAAATTATGAATAATACACCAGTATCCCTAAAATTGTTAAATCAAATGCAAAAGACAAACAATCTCTTACCTTCATTGAAAGCTCCAAATGATTCAATGTGTGGCTTGCTTGGTTTATGTTTAAAGAGTCTTTGATAATGTATCTTGTGTAGTTTCATCTCTCCTTAGTAGCATTATGGCTTGTGTTGTATATTGGCTCAAAATTTTAGAATTATAACATTATTGATATGAATCTCATGCAACTAAACCTGCATTATAACTCTACAATATCCAAGCTCCTTAATTCAATAGGTAATGGCTTGTATTTATAGCAAATAGATCTAACCTTAACCCAAGGTGTGTTAAGGTGTATTTTAAACATAAAATGGGTTCAAACCTAACTTAGGTGAGTCAATATAACCCCAATGGATTTAAAAGGTGTTAATTACTCATGACTTTCAATGAATAGGCATGGGTCTCCAAAATGAGATATTTTGAGATATTTTCCAAAGGTTTGACAACTTATAAAAGGTAATCATGAAAAGCTAGGATATTTCAAATTTTGAATTTTGTTTTTTAGCTTTCATTAATTACACATGGATAATTAAACTAGGCTCTTAATTTGTTTTAACTTGATAATTAATTATGATTATCCATTTATCTCTTTCAAGACTTTATTTGTTCATGTTCCCCACTTAATAGGTCCATAGGCCAAATTTACTATTGTGATTCCATAAGGTGCTTAGGGATGAATCTATGAGAGGTTATGATTTCATATAGTATGATACCCCAAATAGGGATGCCTCAAAATTATTCTAAGCTTTTAAAAATGATACACAAGTAAATCTAGTACATTTAGTGATTCCTAGGCTTTATTTGCAATGGTTAGTAGGATTCAGTCTTAAGTCCAATCGAAGGCCAGTGGTGGATATTTTTAGGTGTCTATAGTTTGACCCTATTTGGGAAGGTTGTGTAAGATATAGGCATAGTAATGTCTTTTTAAATAATGAAACAAGATGAAAATAAGATAATGATAAAAGAATAAGCTCCAAACCATGTTTGGAAAGCCTATAATGATACCCCCTCGAGGGAGTGGCTGACACATATGATTACTGGATGGTCCCTAAAAAAGAATCAAGAAAGAGAATGAAATTAACACATGGATGAGATTAATATAATTGAGATAATTCTTGCATTAATTTATTTAAAAATTATTGATTTTCCCAAAGGTGGTTATAATCAATGGCAATGGCATATACCCTACCTAGTTAGGGCTGATGAGTCAAAATAATGATTTGCCCACAAATGATTATAATCATTAAGATGACCTAAATAAAAAAAATTATGTTTGATTGTACCCCAATAGGGCCTATTAGCAATCATAACTCAAGGATATAACTTGTTACACATATTAAAGATGAATAAGTGCAAACATATATGTGATGGTCTAATGACTTAAGAAGCCACAAATAACTAGGCATATGACGATGAACAAAGTGATGGAAGATATGAATAGAATAATAATAATTGATAAATTTGAATGATTCGATTATACATTCCAATGTGGAGATGCTCATACTTATTAGCATTGATATAACCCAAATGGTTAATGGGCTGATTTGATTAAGGAGGGTGGGAGGATTTTCCAAGGTTACTAAGGAAAAACATTTTTGGCTCCATTACTTTTAAGACTTCCTAAGATAATTTTTAAATAGCATGTGATGGTATGAATCATGATAGAACACCATGGAACTTTGTCAAAATATGCATAAGGACTAATTCCTAATTCAATAAACAATTGAAAATAACATACCAATGATAAAAACCATGACAATAATGTTGACATATGAATATGGATAGACTCAAGAATAATGTGCATGGAATCACCCAATGAACGTATATAGACTGAGTTGAAACACATCAACAAAATCAAATAAATAGGTAAACAAACACATAAAAATCTTGAAAGTAAAAGCAAAAGAAAACATCCTAATAATGGATTTACACCAATAGGGTGAATCAAGGATCACTAACTAGGCTTAGACAGGATAAATAATTTTGGATTTTAAAAGTTTTAAATGTTTTGATAATTTTGAGATATATTAACTCATTAGAGATTAACAAGATACCACTCATAAAAATGGTGAGAGCATTGGCTTAGGCTACTCACAAAATGGCTAGAAATTGGCTTAGGTTGATTGTAAAATAGAATGAGTGTATGGAATGGAGGGACTGAATTGACCTCAATGTGAATTGAGCATGGCCTACATAATCCCAATAGGACCCCAATTCATAGTAATTCTACCAACACAAAAGGTAGTGATCTCTGACCTAATAATAACATGTCCTCAAATTGAGGTAAATGGCTAGGTAATGAGAATAATAATGGCAAGGTGATGTGGAAATGCATGGTAAATATGTTACTAATTTTCTCATAGGCAGTTATAATTAGGAAACAATGGCATAGGTATATGATACTAATTTGCCCATAGGTGGTTATAATTAGTAACACAAGGTGGAAAATAGATTTTCCCATAGATGGTTATAATCTTTGGCACTGATCAATCATAAATGAAAGATAACTTTCTAGATTCACTATTACATTACTTTCATAAGCTATCATTTAAACACAAAATTATAAAACTACTGAAATTGGTTCAAAATCCCCTCATGGAAGGTATATTAAAAAACAAAGGAACCAAGATAAAAAGGGGTTCGGTAAGATGGCTAAAAATAGGAATTGGTTAATAATAGGGATGTCATGATAAAATTATATATGGTATGGCATTGTTTAGGATGATGATGGCATGAAGATTGGATAAAATGGTAAGAGGTTTACCCCCAAGTGATAAGGTAAGGAAAATGGTATGGTATGAAGCAAAGGCAAAGGGAATGGCAAGGTAAATGTTTTTTCCCTAGGTGAATGATTATATCATGGTAAATGTTTTTGGCCAAGGTAAATCATTCTATTATTCATGTTGATGTAGAGATGAATGTCTTAATCAACATATGATACAACCAAAATAATTAATCATGTAAATTAGTAGCCCACACCTCTTCTAAATAGTTTTCATGTCAATAACCTATTGTATATTTAGACACAAATGATGTTGTTATGATCTTCATTGGTCATTGATTATATTTCCTCCAAACATCAAGATAAGGTATCTTTATAGCCTATAAAAAATAAAGTGAAACTAGGGATGGTAAATACAGATAAATATTGGATGATAGGTGGATGATAATGGAGTGTATAATGGTATGGTAACAAATGAAGATCAGGGTTTTTAAGCACACATAATGTTGTTGATGCAAGATTCAACATAACTTTAGTTTTGGTAGGGATGAAGACTATTGAATATGCTATTGATATGACTACCAAATGTTTCTATTATATGGGCTTGATATTATCTACCATATGATTATGCTATAGATTGGAATCTATATTGATTTGATCTTTAATAATGTCTTCATCAAGTAGTGAAGAACTGTTATGCTCAACTATTAGTGCCTCAATGAGGTTTTCACCAATGAATTTGTCTTGATTATCCTATATCACCTTTGATAAGGTTTCATGAAGGACCATTAAATTTTGAATTTGATTGTTTTTAGTGCCTCCAAAAGGGTTTCACTAGAAGATGTTGAGTTTGAACTTTGATTGTCCCCTAACACCTCTGAAAAGGTTTTAATAGAAGGTAATTCTTAATTTTTATAAATGTGGTCTTGGCCTCCCTGATGTTCTTTAACTAATATGTTACCATGGATGCAGTTCAACAAGGTATGATTATGTCAGTCCCAATCGACACTTGTGGGAGGTGGAAGGTCAATATAATGGCTAGGTTGGTTGGTGGAAATGGAATTTGAAATGATAATGGAATGGAAAGAAGTTGCACAATCCTCATATAATATATTAGGAAAATTTGTGTTAAAGTTAAAATAATCATCTTCAAAAACTAGGAAGGGATAAAAAAATATATTCAAATTGATCTTCAAGGCATGCTTAGACAATGTTTTAATAACCACAAATATATTTTGATTCTGAAGTTGATTTTGACTCAAGGGACATTGAATCAATTGTTGACACTAATGTTGTTCTACTTCTAATGCTAAATCTAATGTCAGATCAATAATAAAACCTAACTTCAATGTTGATTTTTCATCTAGTGTGGATACTACTACAATGATGTCTTTTTCAATGTTTTGTATGGGACAAGTAATGACCTATGATGGCATAATGGGTTCCATAGAGAATATTTTGTCAAAGTGAGACTCCTTAATAAGGAGGAAAAATGTCAAGAGACCACTCCTCAAAGACTAGATTGTCAGATAAAATATTTTTATAAATATGACTATGGTCAAGATAATGATTTACCCAAGGGTCATTATAATCATTAAGAAGTGACTCAACAAAGACTAACTTGTCAAAGTGAGACTCATCAATAATAGGTATAAGATTAATAAGTGACTCATCATAGGTTGACTTATCACAAATGGTTGGTTTAACAAAAACATATTGGATTATTTGGTTCTCTTATCTTTGGTTTGAAATCAATTGTAAAATACCAATTTTAAACTTATCTTGGTCTTTGAATTATTGGCTCAGTTGAAGATGTTTTGATTGGCTTGGTTTTGGCTCAAGAATTATCATAGAATTTATAATGTGTTGAATGGTTTCCAATAGATGAAGAATGGTTGATGGTTGGATAATGATAGGCTTAACAATGGCTAGTTTATGGATTAATATAGTAACTATGACCTATAAAATTGTGATTGGACAACTTGGTTGGGATAATGTGATATAATACTTGGAATGGTCAATAATGGTAATAGTAGGGCTTTTCAAAGCATGGTTACTATTGTGATTCAAAAGATGAGGTACTGGTCTAAAAATGGTAGGCCATTATGAAGCATGGTTGCTTGCACAAGCCAAAATATGAGGTCTTGAAATAATAATGGTAGGGTGTTATGGATCTTGATTATTTTCACAAGCCAAAGGATGAAGTCCTATAATGTTAATGGTAGGGAATTATGGAGATTGATTATTCTCACAAGCCAAAGGATGATGTCCTATTATAGAAATGGTAGGGCATTATAGAGTTTGGTATCTCTCACAAGCCAAAGGATGAGGTGCTAGTACACAAATCATAGGGAATTATGGAGTTTAGTAGCTCACACAAGCCAAAAGACAAGGTCCTAGTATATAAATGGTAGGGCATTGTTGAGTTTGGTAACTCATACAGGCCACAAGATGAGGTCTTAGAATGGTAATGGTATGAAATTACAAAGCTTAGTTGATTACACAATCCAAAGGATGAAGTCTTCGTATGGTAATCCTTGGATGTTATGGAGTTTGGTCGCTTAAACAATTTGAAAGAGGGTTAATGGTATAGGTGGGGGAATGGATGGTCACAAAAGGGTAATAATCATATATCAACTAGCTTGAAGAAGGTACCACCAAACACTATGCTTGAGGATTTTGGCTTTTTTCCTCAGATTGAGGGTTTTAAGGAAGCTAAGGATCCATCTCACAAACCACTTCTTCACCATAGGGGTCTAAAATAAATTCAATCTATGTAGCCATTATATCATGACTTGGATTGTACATGAATCCACCATAAGTGTAGTGAGATATATTCAAGTCATTGATAAACATTTTTCAAAAAATCCTAGAGTTCTATCAACTCTTAAAAATAATGTCCAAAGTACAAATGGTTAAAAATTGGTCTAACTTGGTCTAGGAATGGAGTTGTATCTCCATAATGGTCTATACTAAAACATGGTATAAAATATACTAATGTCAAATTTCTAACATCAAATGTCTTACACAAAATATCAAGTGATTGAATAAAAGCCAACATGCCAAACTCTAGGGGCAAAGTGTTCCAAACAAGTCTAATCTAAGAAAATAAAATTTTCTATGTCTTTTATCCAAATGTGACATCAAAATCTAGACTCAAATTAGGCTTGTGCTAGGACTTTTGTCAAAACAAGCACAAAATCTAGACTTTAAACAAAAGGGGTATGATTTAATCTAACAAATCTAAAATATTTTGGCATAGACAAGGCATTCAGAATCAAACATGAACTTGGTTAATTAGGTATGAGGCATAAAACAAAAGACACATGGAGATAGACTATTTTTCACAAATAAATGTAAAAGAAGAGTTTTCAAATTTGGGTAAATATTTAACCTAAGTTACACAACCCAAAAGAGAAATATTGGTGTCTAAGCCCAAATCAGGTAAGGCATGAATATAAATTAATCAATGCTTGGGTTTGAACTTGTCAAGGTTAATTAAAAACTAAACTTAGGAAAACAAGGCTTCTTTGATCAATAAGCTGACAATGGTGAATGACATAATGGTACTAGGTAAAGAGCCCAAAAGACACACATGGATTGGTTTCAAATTAAAAACTTGGATACAAGGCAAAATACGTCTATGAGATGATTTTATTAGTGTAACAACATTATCATGCTATAAATTTATGACTGATGGTTTGTTTCAATACTCTAAGGCACAAAATTTGAAATGATTTGGTCAGTGTAACATTACCCATTTCAATCAAGTGACACACACATAGTGTTTTTAACAAAAAATTCAAGGGAAAGGTATGGTTTCAAATGGATTACATAACACCTCCTCAAATAATGGATTGATTTGGACACAAAACTCATTTTGACATTTCATAAATAAATAATTTTAGATTCAAAAATACCAAACAAATAAAGGAAAAGATAAAACATTACTAAGTATAATGTCCACATCCCTAAAACTGATAAGGTTGCATTATATCACTGAATTCCATCTATATATGTGTTCTTGGGAGGATTTTAAGTGTTAATCCAAAATTAAAATTTAATGAAGTAGTAGGGTTTTTACACCCCCTTCTCCCAAGAGATTGTATAGTGACATGGAACTTCAGGCTACTCATCCTGCCTCAAAAATATGTCCACAACAAGTGGGGTTATTCTAAAACTTAATTTTTTGACCATTTAGATGGTCATAAGCATGATTAAAAATAGAGATACCTCACATCAATTGAGTTCATATCAATTAACTTACTATGCAAGGGTCTATTTTTTACATAGTGATTCCATCCATGTACTTTTTAGTGGAATCCCTTGGTTAACTAGACCTGACTCAAGTTTTTGTTAAGATTAGAGAGGTTATCCACTCCATCCCCTAGCAATCATAGTATACGTGCCCTAATTTATATACCCCAATATGGAGTAGGGTTGAAACAATGCTAGGAGATGAAACCCTAGGTTAAATATTCCCTAAAGAACTCATGAGGAGACTAGGAAATCACATTCAAAAGCCAATTTTCATAAAATAAATGACCAAGTGAAAAGACTTTAGAGGTTGTGTTTAGATCACCCAAACCATATGGGTTTTGGGGAGAGCCTTGAAAAAATTATTTTCATTACTTGGACAAGGCACAAATTTTAAGGAAGAAGTATTATTTGTCACCTAAATTCCTTAAAAAGGAATGGGGAAAGTATACATGCATCCTTTATTTGAGAAAAACACACAAGTATAAAATGATCTAGCATAATAAAAAACAAATCAAGGATTTGTAATTTTTAAGTGAATGTTTATTTTATGCACCAAATTGAGATGATTGTGAAGTTTTTTTCCCCTTGACCTTAGTTGCAAACTTTGAAAAAATATCACAAAATAAACTAAGTATAAACCACCTAAATTCATTTTAAGAACCAAATGGAAAATTTTCAAGACTTAAGCATGTTCAATTTTTGGCCCTTTTCCACATGTGACCTATAATTTTTAAAGGGTTTGATTTTACTTTTAAACACATTTTCAAGTTATAAGATAGGATTTGAAATGGAAGCTCTCATGTTTATCTATTTTTATTACATAAAGACCAACATCGGTCCATAGTGGTTGATACCAGTTAGAAAGAAACTGATGCTACTTGGAAATAACTAATTCTAGTTGATAAAGACCAATGTCAGTTACCTATGAACCCAAAGGCAAAACAAAATTTTTCCAAAAAACATTGGTTATATAAAATTAGTATAATTTTTTTTCAAAACTTGCAATAAGATGATTAGATAGAGAGTATACAAGTCACTAAAAACCAAGAAAATAAACTAAGAACTTCAAGAAAGCTCAAAAACCAAGTTTATAAGCTGTGTTCTACCATGTACCTTGATCGATATCGGTTAGTACAGGACCAATGTCAGTTAGTGAAAATAAATGTAGGTTACTTTATAAATATGTATGATGAAAAAAATTGAATATAGAAAAACAAATCTAAAAATTAAAATTTTAAGATATTCAAACATTAACTTGAAAATTTATGAGTTTCACTTTTGTCTCCTTGCTAAGTGGGATGATTTTAGGTCCCATCAGGCATGCCATTTGTGATCATATGATTTTGACAAAGAGAGGAGGTTAGTCTTATGTTAGTTGATGAAATAATGAAATGAACACACTAACATGCTAACATCTATAATCTAGATCATATGGGGAGCTTAATTAAAAAAACCAAATGAGAAACACAACTAAAATAAAAACTATATCTTACCTTCCTTGAAAGATCTACATGATTCATTATGTGACTTGATCAATTTGTGCTCAAAGAGTCTTTGACAATGGAGTTTGTGTATCTCCCTCTTTATTTGGCACCATTGTGTCTTGTGTTGTGCCTTTTCTCAATATTTTAGCATTATAAAATTATTGATATGAATCTCGTGCAACAAATCATGCATTGTAATTATATAATATCCAAGCTCCTTAATTTAATAGGCAATTGTTTATATTTATAGCAAATGGATCTAACCTCAACCCAAGGTGAGTTAAGGTGTAGTTTAAACATGAAATGGGTTAAAACCTAACCCAGGTGAGTCAACATAATCCCAATAGAGTTAAAATGTGTCAATTCCTCATTATTTTCAATGAATAGGCATGGGTCTCCAAAATGAGATATTTTGAGATATTTTCCAAAGGCTTGAGAACTTGCAAAAGGTAATAATGAAAAACTAAGATAGTTCATATTTTTGAATTTCCTTTTTTAGTTATTCATTAATTTCACATGGATAATTTAACTAGGCTCTTAATTTTTTTAGCTAGTTAATTAATTTTTATTAGCCATTTATCTCTTTTGATATTTGATATTTGTTCATGTGCCCCACTTAATAGGTCCATAGGCCAAATTGACTATTGTGATGCCATAAGGTGATTAGGGATGAATCCATGATAGGTTATGATTGTATATGGTAGGATACCCCAATTAGTGATGCCTTAACATGATATTATATTTGATGAATGATGCGCAATAAAATTTGGGGCATTCAGTGATTCCTATGCTTAATTTGTAATGGTTGGTAGGAACTAGTCTAAAGTTTGGTTGAAACCTAGTGGTGGCTAGTTTTAGGTGTCTACACATGTTATCATGTTATTATTAGCACTTATTGTATAATTTGGAAAGATGGATGAAGAGCCACTCCATTGATAGATAACTTTGAACAAAGGCTCTCCAAGTTAAATGATAATAGAGACATGTTGGTAGGTGGAAGTTTAATTCAAATAGGGAGATGAATTATCTTGAAATCAACATAAGAAATGCTTCCATGGTGAGGAGAACTCAATAAGACCACCTTTTTTTATGGATGAATATTGGCATTCATTTCCTTTCATTGAAATATGTTCTTTCCATGTATGTGTAATGTTTATATGTACATTTTTTAAAGACCCAGATTTAGGCAATGTTTGTAAGTAGAATTATGTTTACAATCCATGTATGTTGCATTAGATTTTAAGAACCCAAGAAGGAAAAATTGTACAAGTGGTGACTTTTTATAGCACCACTTATTAAGAAATTTAATTTTCCCTTATTGCAAATGTTAACAACAAGGAGAGTGAGCAAAACATCTATTAATGGGAGAGATTCATCCTAGCCTACAAGGAATGCATTAATATGGATAATAGAATCCACCAAGAAGAATACCAAGACACCAAGAGTATGATAAGGTCATTTGGTATATATTGGAGGTAGTCATGAACTCTCTTAACATGGGTTTATGGGTTCTAGTTTGGACATTCAGCCTCTAAAAGAGAAAAATAAATGAACTCCTATGATCATGAATAAAGTTGATAATGTTACTTATATTGATTATTTTACTCTTGAATCTCTTAATGATTTTCAAGAATAAGTTATTATTTTTAAAAGAGATATAACTTTTTGAAGGGGTACCTTTGTGTATGAAATCAAACTTTGGTGGTCTAAAAGCTTTTCAGTGGGGAGATGAGATCCAGGAGGATCCCCATATTAAATACATTTATATGATCTCAATTTATAACAAAACTACCCTCACATTAAATATATCAATAAGAGTTTTCCAACACAATTTGAATAGAGTTAAATGGACATCATATGTAGAATTTATAGAGTGTTGAATTTCTGGGCAAACATGTAAAAAAATACACATAGTGTTAACTTAATAGCTGATTAGACCTATATAGATTTGACATGTGGACCAATCTAACCCACCAAGTGGCCTAATCATAGGTTAACATGTATTATAATAAAAATGGGTTGTTTTGGTTTCCATAGCCAGTCTTTGATAGTATACATGTTTGAATATGGGGCCCATGTTATTTATTGGTTAGGGGCCCATTAACTAATTGGGGTCCATGGTTTTTAAGGATGGGGACCCTTACACCTATTTCATATTTCTATGGAAGTGTTGTTCTATATAAACCATTATATAGGCCTTTACATGATGAATATGAAACTAAATTACTTTTATTTCAAGGGATTTGGCACCCAATCCAAGTGGATAGCTCATAGGCCACCTTGTGGTACCCATAGCAATTGCCAATTGTCCAACAAAGGCATGGTTCAAAGTTTCTAACATATAGTTCACACCAATCAAGATCAAAAACTTGTATGCCAATAAAACAATGAATATTCCAAGTGATTAAGCCTAAGATGGTCCTTAGACCCCTTCATAAGGAAAATATTGCTATATTTTAAAGAATATTTTCATTGTTATACCCACTAATGTTGGACTAAATATTATCATTTAATGCATTAAGCCTTATCAAAAGGCCAAAAATGTTAAGGTGGGATTCAAACTTAGAACCCTCCATGCCCTTTTGTAAGGCCTTACCACCATGACACACCTACTTTAGGTATTAAGGCTAAATATATTATAAATATCCTTTATATTTTGGGATTCTATATAAAAATAAAATGTATTGGGAGTAGGATTCAACCCTTAAACCTCCCACACCTATTTTTGAGCCCTGACCATTACACCAAGCGTAAGTTTGGTAAAAAGATGTCATGATATTATAATTATCCTTTAATTTTGGGTCTATAAGCCAAAACACAGTATATGTAAGGAGAATGGGAGGGGATTTGAACACATATTACAATACAAATGGATTAATACCTTAGCCATTATGCCATAGACCTTGGACTCTCTTCTATCTTAATTAAGGATTATAGGTTTCGTTTTGAGTAGTCAATCTTTAAGAGAGAAAAATAAAAAGGCCTCCTATGATCATGAATCAAGGTAAGAATGTTCCCTCTATTGATTATTTTACTCTTGAATTAGTTAATGAATTTTTAGAAGAAGTTGATCTTTAGAGATAACTTCATGAAGGGGAACCTTTGTGTATGAAATTAGACTTTTGGTGGTCCAAAATATTTTTAATGAGGATGTGAGATCCAAGAGGATCCCCACATTCAATAAATTTAGATGGTCCAAATTTATAACTAAACTACCCACACATTTAAGAAATCGATAAGAGTCTTCTAATATAATTTAAATGGGATAAAATGGAAATCATATGTAGAATTTATGGACTACTGAATTTTTGGGAAAATAGGGAAAAAAGTACACAATGTTAAATCAACAAGTAACTAGACATATTTGACACATGGATCAATCATAGCCTACAAAGTGGCCCAATCATAGGCTAGCATGTGGTGGATTATAAAAAATGGGTTGGTTTGGTTTTCACCTTCAGTCTTTGATAGTGTACATGTTTACATTTAGGGCCTATGTTACTTATTAGTTAGGGGACCATCAACTGATTGGGGTTAATTTTTTGTAAGGAGGGGGTCCTTACCACCTATTTCATATTTTTATGGAAGTTTTATTCCATATAAATCATTATATATGCCTCTACATGATGAATATGGGACTAAATTCCTAGTCTTTTAAAGGTTTTGGCACCCAATCCAAGTGGAGATCTCACAGACCATCATGTGGCACCCATAAAAACCACTAATTGTCCAAAAAATACATCGATCAAAGTGTCCAACATATTTGTCATGCCAACCAAGCTCACCAACTCACGTGATAATAAACCAATGAAATTTCTAAGCAATTAAGCCTAAGAAGGTCCTTATACCACTTCATAAGGCAAAGATTACTATTTTAAACAATTTTTTCATTTTTATGCCCACCAATATGGAACTAAATACAATCATGTACTGTATTAATCCTTATTAAAAGGCCAAAATTATTGGAGTTGGATTCAAACTTAGTACCCTCCATACTTCTTTTGAAGGACTTACTACCATGCCATGCCTTATTTAGGATCATAAGGCTAAATATATTGTACATATCCATTATATTTTGGGATTCTCAAGAAAAATCAAAGGTGTTGGGAGTGGTATTTAACTCTCAGAACTCCCACACATATTTTTGATCCTTGAAAATTACACCAAGCCTAAGTTTGGTAAATGAATGACATGATATTGTAATTATCCTTTAAATTTAGTTATATAAGCTAAAACAAGGCATATGGAAGGATAATGAGAGGGGATTCTAACCCCTATTCTAATTAAAAATAATTAATTCCTTATCCATTATTCCACACACCTTGGAAACACTATAAAAATGAGGATTTTATATTTGAAATGATAATTTTTAGCCCTTATTATGAAATTTACCCTTTTGTAAATTGAGAAATAAGTAATTTTGCCTTTGTAAAAGGAGAGTATAACCATTTTTTTTCTTGTAAGTAATAGATAATAATTTATATCCTTTTTTAATGAGAGATAACCCCTTATTGGGAGAATAAAATATCCCCTTATTATGAAAAATAGCCTCTTTTAGAGAGAGTAAGCAAGTGTTAATCTATTTATTATAGGAAGAAGAAATTATAAGGCCAATAGCCTATTATAGAGCCTTCATATAGGATATAAAAGTCTTATATGCATATTGAGAGCATTTTATTGGGATAAAATTGATGTAAGACATTGTATTTTGCATTGTTTTAATTGATCAGTTTTTACATTGAGGCAGACCTAGAGATGTATTCCACATTGGATGAACTCCATTATCAATTCAATTTGCATTTTTATATTTTTTATCATTTAATTACTATTGATAATCAATTTTAATATGATTTTTAATCATTTAAAATAATATTAACATTAAATAATGGTAAATTGATAAAGTTGTCATAAGAATCCAAAATGGATGAATTAGTGAGAAGTTACAATAACTAACCTTTTCAGATCACAAGACAAATTATTCTTTAAGTGAAGTATGTCCTCTAACCACATAGAACACATCCAAATATTTATCCTAGTATGATCATAATGACATTTATCTAGAAATTTTTGAGTAAGGTTCAATCAAGCATGGCCCCTAACACATTGTTCCTAGCTAGAGTGGACCCTGAGTTGCCCTGAGGTGGACCCAAATCATTAAGTTATCATGACCTCCCATTGGTGGACTAAGTTTGTGTTTCCTTGGGATGATTTTTTATATAATATTATTTATTTATTATATAAATGGTTTGTTCATTTATATTTAAAATCTAGATTAGAAGAACTAGATGCTTTCATTTCCTACATTTTCTTATTTTTTAGCTAGTTTCCTTTTCTTGTGAGCTATGTTGTTATGAATGGAATTTTTTCGTATAGATTTTGAGTGATATTTAATCAAGTGTGGCCCCTATAAAAATTTTCATGGTTAGAGTAGAACCCGAGTTGGCCTCAGGTAGACCCATCTCATTGAGTTATCACAACCACCCATTGGTGGATTGAGTTTGTGATCCCTTAGGCTGATTGTCTATATAAGAATAGTTATTCATTGTAGAAATGGATAGTTAAATTATATTTATAGTTTATATTATAATAACCATAACCTTTCATTACTTAAATTTTATTAGTTTCTTTTTATTGTAAGTTATGTTGATTTGAAACATTTATATAGTTTCAACTAAGAAGGGTAAATCTAAAACATTGTTCCTTTGTGCAATATCTTTGAATTGAGAGGATATGAAGTGAATGTTCATGATATATTCATGTATATGGTGGTATTTTCCCTCTTTCCTTATAGTCAAGTTTTCCTTAGACTTTAGCATCATCTTTATTTATGGCTATGTGAATATTGGTTAGATACAAGAGTGGTTTCATGGGATTTGTCTAATCAAATAAACTAGATTTATTTGAATTACAATATAAGCTCATTTCACTTTATCTCTACCCTCTATATTTTGATAATTTTTATAAATTGTTAAATTAGTTTTACAATAGTTTAATTTCAATTAGTGTATACATGTTTCATCTAGATTGTAAAAGTTCTTCTTGTATTCATTAATCCATTGTTGTATCTAACTAATTAAAGTCAAGCACTATATTATAAAGGAATTCATTGATAAATTTGAATGGGATGATTATTTCTTATTCTAAGTTAATTTTATAGGTATTGATGTTCATTTTAAACATGCCCCTTATATGGAAAAACTTACATCATCCAACTTATGTATCTAATTTATCATGGCCTTGTAGACATAGACCTTGGGGAGTTTACTACAAATCCTTCCTTTTGTGGGAGGTGTAATGGGGGATACTAATTATATGATCCTTCACTTTTATGACTACATTTTTGTGTATATAAAACACATGCCAATGGGAAATGGCACTAGAAGGAGGACCTGATTAAAATGCTATTTGATATTCATGCTTGATTATATTTAACATTTTTCAAGTTTTATTAAGATAGGAACATTCCAGGTTTATAACACTAGAAAATATAATATTTGTTACAAGTTAAAAGTATTTTGAGGGTGAATTTGAGCTATTACAACTCTTAGGACATAGAATAAATAGAACTAATAAAAGAAAGTCTAAACCTAGAGAAATCTATTCAACCAATATCTCTCCTACTACTAGTGTTCCTTTCTTTAACCCATCTTTTGTCCCTCAAATCCCATAAATGGATAATCCTACCTAGTTAGGAGGAGGTAGTTGTATTTTGAATATTATATGACTTACCCATGACCTCCCTAAGAACCCAAATAAATTTTATCCAATATATGTTCATGGTAAGGTCAAAATAGCATAAGAACACATCCAAACCTTCAAGGATGCTTTAATCAGAACTTAGGTTTAGCACTCATATTCTAATTTCAGATTTTCCCCTTACACCTTAGATGAATTAGTGTATGGTTATTATTTAGGTCTCCCATATGGTTGCATTACCTCTTGGTCCAACCTTGAGACTATGTGTATTAACCATTTTAGAATACCAATAGATCATGCCATACTATATCATCAATTCATAACTACACATAAGGAGCCTAATGATCTGATGAGTATTTTAAACACTCAATTCCACAAGTTGTATAAAATTTTGAAAGACCCATATACGTAGAAAGTGTTTCCTTCTATATAGGTGTATTTAACATATTTAAACCTAATAACTTCTATTTTTATTAAGAGAACCTTGATAACACTCACATCTTTGTCCTTAAATTACAATTAATTTATTAGTATTGAACAAAAATTTTTACCTAAAGGTTATGGTTTTATTCCCTTACCCTCATAAATATAATAGGTCCCTATCACCAGGTCTGCATGATCAACTAGGATTTTATACAAAACACCCTTCTAATGAACCTATTGTACCCAACACACCCCCATTGATTTTTTTAGAATAGGGACCCATTGTATTTATGAAAATATCAAAACCTATCTTTAAATTCTTCTAAGGAATCATATTTATGTATTTCACTAACTTCACTATTCAACAAGCATATAAACATGTTTTATTTATTCATACTAAACTACTAATGCTCTTTAGAAGTTATAGGTATGCATAGGTTTTTGGTGGATTCATAATTTACAAATTTCTAATATTTTTGTAATTTTGTCTTTGAAACTTTTATTATAAATCGTATCTTCAAAAAAAATTAGAGTTTTGCATCTAATAAACCTTGGCATGAAGTTACTCTTTGGGTTTTTTGTTCACAAGTTTTATTTAGGAAAATTGTTTAGAACTTATATTTGAAAATTTATCCACCATATAATTAAATTATTTGAAATTTTTTCTTTAGGAACTAAGCTTTTAAAATTTTTTCACTTATGCATTCTATTCTTTAGATAATTTATTTGATGAAACTCTTTGGCAAAAATATTTGGCATGAAATAGGTCTTTAGTGAAAAATTTTAGAACTTTTGTTTAGCATAAGTGTTTGGAGAATGTTAGGTATTTTGCTATTCAAACTTTAGGTCTTCAAAATTTTTGTTTGGAAAAATTATTTAAAGGATTTGGTCTTTTGAAAAATTATTTAGAGGATTCGGTTTTCAATAAAATTATTTAGAACTTTTATTTGGTTCATTTTGGTCTTTGGTAAAAGTGTTCAAAACTTTTGTTCAAGAGATTCATTAACTTTGCAACCACTATTTTAATATAGTGTTCCAACTCCCACCTACCAAGACCCCCCTCAGCATAGTAAATCAAATTAAAAAAGTGATGAAAAGACACTTTGAAAAATTCAATGACATGTCAATCTTATTGAGCATCAATGATGCTTACATAGCATACCCACCAAATGAAATGGAAAAGTTTGAATTGGAAAAAAAAGTTATAGTAATTAAGAATTAATGGAACATAAAATGGAATTTAATCCAAACCTATATCAATTAATTTTGAAAAAATTATGTGCTCATTGATCCCAATCTAACTTCAAACTCACTTGCTTCCCTGCCAACAAGCCATAGATACTAGTGTTTCAATTATATAGTCCATCTAAGAGAACCAAGCTATTAAACTAAAAACCAAAACATTGTCAACACATTCAATTAGAAATGACATCCTCATATAAATTTTTTTGAGGAATATTTCCCCCATATAAATTATATATCAAGGATTTGATAGAGCATAAGGACATCATCTTTGAACATATAGTCTTCAACAATGACTACATTTATTTGGCATTATGGGAGGTGATTCACAAGGTTAACACACACTTATGAGGAGATATTAAATACAACTCAATTATAATTAGTTTTATAACCTCCCCTTAAAATTACAAGGACTATAATTTATAGTAGTAAAAATGGAGGTCATGTCATGCATAGACCTCCTATAAGACTTGTTCTTCACTGGGAAGGTGACTGGAGGCACATTATTGCAACATTTGGAGCACAATACTATCATAGTTTGCATCACATGGGATGAATTTAAAAGGTATTTACCTCTCTCAATAATTGATACATACAATTTTCATAACATAGTCTCATAGAATAAGGAGAATTCAATTGAGAAAACACTGAGCATCTTGATAGTTTTCAGGGATACCATCAATCTGAAGGAGAAACAACTAGTTCCTATAACCAAGTTCAAGATGGGAATCCATATTAGGATGGCCCTCTTAAATAGGATATTTATCTATCCCAACATATAATTCCTTCACCTTGAATGGGTTCTATTATTGTACTTATTGATGACCTCAGATTTTACATTCACTCTTGGTGAGGTGATTAGTGTGAGGCTATGAGAATTGGTATTGGACAAGGATAAGTGGCCATAGGGAGGCCATTTATACATGATGTCCTATCTTATTGATGTTTTTATAGGCACATTTTATGTACACAATGGATCACTCTAGATCCCATCTCTAGACTTTATCAAAAATTGTATATGTGATTCATATTCCTTCATGTACAAATAAACATACACTCATAACATCAAAAGTATGAAGGATGATGTATACCCCCAAGTATGCATGTCCATTCATGAGTCCCAATTACCTATGATATAAAAAATAATTTTAGATACATTGATGATCAAGGGATATTATTAGATACCCAAACTACAATGTGATTATGGTCACAGGCCAAAAGGTAACACCCTTGTACCTACCCAAATTTGTGCTTGAAAAAATGGTAGAACAAGAAATCACCTACCAATTATGGTGGGGGATAGATGAATATATGAAAAATAAGAATAATATCTCCTTTCATGGATCTCACCTCATGATTGGAATAATTTTATATGTAAATCACAAACACTCTTATGATGTTGACAGGTATAGGTAGTACTACTCACTAACCACACTATGACACAGGGACTGGGATCCTCATGGCCAAGTAAAAAATCACATTAAAGGCCTTGGTATTCCATACCATCATGAACCATATGATCATGAATTGTTATTTCTCAACATTAAGGATGATTCTCAAGTCAAACAATGAGCATATATAGCTAGGCTAGCCAAAGACCTCCTAAAAATCATTTAATTGAAACAATCTATCTCAATTTCAGAAGCACACACTAGACTCTCACTCACTAAATGATGGGATACCTCATATTTTTTGGTCAAAAAGATATATCAACCATCAAAAGACTAAGGGCATCCTTCAAAAACACCCCTTGCAACATTAAAAGCTATAAAGAAAAAGCTTGGAGTGCCTAATACTTTACTTAGGGGAGCACATGATGATCCCATTTGTCTTGTTTCTTTAGATTCAAAAGAACCTACCAAAGAAATTGTTACATCAATCTAAGAGGATGTTATTTTTGATAACTCAACCACACAATAAGCATCTTCCATATCTAAGAGAGCAATGATCTGCTATAAGAGGAAGCCAAGGTTTCACCCTCCTCCACAAAGTCTAGATATTGAGGCACTATAGATAGAAGGACCATCAGGAGAGGTAATGGGAGGTGAATCCATAGATAAGGATGAGAATAAAATAGATATACTTATAAGCCTCTAATATACCAATGGAAAATCACCACTACATGGAAAACAATCAAGTGAGCAAGTAACCCCTTTAGTTTTTAATACTCCTATTATGTCTTGTGTTTATATTTTAATTGTTAATTCCTTTGATTTTGTGTCCTTTTGTCCCAATGTCATACCTCCCCTTTTATTACCTAAGGTGTACTTTATCTCCTCTTATCCTAGTGCCCAACCAACTCTACTTGTTCCAAAGGCATATGCTACTTTCTCTACCCCTATTATTCTTCTCCCTCAAAAATTCCACATCCTTTGATTGTGTTTTCTATGTCCATTTATACTATTTACACTATGGTTTCTTCCAACACTATCTCAACACCTATAAAGACTAAAAGGAAAGAAACCAATAAATCCATAGGAGTAGTGAAAATCCCTAAACTTCATGTTTCATCTACTCAGTTGGGTTTACCATTGTCTCCCCTAGCTCTTATCAAGACACTACTATGGTAATAATGAATAAGACAAGAAATAAGAAGCTAGTGTATACCATCCACCCACTACCTCAATATGGTAGAGTGGACTAGTATAAAATAATCTAGGCTTCCTATTATCAATCTAGATTTCACCCTTGAGGAAAATTATTTTTACGCTTACCTCATCCAAGTGATACAATGGAATCACCTCTAGGTGTGGGTAGCCTAATGGGTGAGGTGAATCTCTAGTTTTGGTGATATATCCCTTGATGCATCATCTGAAATCAATTCCTAAACCTAATTGTTTTTATAATGAAAATGGATACAATAAATCATGAAATCAAACCTAAGATATATAAGGTGATGCATTAATACATTGTGTCTCTTCTACATGATTTGTCAGCAACATTTATAGACCAAAATAAAGACTAATTGCTAAGACACTCTCTCTAAAGGGATCTTACACATTAGTGCTTCACATGGAGGTTATGTTAAATGACTATGACCTAAGGATAGTCTATTAGCATCTAGGTGAGGAAAAAGTACCTAAAAAGGGAGAAAAGGGATCAACCACTTATGAAAATAAAATAAGAATGAAACACACTATAGAACCATCATGGAGAAAGTTGAATCAGTCCTTATATTATCTCAAGGATGTAAGATACAAATGGGTATAACTTTCTCATAGCTATTAGAGGGATCATTACAATGGCATTTGAAGCCCAATTTAGAGAGAGAGAGAGAGAGAGAGAGAGAGAGAGAGAGAGAGAGAGAGAGAGAGAGAGAGAGAGAGAGAGAGAGAGAGAGAGAGAGAGAGAGAGAGAGAGAGAGAGAGAGGAATAATGTGGAATAAAAGTGTAGTGGGAAGGTCATAATTACCATTATTCATTTAATAAGCAGTCACAAACATAAGTGAGGGGTAGAAACAATCCCATTACTCTTCTCATGTGTTGTCTTGGTGGTATAGTGGATTTAAATGAGCCTTTTAGGCATAGAATTTTAGTGGGTGACCTATTTTTTGTCATAGTTGATTCCATGAAGAAACCTTGCCTTTTAAAACTCATTTATTAATCTTTAACATCTAATGAGAAGTCAATTACTTATTTAATCATCACCACTACTCACTTACGTACCACCCTTTATGCCATTCACAACCCATTCAATACATTAATTACCTTGATGAATGATAGACCTAAGACTTAGAGACATTCATGTGAGTGATGAGTTTGATAATGGACTGGATAGGTTGGTACAATGATTTTTCTACCTTTGAGAGTCATATCATTATGTGACTAGGCTTGAAACACTCTCTTCTCAGAGTAAATGAAGGTTATCTCTTCAATTGGGTTTAAGTCTGCTCATTGTTGTTTGTTTGTTCCATTTCATGGGTTTATTATTTATTTTTTGGATATAATTCCATCTATGCACAGTCCCAAGAGACCTTCCTACTCACTTAAGACCTTTAACATGCTTGAGAGTGAAAATTGACTCAAAATTGGACACTATAACCTCTTTTTAGTTAAAATAATGTCTCACATGTGTAACAAAAAACCATTTATAGATACCCATGAGACCCATGGAGTCAACAAAGTTATTTCAAGGCCAAAAATTTTCATTTTAAGGCATTAAGAATCACATTTCCTCCATTGGGTCATGATGAGAGGTTTAAGAAGGGTTTAAAGGCTCCTTTGGTCTTAAAAATGATTCATAAATTTAAGAGGCATAACCCATAAAAAAATGACAAGAATAATTATTAAAAAACCCTTATATCATTCCCAATTAGTTCAATATTCCATGCATCTTCTACTTATAATTCACATATGAGGAAAGGCACCATTTCTACCTACCTAGGCCTATTTGAGAACTTGAAGAGGTGGATTTGGTCCACTATGGTAAGAATTATTTAGTTTTGATTCCAAATCCATCCTTTGGGTCTATGTATCCTCATATGATATTTTCCAATGGCTCTTTTATCCATTCCATCCTTCAACCTTACTGCCACCCTCACAAACTTATACACAGGGTTTTAAAGCAATTTAACATTAAAAGCCTTAACAGACTTACATCTTGCATTTTATTCAATACAATTAGATTCTCCTCTATGGGTACATTTTCCATGATCCTTCACATCCTTCCTAACCATCGCAACCTTTAAAACAATGAAAATAAACCTTGTGTTCTCTTTAATATTTAAAGATAGACTTGCATATATAGATATATGCCTTCAAGAGCTAGCTAGGCTTCTTGAGCCTCACATAATATTTAGTTATCTCTAAACTATGTGAATACAATATTATAAAACATTAAATGAAACATACTCATAATTACAACTCTTAAACACTCCAACAATCACCCCTACTCTCTAGTTTTCCTAAGCAAACCTACAGGTGCATGGTAGAATTCTTGATCCTAGATGTTGAAGTATGAAGGAATTGAATATGTTTTCATATAACTCCTAAGGATTTCATCCCTTTATAATTTTATGGCTTTCAAGGCATACAATGTGGTTTCCTTAGTGATCTAGGTCTAAATATCTTGTGTTTAGGAAGGCAAAATGATGACCTACAAGTCTACAAACTTATAGGTCTACATTTTCCCCCAAATTTGCTTATGTAAAATATTACCTTAATAATTTTATCTATGAGACAACCTTATAAATTCTTGATACTATTTTTCATGGTTCTTTTTTCATTAAGGTCATCAATAAAGTCTTCAAACCCTTACCTGTAGGAGCCTAATAGGAGTGTCTATAAGAAGTATGAATATATTTCCTTTATTTTCAATTTGGTGATTTATAAATTATTGTAACATGCTATCTAGGATCTTTATATTCTTCAAATACCTTTGAGACCCTTGGAAATATGCATTCACCAATTAGTTTCCCTACTTTTTAATAACTAGTCTGTAGGTGACAATTGAGGTGTCTTGACTACTCAACACCTTGAGTGATTTGATTTTAACTATTCCATAATACATCAATATCCAATACTTATCATGGCCTTCATGACTTATCTATTCTTCAACACTTCTATCTTACCTTCCTCAAGCAACTTTTCTCCATTATTATACACACAGACCTATATGTGATAGGTTTAAGTTTTCTAGTCTTGAGTAGGGTGTTATCTTTAGTCATCTATCTATATTTGAGTTATTAAATATGTGCTCAAGTTTAAATTTTAGTTAACCATATTTCCTATCATCCCAAATTCTAAAATCATTTCAACCATTGCCTTCTCACTTTTACACACTTACACAAGCCTATATATGATATTCTAGGCCTGCTAGCTATGTAACAACGATTTTTATTTCTATCAATCATCTTGGTGATCCATGAAAGTTATTTTGAAATAAAATCATAATATTATTATCATTAATATAAAGTTTTTAAACATTTAATTCACTCCATACATTTGTCTCTTAGATTATGCATTAACACAAGCCTATATTTGAGACTTCTAACTACAAGATCCTCCTATTGTATGCATTCTTCTTAGTTAAAAAATATATTGGGAATCTTATTTAAATTTTAAATTTAAATAAAATTTTTAATTCCTCAATAAAAACATTTATAACATCCCTAGAACACTTATATATGCTTCCCTCTCATTGATACCTACACCAAGAAGGATTAGTATACTTCTTGAGAAAGTTAAACACATGCACCCTCCTTAAGACTGATTCAAATCTTAGGTGAACCTAATTATGTATTAATTTAATGAATTTTAAACTTCTTAACATATTATATAACCTTTTACTAGGCTAGGAAATTCTCTTCAATCCTTGAGATTGGTGTGACCATTTGAACTCTACACTTTTTCTCAATATACCCTATGACTTTCTTACATCCTAATTTTATAAAATTATATTCAAGGGAAAGTGCAATGGTTTTTTGGATTTGAGATGTGGTGAAACAATTTAAAACACCTCTCTCCATGATCTTGAACCATTCTCATACCTAAAACCCTACTCTTTTACTTGAAACCACTCTATAACTACATTTCCTCATATATGTATAGGTGATTATACCATAAAAGCTTGTGTAAAAACCCTCCATGGAGTTTGGAACATGATAAAATTATTTTTATGTAAAAATAATAAATTTAGGGCCATTTCCTTCTTTTTTACACCCATCAAGTTGGTTGTACGATTTAATAAGGGTTTAAGAGTGACCAAGATTCTTAACATTTATTCATAGAGATTAGCCCCTATATATAGAAAAAATGGTACTATCAACAAGTGAAATCATCCCTAACATCCTTAAATATGATCTTCCCCCATGCACATTTTCCTCACACTTGTGAGCAAATGAAGATGACATTTGAACTATTTACAGACTATATGAGAACTCGAGAAGAGTTGGGATGCACTTCTTGACTTGAAATGACTTGCACTACCTTAAATTTAACCATGATGGAATTTATGGGTTTGGATAAATGAGGTGTGGCTATTTATTACCATCTCACACCTGTTATTTACATTTCCAAGACCTTATGCAAGAAAAACTACCCATTATGCAAGTGTAATTGAATATATTTGCCATCTATTTGACCTACATCTTGACTTCATAAGCTCAAAACATTTAAGATTTATAATATCAATTTGAAAAACTTTATTTAAATGTGAATCAAAATACACGCCTTATTTAAAGGCTTATAATATGAAGTTTAAGTTACATTACATGCTTGAGAGGCATTTTCTAATCTTATGGGCTTATGGGATCTTGAAACAATCTTGACAAATAGGATATATAATATAAACTTAGATATATCATTAGACCTTCTGTCAAGACTCATTAGACACCCCATACATCCTACCAACAAGGTTTCCCTCAAAATAAATGGCTAAAACGAGCATAAATACAATAAGACAAGAAACCTTAATTCCTCTAAATACTTTGATTTCTATTAAATTACCTTGTCTTTATCAAAAAATATATAAGCCACTTTTTAGGCTTCAAAAGACACTTGAGACCCTTCCTTTAACCTAAGGATAACCTATGAAAACCTAGTACATCGCCCAATTACTCATGATATGGTATCACATGATGATCCTTCAGTAAACACCTATCACATAGAATGAAACCTTAAACAATTCTAATAAGGTTTAAAATGGATCAATTGAGGACATCAAAAAGCAAGGAAAAGACTATACAAGGTGAAAAAGTATGACAGACAAGTTTTTACTATAGGGTTGACATTTTAACCTTGGTTGTCAAAATCAGTTAGCACTTCCCTTCTTGATCCATTGCTTAAAGAATCCTTGAAACAATCCTCAAGAGAGGTTTTGGATGAAACTACAATTCAAGACACTCAACCCATAAATACAACCTAATTGTTCCTCCCACAATGGGTAATCAATATGTAATCATAGGTTTCTTAAAGGCCTAATCTTATAATGACAACATTTCCCATAGTGAACTCTATATTTGAAAAATATACAAGGAGTGTACAAAGGGTAAATAAAAGAAGACTAGAAGATGGGGATGGAATGGGGATAATTTGGGAAGAAAAAAAAGAGATATTTACCTTGTCTAAGAGAAAGAACAAAAAATTGAGGCAATCCCCCTACATTGAGGATTTCAAATCCTATTTTGAAACCCACAAGTATGCTCTAGTTGATATTCATGAGGGAACTAAAATGGATAGAAAATAACTTGAGAAAGAATTAGAACAAATAAAGGAACAACATAAAATGGTAGATTTTACCATATAAATAAAAATAGATGTGAAAAATGCAACATCAACATTATATTTTATCCTAGAGGCTATAACTACAATGAGGGATGAGTTAGCACCTCAAATAAATAAAACTACCAAATTATTTAATTCTTTAAAATAAGATAAGAATAAATTGAAGATCATTGTTCTCTATACCACTAATAAGGCATATGGCCACCTTATTTTGATGACACCATTTGAGGATACAAATACCCTTAACTTGGTAGTAATTGGGACATAATAAGCTAGAGGGTGGGTCATAGTAGCTAAGGCAATAATGCCTAAATAAATAGAGCATGATAGCCTCATTTTATAGATTTTGGAAAAATTAAATCTCTCACAGGCAAGGGACTCTATAGGCAAGCTTATTAACAAGGTTAATTTGTATTAGCTTCTTCAAAAAGCTATAACCAACTTCAAGAAAAACTTACACATAATGACATTGGAAGAAATAGAAGTTGACTTAAATTTTTCAATAAAAAAAGTCACTGAGGTATAGATATTTAGGATTAACTTCATAAATATTAAATTTAAACATGCACGGATTATGCAAAAAAGTCAATAGGGTACACAAACCTCCATTACTAAACATGGACATTATTAGGTATCAACATGATATTGGATACAAGTGCTTTCAATTGTTGGAGTAAAATAATAAAATTGATGCTTCAACTTTTATTTCAAGTCAAACTACCACTTTGATGCCTCCAAAAATAAGTAGTGCCATGCAATCACCTAGCAATCCTTATTTGAATGCAAATTTTGTATGTAGACATGTAGATAGGACTAATCCCTATACTTATAGTTTACTTATACTTAGTACATAAATATAAAATTTTCTTAAACTATTATAATAATTCAGACATTTCATTACACTGTACAAGCCAACTTATTTTTGATGTAGTTGTACTTAACTGTAAGCATGTTATAGGTTGTCATTATACCTCATTTTTAACCAATCAATAGATTGATGTCATTTTCTACCAGGGCCAATGCCCAAGGCTATATGCAATGAGACCATTGGATATTGGAGTTTATAGTTCATTGTTTTGAGGGTTTACTCTGATGTGATGTTTAAGTCATAAAAATAGTAAATAATATTCTAACTCTAAATTGTATAAAAGTAAATCTAAAAGGTTTGCTAACAGAAGATATCATATGGCATTCACATAATCAACATTCATAACTTAAACATCTAGAATAATACATTATGTTTCCCTTACTTGACTTGCCCAGCTAGGTAGGACAGTGTGATATTCTAGAATTTAAGGGTGTTGTCTACTCACTTAATTAATCTTGATAAATTTTTAATACGGAGATGAGTTAACAAACTTTACTTCCTATGAAATTTAAGTACACACTCTTGCATAAGTAATACTCACATTAAATTTAAACAACCTTATGTATTAAATGAAAACACACTTGCATTAAAAGGAAATTCACACTTTCCTTTGAAAATAAATCACACTTGCATTGAAAAGGAAATCACACTTTTATAGTAAATGAATTATACCTGAATTAAAAAAATACTTCTAAACTATAATTAAAATTACCAGTTTATCTTGATACTTAGAGATAAATGGGCCCTTGCTCCTTACTCATAATAGGAACAAATTTACTCCATAATGGAAATAAATTTTGAACTTTATTTCATTATCAAAATAACATATATAGATACCCAAAATTATGTTGGAATGCTTCTAATTTTTAGTCATTATCTATTCATTCATTGATTCATTAACTAACTATTTGGAATAAGAAAGATACATGTATTTAAATCATATCTCACATTTATTCATAGAATAAAAATTTTAGTGATCTAAATAGCCAAATCCACTTATTCAAAATATAAAATATCTAGGAATCAGATCCCATGCTTATAAGAATGCATTGGAATTGACTCAACTAATAATAGATGGAAAATAACTAACACAGATCTGAAGGGATTATATCTAATTTCATAAAATATGAGTACAAATATATTTTGATCATTTTAGAGCATTAATATGAATAGTAATATTTAAAATAAAATATCGAAATATGGAAAGTATAAATATATATAATAGATATCTTTTGAGTTACTATCTTGATCTATAGAATCCAACTGGACATCTTTAAAACATTCTCGGGTTGTTCAAATCACTCTACTCAGGTCTTTAGAGTGCCTTTAGAGCATATTCAGGGTGGCTTTGGAGTAACTTTAGAGTGTATTTAGACTATCTTTGAAGCTGTATATCTTTGGAGTTTGATGTATTCTTTACTGAATCTTCAAAACTATTGCCAAAAAAGGTTTACAAAACTATTGGATGTCTTCTCAAAATGATCTTGTCCTAGGGATGTATTTATTTATACAAAACTATGTTAATTTCATCCAAGTTAGACACAATAACAAGATAAATAACTAGCAATGTATCACATACAAATAAGGGACAATTACATTTATTTCCTACTTAAATAAGACCTTAATTATTAACTACAATGTAATATATAACCAAAAGGCAACACTTATGGATAGTTTGTATTAGGGATGATAAGCTATATGGAATGCTCATCATTTCTCCCCCATACTTTACCTTTTTCAAGTCCTCTTAAAAACCTAGTGGAAGAACTCAGTCTTCAATCCAAAAGTCTAGATTCTAATTGCTGACTGAGATCATAGATCTAAAAATGGTGACCCTAATCATGATGACCTCTGGAAAAGAATCCATATTCCCTAACTACTATATGATGCCATGCCTAAAATTCTACATCTTCTTAATTATGCCAATTTTTCTAGGGAGATGGATGATAAATAAGAATGGGAGGCCTAAATATCATTCCAATCCACACATTATATCCTCCCTCATCTAAGATTTGAGTGATAATTTGTGAAACTCCTTGATCTCTCTTAAGACTCCACTTGATGGTGGTAGAACTCATAACTTCCATACATGTTAAAGCAATAGGTAAACTCTCCCACTTGGCTATGCTTGTATTGATAGATTTGGTAAAATTTTGGATCATAAAATCTCTAAAAGCTAATACATTTTCTCTCAATAATTCAGGGCATTTATTTTTCATGTACATATGGTACATGGGCTAAAATGTAGCAAGGAGTTTATGGGCCAATGGAAATTGAGGTCTCATACACATACCTATGGTGTTCTATAATTTAATAAATTTATTGTGTGCTTGTTACCATGATGTTTGATTTCTTATGGTAGAGATAAAATCATGCAATTTTTTTTCCCTACAAATAAGTTCACTAGAAATCTAGAATGGTAACCTAAAAACATGTTTAAAACATAGAATTCATAAATTTCATCCTATATTTTTGTGGTAGTTTTAATAAATAAATCTATAAACATATGTTCATCCTCTACAATATGAGGAAATCCAAGAGAAATAAATTATATTTTCCACTTGTAAAAAATTTCATGAAGAAAAATAACATAGAAATAGGAAGGTTGCCTACTGATAACAATTTGTTATAAATTTCACAAATATTTGAATGGAAGTCTGAGCTTTCTATAGTTGATGTTGAGACTCCAATTTAATCTTAGAATTTTCTTATTCCAATTTATAAATTTTATGCTAGGATTTGCTCCAAACTAAAAAATTCTCATGAAGTGGAAGAGGGAAGGAAGGAATATCCCTTGTATGTCCTTCAATTTGTATAGTTATTTACCAAGTTTCCCTCTGCATAGCTTGTAAATAGTTTGAAACTCAATGGTCTAAGTGGTTAGCTCTTATATATAAGTATTTTTTATGAAATTAATGAATTTTTAATAGAAATAGACTATTTTAGATTATTAATTTTAGTATCTTTACCAAAAATTTATTATATAAATTAACAATTTGGGCATCCTTAGTGATAAGGGAATTATGTAAAGTACTCAATTCATAAGTCTATGAAAACATCAGATTATGTATTATGGTCTTCTCAAAATTCACTATAGTAATGATTAATTCTTGTGCCCCATCTTAAGAAATATATTATTCATATCTTCTTTCTAAATTGGAAATAGTTTGATTCTTACCTTGCAATGTTGAATGGAGAATCCAATTATGCCTATTGCTTCCCAATGGTTTCCTCATGCCAAGACATAGTCATGCCATGATGAAACTCCTCTTTTTCATGAGCAAGCTAGGGGTAATATGGACCTTCTTCTAATATTAGATATTTATCCTTATCATGTATAGATGGTAAAGGTATTTCTACTTATTGATCCATAATTTGCATAGCAAGTATTTCTTCTTCAACTATAATTTCTTGTGCATGGGTTTTTCTTCAGCTATTTATTCAACATCTTTAAATTCTATGGGAGAGCTTAAGATTCCAAAAAATTTAGTTTATTGTGCATATCCTTCTACTTCCTCTTATATAATTAATTGATGACTTCATCGGAGTTTGATTAGAGGAGCAGGGTTTTGTAATGAAACCCCCATTCATCTTTTAGATCTTTGGCACAACATCTTCGGAGCTGAGGGCACCAAAGATGGGCCTTCTTATATTTGTGTTGTTATGGGAGGAGGATAAATAGGATGTGGTGTTTTCTTAATAGAAACTTGGGAGGATTTTCATAAAAATGAGGACCAATGTTTTTCACCCTTAAGTTTTTGCAAAAAATGATGCTGACGGATGGGTTAACCAAACCATGATGTCAGACTAACCCAGTTCATCTTTTTAACTTTTGAGTAACATTAATTATTTAATGGTGAATAAAAAATGGAAGGTTTACTTGGTAGTATAATATGGTGGCCCATTTCCTCCAATGAATGAGAAGTTACATGACATCTCCATCAACCATAGTAAATTGACCATCATAGATAAGATACTTCATGAACAAAAATGCAACATTCTGCCATTGTTGTGGAATACTATCTTATAGGATTCTTCTAGCCACATCTTATGGGGATTTGGATAATCTAAGATGGATCTCATTTCATTGAATGAACATTTTAATTAAGTCAATAAATCTTAATTTATTTGTGATAACTACACCCTCCTTAGGAATTCCAGAGAGTACATTGATCATAGAGGAATCCACTAGAATGTGCTCATGTATGACAACAGAATGGTCCTCATAAATTTTTTTAAATAATTATTGCATAATATTTTCCTAAAAATCTTGAAATATTTTCAAAAAATTCAACCATTTTGCCAACTCAAAAATATCCCTAGCTGGTTCATCATGTATTAATGCATTTGATGATTCTAGTTCACTTTTCTTCTTCCTACCTCCCATATTCATAGTTGCCACTATTTTCTCAAACTCTTTATTGTGCTATGAAAGATGGAACTTCAAATGGAAGAAGGTAAAAATGAGGACAAGAAATTGTGTATGTGATGTAACAATAAAGAGAAGGAATAATGAATAGTAGATAAAGGTGTATCATAAAGTTATTGTAACAATTATGAACAAGCACTTTGGAGCATACAATATTTAATGGTAAAACACTTTTTTGATCATTATCAATGATGTGGTGTAAGGGTTAATAATTGGAAACACTTGGAATAATATCTACAATGATTTATGCATCGCATCATATCTTTTTGAAAAGGTCATTTTTTAAAACAACTTCATATCAAATCTTTGAATGAGGTGATGATGTTGGCTTCATCACATCCATGTGATATCAACAAAACTTGTCCATTTGAAAAATCATTGACTGTCTAATAATCATACTTGCATAACATGAAATAGAAAATGCCTAACCTTTTGGTAAAGAAATACAATTGTACCTGTGCTATATGGATCCATGTTTATATTCTAAAGTTACCATGTGTCCTACAAGGATAAACAAGTTTGATAAGATAGGGTAGTTGACAAGGCAACAATTCATATTTATTGTAGAAGTTTCTTTTGAAAAGTGTCATTTTTAATTTTCACATTTTAGTATGTATATATATATATATATATATATATATATATATATATATATATATATATATATATATATATATATATATATATATATATATATATATATTCTTATTTTTCTATTTTTGAAGGGAGGAGAAACACTATTTGTTGGTTTTCAACATGCCTCTTTTATTGGATGTTTTCACAAAGATAATTTGGCCTTAGTGAAAGAAACAAGTTCTTCCATAAGGTCAAATTGGTTTTGATTCTAATCAATAAAAATTTCCTTGTTAAGTGGTCTTCTATACACCTTAATCCTATGACCATTGACCAAGAGTATCATTTGGTCAACATCAATTGGTTGAAGTTAGACATATCCATTACTATAAATGGTTTTGATCAAGTATGGCCCCAACCATCTTATCCTAAGCTTACCCTTAAAAGTTTGGAATTTATAATCAAATAGAAATGCCCAATCACCTTATTGAAACTATCTTTCTATGATATGAGTATAATGCCACTACTTTCTCTACTTCTAGATTATGTTGGTTTGAGTGAATTCATCCATTCTAAGTTCATCCAGCCCATTTAATTACATGATTATTTATTCTTGTGCTTCATCAAGATTAATTCATATATCATGTACTATCTTCAATGTCTATAATTCAAATTCTATTGGTAACAAAGGTTTCTTTCCATACACAAGTTCATATGGAGAGAATCTCGTGGTTATATTCTATGTTGTATTGTATTCCTAGACTAATTTAGGTACTCTATCTACCCAATCATTTTTACTATTGTTCGTTATTTTGGTCAGAATATTTTTTAGCTCTCAATTGGTGACCTCCACTTGCCCATTATCTTGGGGATGATATGGTGAGGATTTTTTGTGATTGATCTAGTATAGCTATGTAAAATCCTTGATCATGTTATATATGAATTAGGGTCCTTTATTAGAATTAATATATCTAGGATCTCTAAATCCTAACATGATCTTATGATATAGGAATCCAAAAACTATTTCCTCCCTAAAAAAGATGAGTGAATGCACTTCATCTCACTTAGTAAGATAATCAATACAAACTAATAAATATCATTTTCCTTGAGATGGTGGGTTTATTTCACCAACAAAATCCAAACCCAATTTCTTAAATGGTCCTAGACTTATTTTAAGGTAGAGAAGAATTTTAGAGGATAGAGTAGGCTTACACGTCCTTTGGAAAGGATCATACTATCATACAAACCTTTTTACAATATTGTAAAGAGATGGCTAGTAATAACATGCAACAAATATCTTATGAATGGTCCTTTTTGTTAAATAATGTCCTCCTCTGAGTTCATTATGGCATGATCTTATGATTTCATACACTTCATCTTCTTTAACACACCTATGAAGTACATGATCAGGTCTAGTTTTAAAAAGCATACCTTTAAACCATTTGAAATGAAAACTAACTCTAACCAAACATTTTATTTCTTTAGAAGTAAAATAATCAGCAAACTTACATGTTGCCCAAAAAATTTCCATATCTACGAACCATAAGGAGTATGTAGATACAGAAAACAACTATTCATCTGGAAAATAATCCTCCATAGGTTCTTCTTTACCTATAGTGATCAATCTAGAAAAAAATTTAGCAACAACATAATAATTCTTAGGTTTCTCTATGATGTTAATGTCAATTCTTGAAATAGTAGTAGCCCTCTAATAATTATCCCACCTATTACTAGTTTATTCATTAAGTAATTAATAGTTGAATGATATATATATATATATATATATATATACTTGATTACCAATAATTTAGTGCCTAAACTTGTTTGTGTCATAAACGACAAAAAGAAATTCCTTTTTAATGGTAGTATAATTTTTATTATTGAGAGTAAGATTCTTGATGATATAACAAATGGCATGCATTTTTTTGTTCTCATCTCTTTGTCCTAGAACTGCTCCTAATAAATTATTGGAAGCATCAGTATAGATATGAAAATACTTTTCCCAATTAGGTCCTTTCAAGACTGGAGTACTCATGAGGTTTTTTTTTAATGTTTCAAAAGCTTCTTAACACTTATAATTCTATACAAATTAACTATCTTCTATTAACAAAGAAAACATATTTATAACTATCTTGATAAAGTCTTCAATAAATATTTTGTAATATATTACATGAATGAGAAAAAATTTAGCATCTATTTGTGTTTGATGAATGGGGAGATTAGAAATTACCTCAATATTTTTGGGATCTACCTTTATTCCTTCAAGAAAGATATGATGTCCTAAGACTATCAATTCATCAGTCATTAAAATACACTTCTTATGACTCAAAGAGACTTAGTAGTCCTCATATTTGGTAAGTGATTTATCTAAATTATTTAAAGCTTAGTAAAATTTAGTACCATGGATAGTGAAATCATCCATGTAAATTTCCACACGATCATTTCTAAAATAAAAAAAGATGTATAACACTAGTCTCTAAAAGGTAGCAAGTGCAATGCATAATCCAAAAGAAGGGACTATATAAGCATATGTTCCCAAGGGGTAGGTAAATGTAGTTTTATCTTTATCTTTGATGGATATTATAATTTTATTATATATTTTGAATCCATTTTAGAAATAAAAATTCTACTTCCCTACCAAGTTATCCAAAACTTGATCAATAAAAGTCAAAGAAAAGTAGTCTCTAATGGTGGCTTTATTTAGTTCTCTGTAGTCTACACAAACTCTCTATTTTAAATTATTTTTAGGCATAATAAATAGAGGTAAAACCAATTGAATATTAGATATGAGATGAAGGAAACTAGCTTACAAAAGTGTTTCTATCTCCTTGATAATTTCTTTCAAAGTTGGGTTAATCCTCTATTGTGGTTGTCTAACTAGTCTAACATCTTTGATGTAGATGTGATGTGTATATATATTAGAATGTATTACTTTAATATCACTTTAATCCTAAGAAAAATATTTTATGTGTTTTATCAATACATCAAACACTTTTATTTCTTGTTGGTCAATTAACCAGTTGTTGATGTTTAATAGTTTACTTGGTTGAATTGCAATTTGTTTAGTGATTGGAACAATAGCATTTAACTATTTGTATTCACTCATCAAGTCATTCAAAGGACATGTGTGTGGTAGTAACATGTGAAGTGTAGCTACATCTTTGTAAAGGGTTTTACTTGTGGAGAGCATAGTGGCTAATGGATAATGAAAATCATGTAAAAATAATTTTTATCCATTTTCAGCCTAGTCAACTATGGCTTGTTGAATGTCTTATGGACCAAATAACATGGTTGATGATCTTATGGCATTGTATTGATTCTCAATAGTGGATGTGGATTCTTTCCATTCATTATTTTTCATCTTTATAGCATAGATATTAGTCTTTTGAGCTAAGTTATTAGTCTTCAAAGCTAGGCTTTCAGACTTAAGAGCAAAACTGTCAAACTTCAGAGCTAGGATTTATTGGTTTAAATATTTTATTATTTATTCCTCAAAATCTTGGACACTTTTTTTATGGTAACCATAGATATTGAAGACACACTATTCTAGTTTTATTTAGGTTGATCCACCCATATCTATTTATAAAGACCCATTGAAGGTCTATCAAGTAGATAGATAAATATCTATTTGGCATGAATTCTATGAGAAATGGTTATGTTTCTAGATATACAATCAATTTTTGCTGAAACTATAGCTAACCAAAGTTTACCAAGAATGATTAGATATTCTACCCTCTTGGGTTTAGGTTTTAGGATCATAATATCCATAGGATATTCCTAAGATTCTTTAGTGACTATTACATTCTCTATGGTTCTTTCAGGGGTAGTAGTGGATTGATCTTCCCTTTGAAAGATTATAATGGTAGGTTGAAACCCTATGAGAGATAAATATTATATTGTGTTGACAATCATTATGTTTATATTAGCACCTAAATCTACAAGCACATTTATAATTGACTTGTTCCTCATTTTCATAGTCATCACAAGAATACCTAGATCTCCATATTTATGAACAAGTATGTTTCTTATTAGTAAATAAACAATATTGTTAGTTACCTAAATTATTTTAAGATATTGTTTCTCCTTCCTAGTACTTTGATTCACAATCCTTTAATGATTTGATTAAACTAAGGAATGCCTTTAATCTCTCATAACATTAAGATCTATATTTTCATATATTTTAATTTGTGCATCAATTTAAAATCTTTCCTAGGTTTTTCTTCCTTAAGTCTTTCAGGAAGTGGAACAACAAAGGGACCTTGAATTGTGGTTGGTGTGGTTATGGCTTGTAATTTTTATTCATTTAGTTATTATACTACATGTGTATTAGGAGTATTTTCATCATTGGGAATTTTAGTTATGGTAATGGGTAAATCTCCTAATACCTTACATAATTTGAGTTGAACATTATTACATTTAGTCAAACCACTTGCAACATTATTTTCTTGATCAGCTCCATAAATAGGTGTATTTTTCCTATTCTTAGGATTTACCATTATTTGGGAAAGTAATTATGGTTGGTTAATTTTCTTCTCAATTGGTGGTGTCTAAGGTTGTGAAGTCATCAAGGCTTACTATGGAGGAAACCTTATTTGTGGTTGATATTATTGATTTGACCATTGAGGTGGTGACTCTTATACCTAATGTGGTTATTGGTTTTCCTATTATACCAAAGGTTGTGAAGGATTTCAAGGCATTTCCCACATATGTGGCATCAATTCTTGAGTACCCCATTGTTTTGGTTGTGGTGGCCCCCACATTAGTGATGTGACCTGTCAACCCATGGTACCATCCATGGATTGGGATAAAATATTGGGCCAAATTGATTTTGAGGCTAGGAGTACTGATTTCCTTATCAGTGGATAAAGTTCACTTCTTCAATTGTATGTAATACTTGTTTTATTTGGTTTTTAATAGTAGGAATATGTCTTTACTTCTTGGTATCATGGTCTAGGTAACAAATACCACATACCTCTAATTAATCTAAAGGATAATCTTTTACCTCATGTTTGAGTCTATATCTAGGATAATATATATTGACAATTATGTAGTGTTGGTATAATTTTATTTTTATTTGAGGCCATGTATTATGGATGGAAGTTATACTATAATATCTATTTTTAAATTAGAAAATTCTTTCATTAATTGTCCAGCTTCAGGGGATTTTCCTAACCTTTAGTTTATTTTGTTAGGTCTTGTCTTGGAATAGTTAGTACACAATGCTAAAATTTCATGAAATTTTGACTTGTCAATGTTATCTTTTTCCATTAGGTTCAAATTATCACTTGCGTCATCATCTAAACCTTTAATAAAAATTATTTTGACAACATCCTTAGTGAGTTGGTAACCACTCTATTTATGGGTAAATATAAACCTATCAAGGTAATCTTCTAAGGTTTCATCTTCATTTTGTTTGATCTTAATAAATTCTTCCTTTTATTAACTAAATCTATAATAATCCTAATGTTTATCTAGAAATGTAGTTTCCACTTCATCCCAAGTGGTTATGGAATTATTGTCAAGGCCCATGAACCATCTCATGGCTACATCTCTGAGTGTAAATAGGAATAACTTCAACTTTTGATTGTTTGTGACATAGCCATATGTTTGGTAGAGAACCTAAAATTGAAAGAAAAATTGATTTGGATCCTCTGATGATTTACCTCTAAAATTAGGTAGAATAGATGGTGAAATATTTGTCATGAAAGTTATATCATTATGACCTAAGTTGATTGGATATGAAAAAGTTTTATCCTATTGAGGTTATCGATCAAGGTTTTCCACATGTGCATGTTTGTCTTCCATATTTTCTCCCAAATGTGGTTATAAATATAATTTAAATTCTCTTCTTGAGTGCTCAACCTATGGTCTATCTCAGGAGGAGAATCTTTGTTGGTGATCATAACTTCTTCTTATAGAGCTTGTGGATCAAATCCAACTATTATAGAAACAGGATTTTCATAATCAATTCTCCCTATAGGAGAAGATGTCCTAAATATTATTCTTCTTGTAGGATCTATTTATGAGGATGAACCTTATTTATGAGAGGAATTAAAAAAGGTTTGTAAACAGCTTTCAATTGTCTTTCTTTCACTTTCTAATCTTTCCAGCAAGGAATATATCCTTTCTTCTTGATTTATTTTGGATCCTTTAGAGATAAACCATCTTTGAGAATCTCTTGGGTGGTTCATAAAGTAAAGGATTCTTAGATTATTTTTGTGTTTATAAGTTTTATGATTATTTTTGAATTTTCCATGCATAACTCTAATGTAGGATCTCACTAACACTTATTGATTAAAAGTGTCCCTGATAATGATGCCAAAAAATATCTTGATACCTCTCATTTATGAAATCAATATATTTGTGTCATTTTATACTAGGGATAGTGTCCAAGGCTATATTCAATGACATTATTGGATATTGGATTTTACAGTTCACTATTTGGGGGGTTTACTCTGATGTAATGTCTAAGTCCTAATAACAATAAATAAGATTCTAATTATAAATTATAGAAAATTAAATCTAAAAGGTTTGTTAACTAAATATATCCTATGGCATTCACACCATTAACATCCATAACTTAAACATCTAACATAAGACATTAAGTGTCATCACTCAACTTTGTTTGTTAGGTAGAATAATGTGATATTCTAGAATCTAAGGATATTGTCTACTATTACTTAAACTACTCCTGACCAATACTAAATATGGATATCAGTTAACAAACTTTACTTCCGATGAAATTGAAAGACACTCTTGAATATATAAAACTCACTTGCATTAAATTAAAATAACCCTTTACATTAAATGAAAACACACTTGCATTAAAAGGAAATTCACACTTTGCTTTGAAATGAAATCACACTTTCTTTCAAAAGGACATTATACTCGTGTTGAAAAGGAAATCACACTTTTGTAGTAAATGAATTATACCTAAATTAAAGAAATATTTATAAACTATAACTAAAATTACCTGTTTATCTTGATCCTCAGAGATAAGTGGGCCCTCGCTCCTTCCTTGAAATAGGAACAACTTTACTCAATAATGTAAAGAAATACTAAATTTTATTTCATTATCAAAATAACATAAACATATACTTGAAATTATGATGGAATGCTTCTAATTTCTAATAACTATCTATTTATTCATTAATTCATTAACTAACTATCTGGAATGAGAAGGAGACATGTATTTAAAGCATATCTCAACATTTATTCATGGAATACAAAATATAGTGATCTAAATGACCAAATATACTAATTAAAATTATAGAATACGTAAGAAATAGATTCCATGTTTATAGAAAGGCATTAGAACTGAATCAACTATCAATAGATGAAAAATAACTAACATAGATCTAAAGAGATTATATCCATTTTCATAACATATAAGTACAAATATATCCAGTTCATTTTAGACCATTACTATGAGTAGTAATGTATAAAAGAAGATATCTAAATATGGAAAGACTACATATATATAGTTATCTATATAGTTACTATCTTGATCTATAAAATCTAATTGGACATCCTTAAAGCATGTTTGGGCATCTTTAGAGCACTTTGTTTAGGTCTTAGGAGTGCCTTTAGAGCACCTTTAGAGCTATATATCTTTGGAGATTTATATATTATTCTCCAAATCTTCAAAACTATTACTAGAAGGGATTTCCAACACTATTTGATGTCTTCTCAAAATAATATCATCATAGGGATGTATTTATGTATACAATACTATGCTGATTTCATCCAAGTTAGATACAATAGTAAGATAAATAATCAATAATGTATCAAATATAAATAAGGGATAATTTCATTCATTTCCTACTTATATAAGACCTTAAATATTAAATGAAATTCAATATATAACCAAAAGGTAACACTTATTAAAAATTTGTATTAGATATAATTAGCTATATGGAATGCTCATCAACATGCACATATGCAATTTTGATACTAAAAATATAACTAAGGTTCTAATTATGTAATGTAAATATGAGTTTACATGGACTTATAATATGAGGTGACCCTTTATATTCTTTTGATAAATATTCTAACCCTTTATAATATTTATTGCTATTTATTTTAAATATTGAGTTTATTTTCAAAAAAAAATTTAGCATTCTTCCATATTCTATTGTTGGAAGTTTTCTTTATTGTGGAAGATTTCTTGAGTAACTATATGGTTCAATTAGTTCATGGTATTTTATATAAATAACTTTTCATTTATGTTTGATTTATCATTGAGGTGGAAACATAGTTTCCTTTGATGTAACTCATTTTACAAACTACTGTACACATAGAAAGAGTTGAGAGGTTATTTTTTGCATTGTGTTGGAAACATGGTTTCGATCACATTGACTCACTCTACAAAAAATTTATATGATATAATAATTTCCAAATTAGCTTGATGTTTTATTTAACATTATTATACATTTTGGTATTATGAGACCAAAAACATTCTCCTTATCTCATCATTGTTTTCTAAGCTCTTATTAGTATCTGGTTTACCATAAGAGGTGGTGCAGTTTTCTTTCCTCACATTTCAAGTGAGTTAATCTGATTTATGTCTTTAGCCTCTCTAAAATGGTGATCTCTCAAAACCCAAACATATAGTCTCCAATGGTGGTGTATTTCCTTTACAAAGATTGATTACCTTTTTTCCAACCCCACCAATGCCATGTTCTACATACATTTTGGATTTTCATTCAACTGAACTGAACATGCCATCTATTTACATCCTATGAAGCTCTCCAAATTTATAGACATGTGTGAATATAAATAATGGGTCATATAATTTCTTATTTTAAAACTAATTATCTTATATAAATTTAAGTCTTTAAAACTAATTTTATTTGTTCCCTAAAACATTAAAAAATTAATGCATGTTTTTATGTATTTAAAAATAATTTTTTTTAACATATCACCTCCAAAATGGGCACTTGTTGATTTTAATGCATGTAGATTGGTATAGTTTTGTTTCATAAAACTTTGTAAATGTTGTTGAAGAGGTTTTGGTTCCAAATACAACACTTTTGTGTAAGGCTATATCTATCGATGAGCCCTTAAAGTATTTAATTTTTTTACAATTTTAATTAATTTGAGTTATTAATGATGGGAAAATGAAAATTACATTAAATTTTGATTGATAACTCATAATTGAGTGTCATTTTGTTCAAAAGTGCATGATTTTTCTTGCTTGATACATTGGTACCACTTGTATGGTAATAAATCTAAAATTATAGTGTGTCAAAATATAGAGGGAGGTTTTCAATTTTCTTAATAAAAGCAATATTATTGGGGAAAAAAATATTGTAAATGGATATATTATAATGAAGGTATTTATTGATTAGTCACATCACTCATATTATTTTTTATTTATGAATATAAAGGGTGAAATATGGTTTGATAGGAGGCTAAACCCCCTCACAGACAAACTAAACTTTCTTCTTATCACTTTGTAAAATTGAACTCCTCTTGGATGCATTATTAGTAAAGACTAACACCCCTCTTTCCTTGTATAACTTATATCACATGTGTTTCTCTATATTTTAAATTATAATAATTGATTTTATACTAGGAAATTTACTCAAGAGAGGTGTTTGTATCGTGTTAGTTCCAAAATGAAATCAAATTGAGAAAGAACACACTAACTAACATACATCGCTAGGCCTAGACATTAGGAGGAGATTAGTGAGGAAAAACCATTAAAAAACACAATTTTAAATGTAAATAAATGATAAATATGAACACAAAGTACAAATTTCTTACCAAATCCTTGATTGATCCAAAAGGCTCCTTCTTTGGCGTGCTCGGATTATGCTTTCAAGAGATCTTCCTCAATGGAGTATGGCTACCTTCATCTCCTATTGGCACCTTTGTCTTATGGTTTTGGCTTGATGTGGCTTGATTTGGCTCAATTTTGGCATGGTAACATTATGCATATGCTTCATGAATGAAATCTTATATTATAACATTACTTTGGTTGAGCTCCCAATTCAATAGGCAAGGCCTCCTATTTATAGATTTTTTAAAATGATCAAATTGAATTTGAACCATCCATCTCAAGATGAATATGTGTGGATAAGGATCCATTAAATTTTTAAATCTAAATTCAATAAATGACCTCATAAATATTTGGGATAGAAAGGCATTAAAGAGGCATGGAAGGCATTAATACTGATACTTTATGCATTTATGGCTTAAGGATGTATTCCCAAGAAATGATGTCATTTGATGATGTATTTATTCAATATCAATTTCCAAAAAACTAATATTCAACAAGTTCCATGGAAAATTAACTTAAGCTCTTGATTTAGATTAATTAGCCTTAAACATTATTTATCAAATTTGGTGTAAATCTTGGTAAGTAGTGCACAAATTAATCAAATTGGTTAGAGTGTCATATTATTGGATCAAAATTTAACTAGATTAGAATTATGATGTGATGTTAGATGCATTGGATCCATTATCCCATTTACGATGTTTCCAATATAAAATAATAAAGGCATGTGTCTTGTGCAAGAAATTTGGTAGAAAAGAACAATCTAGAGCACCTAAGTGTAAAAATGTCGTTTTGACTTAAAATGATCTAATCAAAGTTAGTTATCTCATAAATTTCATTGCCCCATTTAATGATACTCTATCCAAAATCATTACTTATATATGATAGGATTAGATCTTTTAATTTGTTTCAGTGTTTTAGGCCAAAATTGGTCAAAAGCTTGGTTGGAGGTTATTGGTGGCCACTTTTAGGTGTCTACAACTTGCCCCTATTTGGGAAGTCATTGAAAAATATAGGCATAGTAACATCTTCTCAAAGAATGAAAATTTCATGTATGCCTAAAAATTCAATGATAATGGATGAACTATATGATTCCCCATCGAAGGAATGATTAGCATAAATACGTCAGTAAATGATTCCTCAAAATAGATAAGTGAAATGAGGGGACCAGATATATGAATATGATGGGGTGAAAACATAATGACTTTTAAAAAGTAGTTAGAATCACTAATATTTTAAGTGGGATGGTGTACAATGGGTTTTCCAAAGGTGGTTATAATCATTTTACCCTAATAGTGGCAATGTGGTATGATAACACAATGATTTACCCAAAGGTAGTTATAATCATTGAGAATATGGAGCTACCCCAGTTAGGATAGACAAACAAGATAAAAACATGCCTCTATTTGGGAAAAAGAAAGTAAATTTGGTGAGAACACAATGATTTTCCTAAAGGTGTTTAGAATCATTGAAAAATGTAGGTGGGACAATGTATAATTATTTCCCCATACATAGTTATAATCATTGGACCCTAATTATGGCATACATGACTGATTAGATGATGATTGTAAATATGATGTGGGTAACTTGATACAGAGGATAAAGATGAATTGAGATAACATGATAGTAAGGAGATGATCATCTGAACTAACAAAGGTTGAAATTATTTCATTTGTGTAATTACTCTCTTTTGGGATTGGATTGAGATTAGATTGGGATGCCTATGCTGAGGAGATGTTGATGCTACCATTTTTTAGTAGAATTCTATAGCTAAGTTTTATTATAGAATTATACAACATGTATCATAATAGAACACCATGAGGACTGGGGTAAAAGATGCATAAATACTGACTCCAAAAATTCAAAATTCAAAGGAAAATAATTCACCAATGATAAAAACCATGATGAAAATATAAACATATGAATATGGATGGATTCAATTATAAATGTGCAAGGAATCACCTAATGAATGCACATAGACTAAATAAACATAGCATTTCACCAAATTATGCCACCCATCCTATCCCTAAAATAATCCAAATCCTTCATCCACCAAACCACTCTTTATACCTTACTTGGATCAACCCTTTACCATCATAATTTTGATGGAAATATTCTTCATTATTTTACTTTAGTAAAATATACACTATCATTATGAAAAGTATGTGGAGCCCACACCAGTGGGGTAGTCTTATCTAGAAAATTCTTGTGTACTGATTATTATTGGCCCATGATAGACATAGATGCAAGTACATATGCAAAGAAGGTGACAAGTGTTAAAGACATGTCAATCTGATTCATGCCCCAACAAAAAATCTTAAACCAACATTGACATCATGGCCATTTTCTATGTGGGGCCTTGACCTCATTGCAAATATCAATCCCACCTCATTCGATGGCCATAAATATATCCTTACTACCACTGAATATTTCACTAAGTGGGTTGAATCTATAGCCCTCACGTGACTCGAAATCAAATTTCCAAGTTCATTTTCAATAATCTCATTTGCTGCTATGGTATCCCTTTTGACATTATATCTGATAATGGAGGATCATTTAAGAATAAAGATGTCAAAAATCTATCTGATGAAAACAACATCACATAGCACTTTTCCATGGCATATTACCCTCAAGGTAATAGTCAAGCTAAAGAATCAAACAAAACTATTGTCAACATTCTAAAAAATATTGTCAAAGATGACGATCATGATTGGTACCTTTAGATATTCTATACCCTTTGGGCATATCATACCAATCATCATACACCCATAAGATTCACTCCATATTCACTTTTTTAGGGTATATAATCCATTCTTCCTATTGAGGTTGAGTTACCTTCTCTATGAATTTCTTTCAAGCATGTCTTGATGAAAATGAATATCGAGTAGCTCACCTGCAACAAGTGGAGTTACTTGATGAGAAACACATGGATGGGTGAAAAATCTCCAAGCCTATTGAAATAGACTTTGAGGTGACTAAAATTAGTGTGTGAAGCATATAGAATTTGAACTTAGTGATCTTTTCCTTGAATAAAACCAAAAGAATACTGTTGGATGAATATTTTGTCACCAACTAACTGATGGGAAAGATAGGTTGTTTCAACCACAGCATAGGGAGATTGATTGGCTAAATGTGCAGGTTTACCACATCAAAATGGGATAAATATCTCCTCTCATCAATGGGAGGTTCCCTATAACTATGAGGTACTATATATATATATATATATATATATATATATATATATATATATATATATATATATATATATATATATAAGCTGAAAATAACACTCAAGGTAGGATAACACCATCCATATCTCTTTTTTTAGAGATGATGTTCATAGACATAGGAGAATTATGGTGAAAACACTAAAGGCACTTCTCTTCTTTCAAAAGTGGTCTGCAGCAAACAACAAGAATTCTTTCTTGAAAGTAACTGATAAGTAAATTTAATAGGGTACAATAACACAATAGGATGAAGTGTAGCACAAATTCTCCACCTAACTGCCAAAGAGTGAAATATATGAAGGATAATGAGGGCACAAAGTCATCCCAAGATCCTTTACATAGAAATAGAAAAACAAACACGCTAAAGACAATTGTGGTAGCACAAAGTCTCTCCATAGTTAGCTTCAGGACACCTTCCTGATTACTTCCACTAGTTCTACTTGTTAAATTAAATGGATAAGAATGCTTCTAGGAAATAGACATAAGAAAAATTTCCTAAATAACACAAGCTATTCCAGCACAAAGTCTGAAAGGTCACTTGTTTTCTCATTCAAATAAAGAAATATGATTAATAATCTGATCTCAAAATCTTAGGAAATGCCTTTAAATTTGGGCAGAGTTTTGCTTCTATAGCAGAGAGATCTCCTTTGCATAAAATAAGAGATTACAATATATATCACTCCAAAAAAGACATGGGCACTTTATTTCATGGAATGGCCCATGCTACATTCAATGCCTTGAATGCATTTTCAATTCTGTCAAGGGGCCATGCTAGAATAGGGCATCAGCCTTAACTATGGCATGTCAATTCATCTCAAATGTCTCCTCCAAAGAATAGGCCACTTGGTCCTCTTCTTGATATTTTCACAGCTATCCACTTTGCCTTTACTCAATGGAAAAAAATAGGCCGCATCCTTGAGTGCTCACGCTCTCTGATGTCCACCTAGTGGACTGTTTCACCAACCAAAAATAACTCCTACCTAGATATTTCTAGTCTTTCTACATCAGTCCTTCTTTCCTTATTGTATTTTTCTCTTTTCTCATGATCTAAGCTCTTGAGTTATCTCTTCACTTTTGTTGGCTCTTTCAGCTTCTTCTTTAGCTGGTCACTGATTTTGTTTTAAGGTTCTGCACCATATTTGAAAATCAACGGATATTTCATTACCCTAAAATTGATGTCTACGGGGATGTCATTGGTCACTTGGTTACTTGAACCACGTTGAACCTTAAACCTTTGAAACATAAGAGGGCATCAGTTCAATGGTTTAATGGTTCAAGTAGTCTAATTAGCTTCTTGGTTTAATCGCTTCTTTGGTTCAATTACTTCCTTGGTTCAATTGCTTCCTTTCCTCTTTGGTTGAACCATCTTTTCAAACTTGTCTCTGGAATCGTCTGCTACCTTCCTTCACTTGAAGGTTCCTTGAACCTTTGAAATTCCTTGAACCTTTAAACCTTTGAACTTTGAACTCCTTTGGTTCAAGGTTCAATGGCTCAATGGTTCATTCTTTGCTCTTCGAATCCTTTATTCTTCTAAGTCTCTCAAACTTTATTGAACTCATTGGACCTTTACACTTTGAACTCTTTTAGTTTAAGGTTTAATGGTTCAACAGTTCAATCTTTCTTCTTCAAAGTCTTCTTTTATTTAAGTCCTTTGAAGTTATTGAACTTTAAACTTACTGAAGTGCTTAACTCTTTAAGTTTGCTGATGTCATTGAAACTTTGAACCCATTAAACCTTTGAATCTTTAAGTTTGTTGATGTCATTGAAACTTTGAACCCATTGAAGGTGGGGTTCAATGGCTCAATATTTTTTTGAAGCATGCCATTAAGTCTTTTGATTGAACTTAGGCATTGATCCAGCCTTGAAATGCCTAAGTATTGGGAACTTATTTCTTTATGAGAGCTCACCTATTGAAGTTGTTGAACGTATTGAACCCGTGAGTCTTTTAGCTAAAAAATCTTAAATAATTAAAGAATTGGAGTGCTCAAAATATTTTTTGAGAAGAGAAGAGATAATTGTGGCCTGCATGACCAAAATAATTGATATGTTGTCCCCAAAAAAGAGGGATAGATTTTGGGAACATCTGGCTCCAGTTGGGGAACTTCCATCAATTGTAAAAATAATCAAAGGGAATAGAATATAGAATCTCTGGTGCCTTTAAGTATGCCATTAGGCTATGGAATCATGCTAACCAAAAATAAAGGCACCAAAAAGAAATGAAAATGAATAACACAAAATAGAACTAAAGACTATACAAATATACAAATGTACAACCAAACTTATCTAATACTTCAAGAATTGAAGTGCTTCATATGCTACCCACTATGAGGAAATGAAAATGGCTTGCCATCTTGATACTTCAACAAAAAACTATTTTCCCCATTGAGTTGATGAATAGCAAATGGGCCTCTCCATAGGGAATCAAATTTCCCATACATTCCCTTTGATTCTCTTCTCTTGTCCCACAACAAAACTTGATCTCCAATTTGGAAATCATGGGTTTTTACTTTCTTATTGAATATATGCTTCACCAGACTTTGATGCACATTGATTCAGTCTACCACCATAGTTCGCTACTCATCTAGCTCAATCAAGCACATGATCCATTTGTCAATGGAGCTTTCATATGTCTGATCTTTGACTGCCTTTGCCAATTGTAGTGCTGGCAATTCTAGGGTGATTGGTATCTCTGCATTGAGACCATATAAAATTTGGAATGGTGACATACCTATCTCCCTCTTAGGTGTCATTCTATCTACTCATAAAGCATCAACCAATGCTTTATGCCATGTTCATTGGTTGTCATCCACCAACTTCTTGATGATGGTCACTAGGTTCTTGTTGCTCGATTTTGCTTGGCCATTCCCTTATGGAAAATAATCAAAGGAGTGGGAGAGGGTAATCCCATAATAAAAATAGAACTGAGTAATCTCATGGGAAGAGAAATAGGTTGCATTGTCTATCACAATCTTGGTTGGGACCCCAAATCTATAAATGATGTTTTCCTTGAGGAAATTACATACTACTTCTGAAGTAGCATGCTTGGCTGGAATAGCTTCCACCTGTTTGGTAAAGTAATCTATGGCTGTGAGGATATAATCATGTCCAGTGCTTGAAGATAGGTTTACAACACCAATGAAATCAATTCCCCATTATTGAAATGGCTCTTCTATTACCACTGGCTTAAGAGGCAAAGCAACTAACTTGGGTCTTCCAATGAACTATTGGCATAGTTCACATCTTCATTCCCATTTGTATGCATCTTGAAACAAAGTAGGCCAGTAATACCTGGCTCACAGAATTTTATGGGTAATTATAGGCACAAAAAAATGTCCTCCATAGGCCAAATTATGGAAGGACTCCAAAAGTTGGTTTTGCTACTCTTTATCCACGTAGCAAAGGAATACTCCATCAAGGTTCCTCTTATACAGGCCGTTGTCCCATAGGAAAAAATTGGCAACTTTTAACTTGACAGTCTCTTTTTTATGAGATAAGTGAGCAAGACACTCACCATAAGTAAGGAAATGATCAATACTAGAATACCACTCATTCATGGTGGAGATAAAGAGGACTGTTGGCATGTCTTCAATTTTTTCTTCTTCATTGCCTATTTCTTTTGGTCTATTATCAACAATCAATTGGCAGAGACCCCTTCCCCACACAAGCTTCATTGGTTTGATAACAAGATTAAACTTCTATATTTTATCAATCTAATTGCCCATTTTGATTCCAAACTCCTACTGAGTCAATATGGATTTGACTATGGTATCAAAAACTAGGGCAATAGTGTGTGAATTCAGGATGTAAAAATGGAAGCATTTTGCTGCCTTTACCACTGCATAAGCATGTTTCTCAAGATTTGAATATTTTAGCTCATGAGCTTTGACGGATAGCTCATGAAAGATATAGGAGATTCCACACCTTCTTTGTTCTAATAAACCAAAATTGCTAAAAGTGTGTGTTTAAAATCATAACTATACATTATGAAGCCTTTGGTGTAATTTAGACAAACCAGAATTGAGGCATGGGCAATAGCTATCTTGATGTCTTGAAATGCTGATTTGCCTTGTTTAGTCCAACTGAAAGTGGCCTTTCCCTTCATCATGTCCACAATGTAGCGAGTCTTCTCAGTAAACTCAGGAATGAACCTTCATAAAAAAATTCACCTTTCTAAAGAAAGAGTGAATTGTAGTTTTACTTGTGGGTAGAGTAAGCTCCTATATGGATTTGACTCTTTCTGAGTCAATCTTTATGCTTTATCAGGATGTAATGTGTTTGATAAGTTTCCCTTTTATTACCCCAAAAATAGACTTCTTAGGATTTAGAGAAATGCCATTCTGGCAACCTCAATCTAACACTTGTTGCAAATGGGACACATGATCAGGATGATGCTTGTAAATGACTGTTAAATCATCAAGGTACACCATAATGAACTTACCCATTTCATCTTTGAAAGCAAGGTCCATTTCTCTTTGAAAAGTGGTGCCAAAATTTATCAAACCAAAAGGCATTCTTTGATATGCAAAGGTACCCCAAGGCATGGTGAAGGCCATCTTATGTTGGTCTACTTCACTGACTTCCACTTGATTGTACCCTAAGAAATTGTCCAGCATTGATAAAATCTTTGAACCAGTCATTGTCTGAAGAACTTGGTCCCTGATGGGCATAAGGTAATTATCCTTTAGGGAGGATTGATTCAAATTCCTAAAACCCATGCAGAGGTGAATTTCTCCATTCTTTTTTCTTACAGGAACAATGTTTGCAATCCATGTGGAATGATGGATTGGGAAAATTATTCTAGCATTCAACACTTTCTATATTTTAGATAGAATAGTACCTAATATCTTTGGGTTATACTACGAGGATTTTTGCTTGTAAGGCACCGAATCACTCTTGAGAGGAATTTCATGGCAAATTTTTTTAGGCTTGAGTGACTTCAGATCATCATAGGAGTATGCCAAAACATCCATGTAATGGTGAAGTAAGTCAGTAAATTTGAGTTTCTCTTCTAGAGTGCAGCACTTCCCAATGTTCACCATCTTGGGATTTTCTTTGGTACCCAAATTTATTTGATCAAACTCTTGGGAGGAGCTTGAATCCATTTGTTGCTATTTGATGAACCTGTCATGCTTGTCAAATAGCTTCTCAAGGGAAACCAATCCTTTGGGAATTTTATTCCCTTTTAGCTATAGGAATTCTTCACTTGCATCTAAACTTGTTTCAGGGGCTGATTTAAGTTTTTGAGGCTCACTACCTTCGAAGTGAAGCTGTTCAAAGCTATCTTTTTATTCTATAAAGGTGATGATTTAGTTGTCACCATTGAACACTTGCCAATGATTGGCATTATCAGGCACACTTTGTTAAAAGACCAATTCGATAGTGTACCTATCTCTTTTAAAATCTAGGTGAGGAACCAAAAGAGTTACAAAAATAGCTAATGCATCAGCTCGATCATTGACATCCCTCGGTACTGCAGAGATACTGAAAGCATCAAAGCTTTTAATTTGATCCCAAACTAGATTGAGGTAATGGTGTAATCTCTCATTTTTGGTTTGGTATAGGTTCCTGACCTAGCAAACCACCAGCTCAACATCTCCTTTGGTGTGAAGGAGTTTGACACCCCTATCTTGAGTATCTTCAATTTGAGCAGCAGTGATTCGTATTCAGTAGTATTGTTGGTGTTGCTAAACTACAATTTATAAGAAAAGGGAAAAATATCTCTTTAAGGAGATATCAACACCATCCTGGCTCCAAAACTAGTAGAGGAAAAACTACCATCAAATTTGAGAATTCACACATTATCAAAAACTAACCTTTCCTTAGATTTTTATTCATTTGGAGGGGAGGATTCCTCTGGGCTTGCACTATGCTTTATTAAGTCTTCTGCTAGTTTTTTTGAACCAATTTTTAGATTGTCATCTTTAGAATTTTCATCAATTAGGATAGGAACATCCTCTATAGTCAGAAAGTAATTACCCATGCCTGAAGGCTCAAACAGAATTTGAGATTCAAGTGCTGATGTTTGAGTGACAATGTATTTTGCCTCCTTCTTAGGGAGCAATCTCTACATGACACCTTTAACTAGGATCCTCACTTCAAATAGGTCCATACTTAACCTGCCACTAACATCCTTACAGAAATTTCACCTAAGAAGAATGTTGTATGAGGCTGGGATGTTAGCCACCAAGACTCTCATCTTAATTCTCTTATCTGGGAATGACACAAATACAAATTAGGCATCCTTGATTTGTCTTAGTAGTGGCACTTATTTTTGCTCCATGGAGAAACATCTCCCAAAGTTCTTGGTTAGTGTGAGTCTAAGAGATTTTGCCACTTTGGTAGGCATGACATTGTCAGATGCACCTAAGTCTATGATACAATTGTACAGCTGGTGTCCATTTATTAGTAGGGAGACATAAAATAGTTCTATCTTCTTGGGAGTAGGAGGAGGATTAATGACAAGGCTATTCTGGGTGGATGTGGGAGTCACCTTTAAAAAAGCTAGTCCTATAGGGATGGTTTTATTCCTTACATACTGAACCAACTTATCTAACTGCTCAGGGTTGGATTGTAGGAATTCAAATTCAGACATTTGAATTTTGGTTTTCTAGACATGGTCGATTCTATCAAATGTATGAAATGAATTAGGAACAAGGGAAGGTAGTTCATCCTTTTGATTTTTAAGAGGGGGTACTAATCTATGAAATTAAATTTGAAGGTAAAGGTGTATTTGAGGTACTTACTTTTTTAGGGATCACCGGGTCTTTTGATTGAAAAGGCAGAGTGGTTCCCTGCTTAGCAATTGAAATTACTGGTTGAGAATGCTCCTCTATTTTTTTCTTATCAATTTGTTGGGATGACAGGTTCTAAGACTAGGTGAATATAGTGTATGACCCATCAAATGCTTCACATTTACTTATATGTTCATCCTGGTAATTCAGGAAACCAATGTTGGAGTCGCCAAAAAAAATTGGGTGAATATTTTGTCACCAGCTAACTGATGGGAAAATGGGTTGTTTTAACCACATCATAGGGAGATTGATCAGCCAAATGTGTAGGTGGTACTCTATATATATATATATATATATATATATATATATGAACATCACCTTTAAAAAAGAGAGAGATGGTGTTATCCTACCCTGAGTGTTATTTTTAGCTTTTATATATATATATATATATATATATATATATATATATATATATATATATATATATATATATATATATATATATATATATATATATATAAGCTGAAAATAACACTCAGGGTAGGATAACACCTTCTATCTCTCTTTCTTTAGAGTTGATGTTCATAGACATAGGATAATTTTGGTGAAAACACTAAAGGCACTTTTCAAAAGTGGTCTGTAGCAAATAGCAAGAATTCTTTCTGAAAAGTAACTAATAAGTAAATGTAACAAGGCACAATAACATAGTAGGATGAAGTGTACCACAAAGTCTCCACCTCAAATGCCAAAGAGTGAAATATATGAAGGATAATGAGGGCACAAATTTTTCCCAAGATCCTTTACACAGAAATAGAAAAACAAGCGTGCTAAAGACAATTTTAGTAGCACAAAGTCTCTCCACATTCAGCATCAGGACACCTTCCTAATTACTTCCACTAACTCTACTTGTTAAATTAAATAGACAAGAATGATTCTAAGAAATAGACATAAGAACAATTTCCTAAATAACACAAGCTATTCCAGCACAAAGTTTGAAAGGTCACTTGTTTTCTCATTTAAATAAGGAAATATGATTAACAATCTGAGCTCAAAGTCTTAAGAAATGCCTTTCAATTTGGATAGAGTTTATCTTCTATAATAGAGAGATATCCTTTGCATAAAATAATACATTACAATATATAGCACTCCAAGAAATACTTGGGTGCTTTGTTTCATGGAATGGCCAATGTTGCATTCAATGCCTTGAATGCATTTTTAGTTCTGTCAAGGGGCAATGCTAGAATAGGGCATCGGCCTTAACTGTGGCATGTCAATTCATCTCAAATGTCTCCTCAAAAGTATAAGCTACTTGGTCCTCTTCTTTATATTTGTATAGCTATCCACTTCACCTTTACTCGATGGAGAAAAATAGGCCATGTCCTTGAGTGCTCATGCTCTCTGATATCCACCTGGTGGACTATTTCACCAACCAAAAATAACTCTTATGCAGATATTTTTGGTCTTTTTACATCATTCCCTCTTTCCTTATTGTATTCTATCCTTTTCTCATGATCTAAGCTCTTAAGCTATCTCTTCCCTTTCTGTTGGCTCTTGCATCTTCTTCTTCAGTCGGTCACTGAGTTTGTTTTAAGGTTTTGCACCATATTTGAAAATCAATAGATATTTCATTACCCTAAAATTAACATCCACAGGGATGTCATTGGTCACTTGGTTACTTGAACCATGTTGAACCTTGAACCTTTGAACCATAAGAGTGCATCGGTTTAATGGTTCAGGTGGTCCAATCAGCTTCTTGGTTCAATCGCTTCTTTGGTTCAATTGCTTCCTTGGTTCAATTGCTTCCTTTCCTCTTCGATTGAACCATCTCTTCGAACTTATCTCTAGAATCTTCTACTTCCTTCCTTTGCTCGAGAGTTACTTGAACCTTTGAAATTCCTTGAACCTTTAAACTTTGAACTCCTTTGGTTCAAGTTTCAATGGTTCAATGGTTCATTCTTTACTCTTCAAATCCCTTATTCTTCTAAGTCTCTCAAACTTTATTAAACTCGTTGAACCTTTGAACTTTGAAATATTTTGGTTCAAGGTTCAACAATTCAATCTTTCTTCTTTGAAGTCTTCTTTTATTTAAGTCCTTTGAAGCTATTGAACTTTGAACTTGCTGAAGCGCTTAACTCTTTAAGTCTATCGATGTCATTAAACCTTTGAACCCGTTAAACCTTTGAACCCGTTGAAGGTAGGGTTCAGTGGTTCAATGGTTCAATTTTTTGTTTGAAGCCCTCTGATAAGTCTTTTGATTGAACTTTGGCATTAAACCAGCCTTGAAATTCTTAAGTGTTGGGAACTTGTTTCTTTATGAGAGCTCACCTATTAAAGTTGTTGAACCTATTGAACCCGTGAGTCCCTTAGCTGAAAAAGCTTGAATAATTGAAGAATTAGAGTGTTCAAAATATTTTTTGAGAATGGAAGAGAGAATTTTGGCCTACAGGACCAAAATAGTTGATATGTTGTCCCCAAAAATGAGGGATGGATTTTGGGAACAACAAATACCATGAACAAAAAAAGCATAAAGGCAAGTTCAAACCCAACTGGTTTGGTCCTTTCATCATTGTGGAAAACTTAGAATAAGACAATATAGGCTTGCCACACTATACAAACATGAAATTTATGAGCCAATAAACATTATTCACCTCAAGTGATACTACGCTTTAGTAACTTGGTGTTTTGTCTATAAGGTCAGTTTCAAGTTGTATCATTTTATCAATATTCTTTATATTATACCATTTTATCATACTATTATCCTAAAAACCTATCACTTTTTCCTATCACTTATCCATTTTACCATACCTTCCCATTAACCAAATTTTTATTTCCCATGTTACTCAAACCTATGACCTTGGTTTTATCCCATTGGTTCTAGTAGCATAGTCAGTAAAAGGATTTAGATTCAGTTTCAGTAGTTATTTTACACATTATAGATAGAGGCAATATTTTGGAGCAATAAGATAGTGGTTTTGCAGTTGCATCCTTAATTTATTGTTCCATTCTTTATACCAAGTGTGTTGTATTATAACCACCTATGGGAAAATTGGTGTCTCACCAGTCTTTCTATTAATTCTAACTACCTATGGGCAAATTAGAATCATTAACCTATGTCATTGTTTCCTAAATTATAACAACCTATGGGAAAACTATGGGCAACATTTTTTTTATCATACCTTGATGTACCAACTTACCATTCCTATGTCATACTATGCCTTTATACCAACTGTCCCTATTTTATTTGAATTGGCTACTACACAAGTTATTTTCCTCCATCGTAAGGTAGAACTATAGTGACTTGAGGTCTTATCATGGGACTATGTAGGTATTGCTCAATATTTTTTTAGGTTAGCTCAGTCATCCTTTCAACCATACTCTCATTATTTTGTGAGCAACCTAAGCCATGCTCTCACCATTTTACAATCAACCTAAGCCATGCTCTTACCATTTTGTGATTAACCTAAGCCATGCTCTTATCATTTTTTGAGAAACCTAAACAATGCTCTCACTATTTTGTGAACTTAGACCATTTAGTGTCTCGCCATTCTCGATTGAGTTGAGATACCCAAAAATTTCAAGAACATTCATAAAATCATTCAAAAAACCAAAAAAATGACCACTTCTTTGCCTTAAGGATTTTGGGAACCCTTACTGAGTCACAAGCAAATCACTTGTTATTTAGTTTCCCCATCATTTTTGGCCTTTTATCGCATACTCTTCTCATTTGGCAAGAGCATTCCTATTATTCTATCACATCCATCATGTTTGTTTTCATTAGCTATCATTTTCTTCCCATTTCCTAGGAGAACTACATTCAGCCTAATTTTTTTGTTATATACTATGTCCATGGGACTATGTATGTAGCATCCACTTGGCTAGTGCATATGTAGACAACTCAGCCACCCCATTCCTTTTCTTTTATTCCCCCAGTCATGTGTGTTTGCTAAGTTATCACCTACTTTTTTAGGGGTAATGTTTATTGCATAGTTTTAAGTCATGTTGTTTGTACTAACATTAGGACTAACCATTATTTATTTATTTTTTTGTTTGTTGTTTGTGTACTTGTTTATTTTCTTTCATCATGGAGGTAGTTATAAAGGTTTGAATACTAGATAGAGCTAGGACCAAAAATATCAAAAATCATCATGATGGTTGAAAGTTCATGAGCTAGTACTAAAAAATTCTTGATAAGGAACTGATACTCTTTAGCTATGTCTATTTTTCAAATCAAAGATCCAATAGTGGCCATAGCATTTATGGTTTCATTACTTGCCTTTGGTATGTGCTCAAATTGGATGTCAGCAATCTAGTAGTTAAGAGTGTTGACCATGGCCTTATAAGTAAGTAGCTTATCATATTTAGTCTAAAATAGGTCTATAACCTAATTGATGATTAACTATGAATCACCATAAACTTTAAGATGAGATATGTTCCATTGTACTACTTAGCAAAGTCCTATAAAAAGTGCTTCATATTTAGCCATGATTTTGGTACAAAGAAAGCTAATCCTAGATGATTTAGGGATTAGATCACCTTGTGGTGTAATAAATAAAAGTCCTACCCCCAATCTATGTGATATGAATGATCCATAAAAATATATCTTCCAATGTTGATCCTCAAGAGGTGTTTCAATAATAGTCATTATAGATTCATCAATAAATTGGAATGCCAATGCCTCTATATTGGCAAGGGGTGATTCTATAATAACTTGCCCTTTAGTGGATTTTTAGTTGATGTAATCAATGTTAAAATTAATTAAAAGCATGATCTAGCTAGTCATACAGCCTTGTAAAGCTATTTTAGATAGTAGATAATTAAGCAGATCTATATTTGAATTGACCATGGTCTTATTATTTAACATGTAATGGCATAGTTTTTGAGTTGTGAAGACCATGGATAAACAAGATTTTTCTATGGGCATATAATTATGTTCATATGTGACCAATGTAAAAATTAAATAGTACATAACATGCTCCTTTCCACTATCATCATGTTGAGCCAAAAGTGTTGCTAGGGTATTTTCAGTAGTAGATAGGTACAACAAAAATGGCTTTCTTGGCATAGGAGGCAACAAAATAGGTGGATTTGCTACATAGTCCTTTAGCTATTGAAAAGTGGTCTAAAAGTGATCATACTAGTGAAATATGACACCTTTATTCAAAAGATGATTGAAAAGATGGAATTCATCATCTAATTGAGATATGCAACATCTGATAGACTGGGTCTTGCCATAAAAACTATGAAGCTACTTTAAATTAGTTGGTGGTTTCATCTCTATTATGGCTTAGACATTGGTTGGATCAACTTTAATGCCTCAATGAGTCACAATGAAGCCTAAAAATTTGCTTGAAGTGAATCCAAAGACACACTTCTTACTATTATGTCTAACTTTGTACTCATGCAATTTTTCAAATATTATGTGTATCATTGCTAGATGATCAACCCTGATCTTTGATTTTGTAATAATGTCATCAACATAGTCTTCAACTATGTCATGCATCATATAAGGAAATATGATGATCATGGCTCTTTGGTAGGTGCCCCTACATTATTAATACCAAATGGCATAACCTAATAACAAAATGTTCCCCATGGAGTGGTGAATGCCATTTTGTGTTGGTCTTTTAGTGTTATCCTGATTTGGTTGTACCTTGAAAATAGATCCATTAATGAAATCATTCTATAACATATTATGGAGTCAACTATCATGTCAATGTTTGGTAGTGGAAATCCATCCTTAGGGTAAGTTTTATTTATATCATGAAAATTATTATAGATTCTAATTTCTTATGGATTTTTTATAAATAGCATAACATTGAAGATCCACTCTAAATAGTCGATCAATAAAATACATCCTTCTTTTAAGAGTTTTTACAACTCTATATTCACTAATATAGCAACGTGAGGATGCATCTTATGTAGATTTTATTTTACTATTTTGGCATCATGATTAACTACAAGGTGGTGTAAAACCAAGGTAGGGTCCAAACATGGCATGTTAGAATATGCCCATGTAAAAATATATGAAAATTCACTCAAAATGGTTGTAAGGACTTCACACTCTTTCTCATCTAGGGACTTGATGTTAACCTTTGTTGTATCTTTCACTAGAAGGGTTAAACCATCTTCAAGGATAGTGGGAAAATATTTGAATTGATTCACAACATTAGAGTCCTCTATCAGAACTGGCTCTTTGAGTTCCCCTAAGCATGATGAATCAGAGTCCCCTAATGGTATGTTTGGCCATGTAACAAAAAATATTGGAAAATCCTAAAGGATTTGATCAAAATATTTTTATTCTTTAAAACTAAACTTAGACTCACAAACAAGTTCATCATTGGTGATCTCTTGAGCTATGTTTGAATAAGGCTAAACACCCCCATCTAATGGCACCTAAAATAGGTTTTCACCACTAGAGTAGCCTTTTTCTTTACTTTTTCCCTAGTCAAAAAGCACCTCAAAGAGGTTTTCACTTTGGGACCTTAATTTTTTAATTATTTTATTTTGGATAAGGGTGTTCACCCACTCTTCAAAATAGGATTCAAGATCCAACTTGATTGAGAACCCTAATTTATGGTCCCCCAATGGAACATTGTCTCTAGGACCAATAAAATCATATAAAGCCTCATCATTTTAGAACTCATCAACTAGTACATGTGACTCTTGGTGGTCTCAATCTATCATCTAGGGATAATACAATGGTAGTGGGTTGTGATGAATGAAAAGTCTAAGGGTACAAATGAAATGAGTTTTATTTAGGTTGGTTTCAATTAGGTTGTCAAAAAGGCTATGATTGGACTCTGATTCACTATTGACATCCTCATCACTAATCAATGATGATGGAACATGATTAAGGTACATGGGGTTACCCCCAGATGGTTTAAATTCAATTCTATAAGGCCCTTTGTATTTAGTCGTGCAAATTGGCTCAAGTGTTCCTTGTTGGTTTGGTTCAAGGCCTCTTCTTTCATAGTCATGATTCTTCATGATCTTATTAGAAATAAGATCCTTTGCATTTTCATAATAATCAACCTACTTATCATTGTACAACCATGATACATCCCCTTCAATAGGGTCCTGCTCTTGGCTAGATAATGGTATAAACGTGATGGGCCCATTACCTTTGCCCTTTTATGGTCATTCTAGATGAAGTGGCTTGGCTTTAAGTCTTCTAAAGGACTTTGGGTTCTATGGAAGGTTTGAGATATGAAATGTATCATTAGTTAAATACTCTCCTTAGCCATTGGATGAGATGGTATAATGATTGGATATCTTAGGAGGTGGCATGTAAGAAATGGAATCAAGTGTATTAGGATCAATGTAGTTGTGCTTTGGTAAATCAAGGAGTATGGCCTTTCCCATATCTTTCCTGGGCATTGTATCCATGCCAAAATTATAGTTATAACTCTTAAACTTAGCCTATAGGTGTTTTTAGTGCTTGTATGGATTCAAATCTCATGGTATACAAACTTCCATCCCTAAATGGGATAACTTGATACATTGGTGTAATGTCTATGGAACTACATGGATTTCATGTAACTAAAGTATTCCTAAAATCATATTGTATGACAAATAAAGATCTAGTACATGGCAAAGTATATAATGGGTCAAGGGCCCAAGGATAACTAGTAAATATATGGTGCCTTATGATTCTCTTTCCTCATTATCATAGGCTTTGATGGTTATGGTCTCTACTTAAATATCTACCATTATCTACCCAAGAAGCTTGATGAGATTTAGAGACATGATGTTTAGACCTAATCCGTTATCTATAAGGACATGTTTCAATTTGTGCCACTTTATGCAAAATTTAATATATAAGGGGTTTTTATGCATTGGGATAGGGGATGACATATTTATTTGGTTGAAAGTGACTTGTTAGGCTAGATCTAGGTGTCCAACCTGAGCTTGGAATTTATTAGGGAATATGTCACTAGAAATTGTGGATTGGCTAAGGAAATCTTTTAAAACATCCTTATGGATTGTTGGCATACACAACAAATATAAAATGGAGATTTATGCATGCATATTTTTCAATTATTCCATAATGTCAAATTTGTTTTCCTAATCAGTGTTAAATGGCTTATTCTAAGGTAAAATAGTCAGTTAAATAATGAGAGAAGTGGTAGATGGTTGTGGGCCTGGGATGGTAACCTTCAACCTCTAATTTATGATTACATAATTAGGATTAAACACAAGACCATGATTTATAACAAATTATAGTGATGGTGGGGGACCAAATAGGATAAGTATCAATTTTTTGTGTACTTGTGTGTGGTCATGAGACAATGAAGAGTTATTATTATAGGGTCCAAATTTAATAATCCCTACTTGTTAATATGATTATATGTGGTCCCAAGTTAAGGAAGGATTATCAAAGTGAGTTGATAGATTGGAATTATTTATGAAATGCCTTGATGGATTGGTATTTGGTCTCAGATTCATGGAGATGGTGTTAATGTGACCTCCTATAATATGACCTACAACCCTATTGTAGTTATGTTTAACTTCATGGTAGGTATGTTGGTTGTTGTCATTTTGACCTTGGTTCTATCCATTATTCAGACATTGTTGGTTTTATTGTTGGTGATTTTATTGATTCTACTAGTTCAACCTTGGTTATTGAAACCATTCTTGGTGTTGCACTAGTTGTTGTTGTTGTTTTTGTTACTATTATTGATATTTTTGTGGTTGGTTGTTATGTTGGGTAAAGGGGGTTTGATAGATTCTAAGGGTCTGATTAGAAGTGGAAGCACCACCGTCCAATGTTATCTCCCCATTTTCCAACATATCTAAATAAAATGTTTAATTTTCATACAATAACACAAACTATGCCCATTCACTTGATGATATTCATAGAATTCATTTTGGTGGTACTAATTAGGATAAGGGATGCCCTAAGGATAATGTTTTAGTATAGTCCAATTGATCATATTAGCGATGGAAATATTTTGAAACATAGATTCAATAGGCTCTCCAAGGTTACTAAAAACATGATGAGTAGTCACTATTATCATTAGAGGAGGATCTTGTAATGGCAAAGGTTGTTGCATTTGTTGCATGGGCCTAGGTTATTACACTTGTGGCATTTGTTTAAAAGGTTGTGGATTAAGAGTAATTTGAATATGAAATGTGGGATAAGTATATAGTGTTTGTATCATTTATACATGTTGTGACTATATTATTCCATTTCCAAGAACATTTTTATTGTGGTTGAATTGATTTGTCCTATCATTGTTATTGGCCTATGTTGGTTATGATGCTTACACTTATACTAGATGCTAGTTTTGGCCATTTCTTAGATTAGTACCTTAATTATGATTGGATGAGGTAATATTAATGATCCATTTTTCAATAATGTCTCACTTAATCAACAAACCTTTATCAATAATGGTTTTTTCTTGTTTATCTTCAACTGTAAGGAAGACATGAATTCAGTTCTTAGTGGAGGACCATGGTCTTTTAGTAAATGTTCTCTTACTATTAAAAAATGGGAGCCTAACATGGATCTCTCAGATTCTTTTTTCTTAACCACTCCCATTTGGGCTAGACTTCCTGGTCTCCCTTTGGAATTTTTGCATGAGGACATTTTTAAAGGTATTGCCAGTTCTTTTGGGGAACTTGTGGCATTGGATAATGCTACGGCTTCTAGAACCAAACTTCAAAGTGCTAGAATTTATGTTAAAGTGGTAGATCTGAATCATCTCCCAGAAAAGGTGGAACTAATATCCAAGCTTGGTAAAAAAACCTCAAGATTTTTTTTTGAAGATTTGCCTAACTCTTGCTATGCTTGTAAGAAACAGGGGCATCTAGTTAAAAATTGTCCCTCCAAAAGTAAAAATTATCCTAGTAGTGTTTTGGATGGGAAAAAGACCAAGGTCTAGCAAAAGAAAGTATGGAAACTCAAAAAAGATCATCACCAAGAACAAAAGAATAATGTAGATTCTAAAGATCCACATGATGAGGTGGATAAAGAGCCTTCTTCTAAAGATTCTAATGTTCTACATGCTGAGATGGATAAAGAGATTTCTTTTGAGAAAGTAAACTCTGAGAAAGAAGGATATGGGTTGCAATCAAAAATCATAATACCTGAACAAAGAAAAGAGGAGCTAACAGATCTATCAAAACAAATTGTTATCTATCAAAGGATAGAAGATCAATGGAGAGATGTAGATGACAAAATTGTGCTAGAGGAAGGTGAAATCTTGGCTGAAGATGGAAATAAATCAGAGGAAGGAGATCTTTTTTCTCAATCTAGGGAGATTCAGGTGTTATCTCAAGCTGATAATGACTTTCCTTTGGATGAGCTTCCTCCCCTAGAAGCTGTGAAAGATAATGGAGAAAACTTAAAGCATAAACTAAACCAAAGAAAAAGGGCTGAAAAAAAGATTAATACTAAGGGGGTAGAAACTAGAAGTAGCAAAATAGATCAGAAAACTAAGGTGAAACATCTTGCTTCCACATCGAATAAATTTGGAAAAAGAGTTGAACAACATTCTAAGATGAAACTGGATGTTGGTTCCCTAGACAAACCTGGAAGAAGATCCACTAAGAAAAATAGAGAGTTAGAAAGTATTCAGAATATTGCTGATGGTAGGTAGGCAACTATTCTAGATTTTACCCCTAAAAAATAGATTTGAAAATCATTACTTGGAATATTAGGGGGATGAATAGTATTCATAAGCTGGATATTGTTAGGAATTTTGTTAGAGAACAAAAGCCTAATTTTCTCTTGCTACAAGAAACTAAGATGAATAAAGAGAAAGCAGAACAGATTAAAGATTTTAAAAATTATTCTATAAATGCCAGTAGTTCAGAAGGTGCATCAGGGGGAACTCTGATGTTATGGAAGAAGAATTATTATTCTGGAACCATTATGATTTCTAGTAAATATCTTATGATAGCCAAAATTACTAGTGTTGACCAAAAGGAGGGTTGGTATATTGTGAATATTTACGCTCCTAACATTAAGCACCTAAGGAAAAAGGTCTGGGAGTCTATTTCTAATTTTAAAAGTAAGGACTATTCTAGATGATGGATTATAATGGGAGACTTCAATGTGCCTCTCTATGATCATGAGAAAATGGGAGGTAATGCTACCCAGTTGGAAGGGAGATTGGATTTACTAGATTTTATAATTAAAGAGGGTTTAATGGATATGGACCTCCATGGAATTTAGTTTACTTGGAGTAATAAGAGAGTTGGTAATGAATATATTCAGGCTAGGCTTGATCGTGCTCTTATTTCTCCTGATTAAACTAACGAATTCATTTGCAAGATGGAAGCCTACCAGAAAATTGGATCGAATCATTTTCCCCTCATTTTCACTGCTGCAAAGATTAATCTTAAAAAGAATTTTCCTTTTAGATTTGTGAAGATGTGGATGCAACACCCATAGTTTGAAAGTAAATTTGAAGAATGGTGGAGTATTGATATTGAAGGCACGGCCCTCTTTAGAGTTGCTTCTAAGATCAAAAATGTTAAAAGAGAAGTTAAAATATGGAATAAGAATAGCTTTGGGAATATCTTTGAGAACAAAAATGCTATTAAGGAGGATATTCTAAAAATATAGGAAAAAATTCAAAAGGAAGGATATACTTCTGACTTCCTCATTGAAGAAAATGAAAAGTTGGCTCAATATCATGACATCATCACTAAAGAAGAAATCTATTGGAGATAAAGATCAAGGTTGTTATGGTTGAATGAAGGAGATAAAAACACAAAAAATTTCTATCTATCCACTCTTAAGCATAGAGCCAAAATTCATATATCGCACCTAAAAAAGGGATATTTGAAGATTATAGAGGATAAGGTCATTATGGATGAAATGGTGGCTTTTTTATCTTCTCTAATGAAGGTTGATCCTAATATCAATTTGGATAGTCAGGCTGAAATCCTTAGAGTGATTCCTCCTCTGGTTTCAAAGGAACAAAATAAAATGTTAAGCTCAATTCCTAAGGATGATGAAATTTTCAAAGCTGTTTGTTCTCTGGGAGGAGATAAAGCTCCTGGTCTTGATGGATTCCCTATGTTTTTCTTCCAAAAACTTTGGAAATTTGTTGGTAAAGATGTATGTGATGCTGTGAAGGAATTTTATGGAGCTAAACAGATGCTTAAGGAAGTCAACTCCACCTTTTTGTGCCTAATTCCTAAGAAAATTGGTGCTGATTCTCCTGATCATTTTAGACCAATCAGCCTTTGTAATTATTTTTATAAAATTATTTCCAAAGTTCTTACTTCCAAACTTATCCAAGTGATTCCTTTGATTATTGTTGATCAACAAAATGGCTTCATCCCAGGTAGACAAATCCTTAACTTTATCATCTCTACTCATGAGAATATTCAATCCTTGTCTTGTTTTAACAATCAGGGGTTCATTATGAAAGTTGATATTGCTAAGGCATATGATAGAGTTGATTGGTCACTTCTATCAAACATTATATTAGCTTTTGGCTTTGACCAAAAGGTTGTTGGTCTTATTCATCAATTGATTTCCACCTCCTCTATTGTTGTTCTGGTTAATGGAAGCTCATCTCGTTTATTTTATCCCTCTTGGGGATTGAGACAAGGTGATCCTTTATCCCCCATCCTTTTTGTTATTATGGCTGATTGTTTGGGGAGATATATTGGGGACTTGATCCATAGAGGTTTCTTTAAGGGATTACAACATTATTCTCATCCTCTAATTTGTTCTCATGGAAAATTTGTTGATGATACAATCTTTATGGGTAAGGCTAAAGTTAAGGAAGCCAAAAATTTGAAGCAAGCTACTAAGTTGTATTTTACTGCCTCTGGTCAATTGGTTAACTGGAATAAAAGTGTTGTGTTCTTTATCAACACCCCTATCTAGAGACAAAATAAAATTGCTAAAATCCTTGCATGTTCTATAGGATCTCTCCCCTCTTCTTACTTGGGTCTTCCTCTTGGCCTGAAGGTCCCTGATACCTTTTGGGAAGATCTTATTAATAAATTCAGCAAGAAACTTATGGGATGGAGATGAAATATTTTAAGCCAGGCAGGTAAGTTAACTCTTCTTAAAGCTTGCCTTCAAAGCATACCTACTTATGCTTTAAGTCTCTTTAGAATTCATATGAAATTTGCTAAGTCTATTAAAAAAATTCAAAGAAATTTTCTATGGACTAGTACTGAGGAAAAAAGGAGAATGCCTTTAATTGCTTGGGATCATGTTTGTAAACCTATCCGTGAAGGGGGATTGGGAATCAGGAAAATTATAAGTATGAACAAAGCTATTTTAGCCAAACTAGGTTGGAGAGTTTACCATGACAACAAACAGTGGAGTGCCATATGGAAACATAAGTACCTCTTCAATGCTAAATCCCTTCCTAATTTCTTCTCTTCTCCTGATGTTATTCATCCTTCTTCTATATGGGAGGCTGTTCAGGGGACCAAGAAAACTCTAGAAAAAGGATGTTCCTAGAAAATTGGTAATGGGCTTAAGGTGAAATTTTGGGATGATGTATGGTTAAAAGATCATCCCTTGATTGGAGATTTTCATGACAAGGATTTATTTGATTGATGCAAGTAGAGATATGGCATATTAGTCAGTCATTATTGGCAGAATAATTCCTGGGTGACTTTAACTGATGTTGATCAAGGCTTCAGTAACATACAATTATCTCTTAATGTTGTCTCTCTTTATCCTTATCTTTAGGATAAGATTATTTGGCATGTTGACCCTAGTGGCCAATTTAAAGTCTCTACTATCTTTGCTTCAAAGGAAAAGGGTAATCAGCCTTTTTGGTCTCATGCCTGGATTAAGGGCCTCATCCCCAAAATTAAAATCTTCTTTTGGACTCTGCTTCAAAATAAAATTCTTACCCTTGACAATTTGCAAAAAAGAGGTATTAATGTGGTTAATAGATGTATTTTATGCAAAAATGGATTTGAAGATAGAGACCATATGTTTTTGAATTGTTCTTATACCCAGCTAGTGTGGACTGAGATTCTTAATTTTTGGGGTATAAAATGGGTCCATCAAAACAATGTGGAACTCTCTTTTAAAAGCTAGTGTTGCCCCTCTAAGGATCTTGATGCTCTTTTTCTTTGGAAACTAAATCTCCCTCAGCTCTGGTGGGGTATCTAGAAAGAAAAAAACAATATAATATTTAGGAATAAAAAACTTCTAGGATGGGTGCTTGGTCAGAATATCATTAGAGCCATCAAGGAGAACTTTAAATCCCAGAGGAATTCTAATTAAACCTTTAAATTTGATAACCCTTTACGATCTAAAGGGTCAAATTTGAAAAATGATAATCCAAGATCGATCATAAAATGGTATGTTCCTCCTAATGGATGGATCAAAGGGAATTTTGATGGAGCAACTAAGGGAAATCCAGGAAGAGCAAGATGTGGAGGGGTCTTGAGAGATCATGTGGGAAATGTAATTGATGCTATTGCTATCCCAATTGGTAATTTGAATAGCCATATTGCTGAAGCTACTGTAGCCCTCTACACTATTAAATTAGATGTTGAGTTGGGGTATTCCAAATTATAGTTGGAAGGTGATTCTTTGAATATTATTAATACCCTAAATAAAAAAAATTCAATCTCATGGTCTATTGAGGCTACGGTTACGGAAATCAAATCCTTAATTCAAACATTTAAAAATGTGGCCATATCCCATACATATCGAAAAGCCAATGGGGTCATCGACTGGATAGCTAATCATGTTGTTCAAACGGGGCATAAGGTGAGGTGGCTTGATGAATTACATAAGCGCATGGATCTTAAATCACTTATTAATTATGATGCCATTCAGTCCAAAGTGGGAAAGATTTGCTTGGATTAGTAATTTAATGATTTGGTGGAGTGGCCTTATGATTGTTATATTACCTTCCTTGAGGAGGTACATTCATGAGAATGTAATGTGGTTGCTGCATGTATCATCAAAAAGGCAATTTCCATTTCAAGTAACAAATAATTGGTTCCTTTCTGACTTCTATGTTTGGGTGCTTCTGGTTTTTTGTTTGCTTTGTAATATGAGGGGTGAACCATGGAAGCAAGAGCCCAAAAAATGTGAAGACTGGAAGGCTAGATAGGATGCATGGAAGATTCTACAGAAAGGGAAGGTGGTCAGTTATATGGAGCGTTTGCAATGCTTCAAACCACAAGTCACTACTACCTTCTTTTAAAATTGGGTTGATGACAGAGTTACTCTCCATAGAGTCACTATGAAGCTTACTGGGGACTTCATTGCTGAGGTCATGGGGCTTCCCATGGGTGGTATTAAGTTCTCAAAATAGACAAGTATCTCCAATGTGGCCTACAAAAAAAATTTGAAGATGGATGTAGAGGAGAAGCAACTGGAAAAGAATGGAGACTTCTTTGATGTGGAATAGATAAAAGGAATTTGGTGAGATGTGCTATGTTGTATCCATGAGTACTTTATCCTTGATGGTAGGAATAAAAGAGTTCACAAATTTCATATTGTTTTTCTCAACCACTTTAGGCTCAAGGATAGAATTTATTTCCCTTTCTATCTGTGTTTTTCGTTGCTTCAAAGCTTGTATGCCGATAGGAAGAAGGAGTCTCGTCCCATTTTACATGAAGGTCTAATACTTCTCATAGAGGGTTTTTTTAAAAATAAATCCATAGCTTCGATTTCTTTTTCTGATAAACATAAGGGTTCCAAAAAGTGTAACAAGGATGAGAATGTTAAAGGGATAGAAAAGGCAAAACCAAAACCCTCTAGTTCTCAAAAACAAATTATAGAAGAGGATTTTGAGTTGGAGAGTACTAAAAGTTCTAAGAAGGATGTCCTAAAGGAAGATGAAGGGACGGATGTTAGGGAGTTCAGCTCCAATTTGGATAGATATCTGAAAACTAAAGGAAAAAATGAGAAAGGGAATGAAGAGGATACAATTGAGGGAAACTTAGAATAGAGCAATTCTAAAAATGAGGGTAATTAGAATGTGTCTGGGGAAGGTGATAAAGACAAAGATATCTTAACTAATGATCTAGTTTCTATGAGAGAGGAAGATCATATGGTTTTGTCTTCTACTCCTGTGATGGAGACTGGGGGACAAGAAGAGGAGGAACCTGTTAAGCATGAAGACCCTGTTGAGACTAGAGAGGAGAAATTGATGGATAGGGAGGAACAAATTGAAAAGGTTGATTCCCCTCCACATGAGATTGCAGAAGACATTTGTGAATCTCCACAGAGGGAAACCAATCTTTCTTTCTTTCATTTTGCCAAGTTCAAAGCTGACTCTATTCTCCAAGTTGATTCTTGGATCTATAATGAAATAATGTGGTTGAAGAAGAAAGTGGAAACAATGCAACACAATCAGGATGTTGATCAGACCAAAATTAACCACTTGGAGATGAAAATGAGAGATATCCTAGAAAAACTTAAAGATTATGATCATAATCTTAGAATGCTCATCAAGGAAAGTAGAATAAAGATGGATCAGGTAACATCAAGCATTTGTGTTACTCCAGCTAACCTCGATAAAAGAGTAAATGAAGAAACAATATCCTTGGAGGGTCCAAGTAAGAGGACAAGGTAGAGTTTGAGGAAGAAAGCCTTTCAAGCTGTTGTTACTTCGGCTACTAAATCCATTCAGGATATTGCTATAATAGGGAAGGAGGCTATTAAGATGATCGTGGATTTGCAATAGAAGACTAGGGTCTTCTTTACTAGTTTTATTTCTGTTCTGGTTTTTTTTGCTAGTTGTTGCAACTAGTTTTTTTTATTGGTCTTGTTTCTTAGTTCTTGGTCAAAATTTTTTTTTGAGGTTCCAGGTCCTTATAAAAACTGGGTTCTTTTTATTGAACTATGTTTGTGGTTTCAGGTCCCTGTAAAACCTGATTTTGATGCTGCTCTTTAGTAGGTTTCAGGAATGCTTTCCCTAGTGGTTCTTAATGTTTTATCCTTTTTGATACTATTAAAGGGTTTTGGGGTCCCTTCAAAACCTAATTTTACCATAATCTAAAACAAACCTTTGTCAATGATCTCCTTAAAGGTATGTGTGCACTACAGTTCTAAATGATGAGATATTTCACTATGCAATTTTTTGGTAAATATAGTGGCTAATTATTTATATAGTAAACTATGGGTGAATCAGATTACAAGGGCTCTCCATCACTATATATAACTTATAAATCTCTCACTAGCATTTTTCTTGGCTTGCATTAAATCTACTAAAGAAATATCATGTTTAATATTGTATGAAAAGTATTACATAAACTTCTCTGAAAGATCATCAAAATTGGATACTAGATTCTTAGGCAACTTCAAAAACCATTCTAAGTCTTGTCTTGCTAGACTCCTTGGGAATAATAATAAAAGGTATATGGTTATATATGCCACAGGTTGGAATACACCAAAGAACTCAATTAAACGAGACTTGGGGTCCCTTTCCCCTTATATTTGTCAAATTTAGGTGGTTCATATCTTGGAGGAAATGGTATTTTGAAGTAATATATATTAAAAATATAAAAACACACATCATCTAACTTAAAATTTTTGGTTTGTTTCCCATCTTGGATGACATCAATCACATCCTTCATTTGTTGCAGTTCTTGGGATAGGAAACTAGGGGGAACATTGGCTTGAGATAGAACATTGGCTTGGGTATATGGTTGAGGAATCACAAGTGGAACACTTTGACTAGTCTATGATGGAGGTATTTTTTGGGATATATTGGTTTGGTTGGGGAATGGAGTAGGAATACGTATGTATGGGTTGGTGTTTTCTTGTTAGAATTACACATATTATGGTACGATATTCTAGTTTGGATTAGGTATATAGGTCTGAGTTTAGGGATGTTGAGGTTGGGATGGAGGGATATGGATATATTTTTCCTACTGGGGTTGAATAGGGACTTGATACCAACTAATAAAACCTTGATATTGAGGGGGTACTTGCAAACCAAGACTATGTCATTGAACTAATGGCACATTCTACACAAAAGGAAAAGGTTTCTTGATTGGTACCTAAGGAACATGGGAACCTCTAGGTTGTGTAAATCCTTATTGAGAAGTTGATTCTTATTGAAGATTCAACATTTGCCATTGACCAATATTCATACAATGTTGATTAGACATCATTTGGGTTTAAATTAATATATTAGTTAATTTGGAAAGAGGTATATTCATTGTTACTTGGTCAAGTGAAACATTGGTTGCCCCCTATTGAGGTGGAAATATATTTTGCCACTAATGCATGGATATGTTGGATTGTGCCTACTATTATGGAATATTACTCATTGCCTATTGAGTAAGATTAATCACACTTTGTTGTGGAGGCATGACATTAGTCACTGGCTAACTACCTAATCCTCTTGGCTGAGCACTTGAAGAAGTAGTTAGTTGAGGTTAGGACATAGAAACTCCTACTCCCTAATTAAAATAAACACTCATGGTGTTAACTAAAGGTACACTTATTTATGTATTATTTATTTATTTACTTACACCACTTTGGTTTGGATTGGATGTTACCTACACATTATCCACTACATTCTACTTGATATTTTGCATTAAAGTAGAAAACACTTATTTAATGGCTAGCACATGAAACAAGTTATTAACTAAAGCATTTTGGATGAAGGGGTCTACACCCTGATTGTCTTGACCTACCAATTCAATTAATAATCTTGTTGAAGGAACTAAATTTATGAGAGGCCTACTTGGCATGGTTGGTCATTTGATTAAAATTGTGTGTTAGGTTCAAGTATGTTTGATATACTATCTACATTTGTAAAAATTTATCCTCCATGACTTCCTTTCCTTTGAAAATAATATTAGGGTCTTGATGCATCATTTAGACTAGAGCTAAAGGATTGTTGGAAGAATCTTGTTGACTATAAATTATGTTGCGGGTTATTCTTACTAGACTTGACAAGTTCTCATGGGGGAAGTCTACTGGAAACTTGGCCCCTACTTTTATAGCTCTAACCAAAATTTCACCCTTATTTTACAACAAGTGATGATTAAATATATAAGGATCATATGTGGATGGTGTAGTAACATAGTATGGTTATTGAGGAATGGGTTACTTAATTGTAGGCACCAAATCTAGATATTAATTTGTTTATTCTTGATCCTAATTTGAGTAAGGAGGTGTGTTTACCTAATAGTGTGCCAATGGGTCTTGTTTTTGTGCCCCTACTTGAGTGTTTTAATATGGATAAGAATCCATCTCATAAGAAACATTGTCTGCATAGGGGTCTTGAATAATTTCTTCTTTTGCAACCATATTACCAACTCCTAGATTTTACATGAGGACACTATGAGTGTATGAATACATGATAGGATCCATAGTAAGTGTTTCATGACAAAATGGAATAGAGTTCTATAAACTCTAAAAATTAAATGTCTAAAAAGATGCTCAAACTTGGTATAACTTGGTCAAAAGGATGGATATGTATATCCAAAAAGGTTGATGCAAAGACTTATGATAAAACAAGCTAACATTAATTATCTAACATTACTTGTCTCACACAAAAAGGTCAAGTAAAATGTTTGTAAATCAAAATTCCAAATTATAGGTCAAAGTGTTTCAAACAAGTCTAATCTAAGAAAATAAAAATTACTAGGTCTTTTGACCAAACATGACATCAAAATCTAGGCTCAAAAAAAGCACGTGTTAGGAATTTTGGCCAAATAACATCAAAATATAGAATTTAAAAGATGATATATTTAATTTAATATATTTTAAACACTTCTAATAAAAACTAGGCATTTGACTCTTACACATAAACTTAGTCAATAAGTATGAGGTATGAAACAAAAAGGCACTTGAAGATAGCTTTTTTCTCCCAAATAATAGCTCAAACTAGATTACTTTTATAAATAAGATAGGCAAAGGTTAATGACATAACCATGTTAGACAAAGGCTCTTAAATAAAAATTGAAATGGTTAGAACTTTGGAATAACTTTGGACTCTATGAGAATAGGCCTATGAAAAAAGTTTCAAAATAATTTGAGTAGTGTAACCATGTAAAAATACTCAAAATATGTGATAAATGCTTGTTTCAAGACTCTAAGGCAAAAAAAAATGGCTTCAACATGATTTTGATAGTGTAACACTACCCTCCTTAACCCAAATGATACCCACACACAAAGTTTGAAAAACTCTCTAAGGCAAAAGTGTGTTTATCAAATAGACTTAAGATAAAAGGTGGATTAGGATGAGTGGTACAAAGTGTGGTCTAGGACTCAAAGTGTAAGTGATACACAAGATGAATTGAGTCATATCAAATGATGATAATGATGTTGAGTCTAAAAATGGCACTCAATCCAAATTGGGAATTGAACTCAAGTTAAAAATAGTCAAGTGCAAAGTGTTGAACCCAATTAACACATCATCTTTTAAAACTTGGAAGAGTCCAATTTTTAATCTAAACTATCAATGAGGGACTTAAACAAAATGCAGTAAAATGTTGTAGACACCAATATCATGTCAACCCCCCTTAATCCCTTTCTAAACGTTAACACTCCTAACCCACACCTTATTAATTTAAAAACTACTTATTTTAAATTAATTACCTCACCATGACACTTCACCTAGACACCTCACCTAGACACCTCACCCTAAGACCATTTCTTAACCTATGAGTCACCCTGAGACTAAGTCCTCCAAATCCTAACTACCCATGACCTATTCTCACTCAATCCTAACTCCCTAACCAACTCTCATGCCTCATAAACCTATGTTTTGACCATTTTCCAATGGCAAAGGCACTTGGCAGGTGGAGAAATAGGCAAAGAGATAAAAATAGCCCTTTTAACCATTCTTTCTCCACCTATGTCGGTCAACCCTCGGCCGACATCAGCAGGATCACTGATGTATGTTACATAAGCCGAGCTCTAACATTGAGCTACCCCTGGCCTTTTTACAATTGATGTGCACACTCTGATCTTAAGCACCAAGAATTTGACTATCATTCTCCTGGCTATCGAAGCTCTGCACAAGTCATTCCAAACACTAGATTGAAGCATTGTACGAGGACCTTAACATCAAACACAATGGGAATAAGCATTCTGACACCTCTGGTTCTTCACCTAACAGAGATAAGTATTTTGGTTCTCATTTCAGTATTTTAGAATACATTGTTAATTAGTTTCCATTTAATATTACTAAATATTGTCAAGAGACCTGACTTCTTTCGTGGAAGGGTTGAAAGTCCTTGCCCTTATTCTTACCCTCTTTTCACACCTATCCTTTATCTTTACCCTTCCTCAGACCTCATTCACCTTCTCGCAACCCTGCACCAACCTTCGAATTCCTAAAAACTCTTCTGTCCATCATAGAAATACCTTGAAATCCATTTAAGGCCAATTGCCCTGACCGACATTGGCAACACAACTGATGTCACCACAATTTATTGACTGACCTCGATAGAAAAACTGATGTCAGTGACTGTATTCTGAACTAACAAACTAGAAAACCTATCCAAACAGCCCATAGACCAGAAAAAACCTTTGGATAGCTTTCTATAACATTCTAAGACACACAAACTACAGGGAACAAGTACACAAGATTCTACCTTTCCATTTCTTTAGTCTTGTTATAGATTTCTATAACATTCTTTTTATATAAAACTCTTTTCTTTAAATAGTGGACTGTCATCCCTTATGGAGCTTCACGCTTTTGGGACTGAGCGCGTAGCTTGGCAGTCCACCACATCCTCTTCTAACATTTTCCTTGTTTGAGTCTCTTTCTTATTGTAGGTGTTTCCTCCACAACCAAAGAGGAGCTCCCACAAATATTGGATATAGTGCTCACTAAATCTAGGTAACGTCAAACCCAGACCTCTTAACTTTAGTTTCTTCCTCTTTTGAATGTAATTAGTGAAAATATAGAGAAACATTCTAGCACACCGGATGGGACCCTTGGAGTTTTCCTTGGGTTCATTCTTCTTCTTTTAAAAAATCAAACTTTCATATAGATGCATTAGAAAATTATTCTCTTCTTGCATCCCCTCTTCTTAACCTTTATTTCTTAAGAAATAAAAAACTTAGCTTCTCTTACTTTCTTTATTTCAAAAGGAAATCATTAGCAAAAGTTAAAAAGAACATCTCTTTTTTCTTCTTGCTACTTCTTGCATGCATCATAGAGTAGTGAAAAACTCATACTCTTTACCTCTTCTCCATTTGTTTGCATTTGAATAACATATTTCGATTTGGGTTAAAAACTACTACATTTCATTCTTATTTGGATGCATACTTAGCCCACTTAGTAATTAAAGCATTATGAATGAATCATAGTGCAAAAATGTTACACAGCCAAACCAAAATCACTTCAAATCAAACACATAAACTTACTTGAGACAAGGTCCATCTGGGATTTCATCACCTAGTGGATACCTTACCCCACCCAACAATCCTACTTGGATTTCATCACTAAGAGGAGGACCCACTCTGTTCTCTAGCAGAGTATAAACTATAGGCAAGGTATATTTTGGCTAAGCAGCCCAGCTCAACTCTGGGTTCATGAAGTGAAGGGATCAAGCCCCAGCACCAAGCCATGTATTAACCCTAACACAGATATTTTTGAGCACCATAACATAACCTGAAACTAGCCATAGACTTCCTCTCTAGGACCTGTTCTACAAGCCCAATTCCCAACACATTCTCTTAAGGCATAAGCCACCACAACTTTGAAACTCATTCCTAGGAATCTAACATTTTAGAGGTTGCTTGCCTAATCATCTATTCTATTATTTTTATCTGAGTGTTTGAGCTGGTAAGGTCGTACCATTTTGAAGTCTAAAAAAACTCAAAATATCTTCTTCCAAAAACTATCAATTTTCTATGTTTCTAGAATTACACAAAAACTGACATCAGTTACTCCACCGATGTCAGCAACCAACATCCACCGACATCAGTTAACTAACTGATGTCAGCAACATTTTACAACCATTATCAATTAAACAACTGACATTGGTCACTGTCAATAAATAAATAAATAAAATTTTTCTAGACAGCAAGCTTAAAACCCAAATTTCTTGCCATTTAACACAAATTCTAGTTTTTTGAAACTGAAACACATAGTTTTTGGAACCTAAATCTCTTTCACCTTGGATGGTTTTGACATGCAGTCAAGCCAAATCTCTTGTTGACCATGCGATTCAACATCCACTCCCACCTTTGCCCTTCGTGCCAAGTCATCTAATGGAGTATACTTCAGACACCGAGCATACTCCTAGCCAACCAACCCCTGATCAACCTCCTATTGTTCCTAAAGGGGATCAAGATTTTGAGAGATTCCTTGACCACAACATCAAGGCTCTCTAACATTATCTCACTAGAAGCCAAATGTAAGATCCTTTGGGTGATCCTATTTATGGGATCCTAACTTCTTTGATTGAAGCAGCAATGATATCAATAACATTCGCTACCCAACCTATGGTCACTCAAGCAATTGCCTCAACCAGTAACCCAACCATGGCCAATGTTCAAGATTTGGCCTCCAATTCTATCCTTTCTTGCCCTACCTCCATCGGGGTTTTCGTACCCTCTCAACCGCAAATAATTCAACCAAGTTTGACACCTTTCCAAAACTTGATTGTCTCTATCCCACCCACTCTTGCACCTATAAAAATGAGAGTGACCACTTATCCTTTAACTAGTGTCACCGCCATTCAACCACCCTTGGCGGCATCTAGTCAAGTTGTGCCCTCTAACTTCATGACATAAGCCCCCGTGGCCTTGACATCGGCCCCTATGATGAACTACTAGTATGTTGCACCTACACAAATGTAACCAAGTATGTCATATACCCCTTCTAATACCTTCTAGGTACCCTATAACTTAGGGGGTGCCCATCATGCCAATCCATTTGCTAATCTAATTAAGATGCTGACAGATAAGATGTCCAACCTTGAGACATCTATTTCAGGTTTGAGGAGTGTTCTTTCATATGAACAAATCTGTAATGAACCTATCAACCCTTTAGTTCCTATTCAACCTAACCTAGCCAGTTGGAACTCCCAAAATTTACTCACTTTCAGAGTAAATAGGACCCACAACAATGTCTATGAGTGTTTAGACACGCTTGCTACCTCATAGTGCACAATGATGGGTTATTACTTTTCACATTCCCTATGTCACTTTCTAGTGCCACCCTTGACTGGTATAGCTCCATTACCAGTCATTCTCTCTTCACCTTCACTCAGCTTGCTCAACTATTCCTCGATCATTTCTCAATCAATATTACCAAGAAGGTCTCCATCACAGACCTTTATTCCCTTTAGACAATTTGAGGATGAGTTAATAGCAGACTTTGTCACCCATTGGAAGACTTTGTCATCAGAAGCTCAGCCTTCCACATTTGAACCCAAAACCTTACAGGCATCCACCATGCTGAAATAGATTAAATCTCTTAGTGTTTGCCCTGTATCAAACCTCACACAATCACAAGTGAAGTTAGATTTGAACCTCACCCTACACAATAGTGGTCCTCGCATCAAACTGAAGAAGGATGCTAAACCACGTTGGTCTACTCCTCCCCCACCTTCACCATTGCCCTCTATCTTGGGTCCACATCCTTCCACTTTAATAGGATTGCTCCCTATTCCAACACCTCACAAAAACAAACCACCTCCATTACTCCCTCTACCCATCAAAAACTTATTTCCTCCAAAAAATTTGACACCTCTCATCAAGAAAGTGCCATCTACGTATGTGGCCACACCACCAACCAAAAAGGTGGTATGAAAAACTCCCCCCACAACTTCTAAATAGAAGTCAACCCCTACTACAATAAAGAGTGGAGACCCATTAGTGGGTTCCTATGCTTCACTATTATGCTGATTGTTGTAGTCTTTTAGCATCATTCTCCCACCTGTTAAGCCATACCAACCTCTCAGATCAAAACCATCTTGGTTCAATGACACTCAAATCTATTTATATCATCACACACCTTGGCATGATACTAAGAATTGCAATGCTCTTAAGGTTGTCATTCACTAACACCTAGAAAAGGACACCCTTCTCATTAAGGATTCACTTGACCACCTTTTTAACAAACTACTGACACCATCCCATGCCTCCCAAACCTCCTCACTTGAATCAGGATCCCAACACGAGATTATGGTCCCTCTACCACCTTCTCCCCCTTTATTTGAAATCAATACTATTAATGTGGCCACCAGGTCCCAAACCCTAAAGGATAAAGGAAAAGAGAAGGTTTTTACCCCTTGGACATATCCATTCGCCAAGCCCTCTCCACCACCAAAACCCAATATTTCTATCTTGGGCACATCTCAACCAACATCTTCGGGGGCAATTCACGACTCCATGGTGAAACAAATTCACCAAACCCATATGAAGATGTCTTTGTATGACCTAATACAAATCTCTCCTCAACATCGCCAAGCCTTGATCAAAGCTTTATAGGCAATAGAGGTCCAACCTAAAGACCCCCAACCACTGGCAGCTTTAGTCAAAACATTACCCACCATTGCCTCCATCACCTTCAGTGATTCTAAAATTCTTGCCTCCAACTTGGAAGATCAAGATGCCACCCTCTTTATCATGGCTTACATTGATCAAACTCACATTAAGTAGGTTATGATTGATGGAGGTGCTAGCATCAACATCATTTCTACCCACGCATTTGATCAACTAGCCCTTCTGAAGAACTGCATGTCAAAAATTGACACAATTCTTCATTCTTTCAATGATGCCACCGCCACTACCATTGGCACTATGGTCTTACATATTTGTGTTGGCCCATGCACAATTTCAGAACTCTTTTATATCATTGAGGGGGAGTTCTAATATAACATGATGTTGGGATGACCTTGGATATGTACCATGACTTGTGTCCCTTCCATGTTGCATCGTTGTGTCAAGTTTGAACATGAGGGGTAGGTTCATGTCATTTTTGCTGACCCTTCCCCCTTTAAAACATGCAACATGACCTACCAACCTAATGATGTTCTCATCCCTTTGAAAACATCCCCAAACACCACCTCTACCCATGTAAGCCTTAACAAGCTTGCAGACACTAGTCACACCTATGCCTACTCCTCAACTGACCATGAAAGATCCTATGGAAGCTACCTTCAAGTGCATTTCACTTGGGGAGTATCATTTACTTACCCTTGACATGTTCCAAACTCTACAAGAATATGGAAAACTTCATCACCACCCTAACTATGACCATCGCATTGTAATGGTCATCCCATATGGTCTTCCCATTCTCCAAACTAATCTCACCTATGGAGGGCTAAATCAGGCTCCCACTGTTGGAAATCCTCTCTCATCACCTTGACTATTCACTTATGATTTCTCCTTCCTCAGCAACCCTCACTTTGCTCACACCTATCTTCATAGGTGTGTGTGTAAAGGTTTTGGATTTGGGCATTATGAACAAGGTCCCCATAAGCCCATTGAGCCTCCAAATGATGACGCAATCAAAAATGCCAAGAAATGACAGGGCATAGGTTTCAAAGAACCTACAAAACCCTCTAAGATCCCTTGCCATGAAACTATCATAGAGCATTCTCCTCCAACCTCGCCTATTTCCCCACCCTCACTTATGGAGTTGGTGGTCTCCATCCCTCCTAGTTTTTTTTTTCATAAATGCCATTCACTCAGAACCCCTGACCTATCAACTAGGTGGGGCATCAAGGTCTCTTCCTCTCATTTATCTAGACATGATAGATGATTAATCTTCTAGCAACAACAATGTCTAATGCCTAGATGATGATTTCATACTCACCTACATGGGTGTGGATGACTCCTTCATACAATTATCACTTCCTTCAGAAACACAAATTATGTTAAACAAATCAATTGTTGACATTAATCTTCCATCTTCTAATGTTCCTCACATTTTACAGATTGGTCAATCTTTAGATGCCCAAGAACAAATTGACTTTACTTGGTCCTATAGCGATATGCCCAGTATTGACCCCAACATTGTCACCCATAACATTGTCACAAATTGTGAAGCTAAGCCTGTCAGGCAAAAGCTTTGCAAGATGCATCCTCGCATCACACTCCTTGTCAAAGAGGAGCTTCAACATCTTCTCTCTATCTCATTTATCCAACCCATTGATTATTCACAATGGGTGTCAAACATTGTCCCTATCACAAAAGCAATAGGGAGAATTCAAATTTGTACTGACTATCACGACCTCAACCAAGCTTGCCCAAAGGATGAATTTCCTTTGCCTAACATAGACCAACTTGTTGATCTTATGGCTGGTCATGAGATGCTACCCCTCATGGATGGGTTTTTAGGATAACCAAATCTTGATTGCCCTAGAAGATCAACATAAAACCACCTTCATCACCCCATGGGGGACATTTTGCTATAGGTTCATGCCTTTTGGCCTCAAAAATGTAGGTGCTACATACCAACGCGCCATGACTTATATATTTCACAATCTCCTCCACAAAATCATGGAGGACTATGTGGATGACCTATTGGGGAAATCCAAACTTTGCCATGACCACCTAACCATTCTCAAAACAATATTCACTTGCCTACTACAATATAACATTTGACTCAACCCCAAGAAATGCGTCTTTGGGGTTCTCTCAGGGAAGCTTTTGCATTTCATCATTTCTCTCTATGGCATTGAGGTAGATCCAATTAAGATTTGAGCCATACTTGAGATGCCCTCACCAACTAGCCTAAAACAACTTCACAGCCTATAAGGGAAGCTTTAATCTATTCATCGCTTCATCTTGTAGCTATCTGACCAATGCCAACCCTTCCATCACCTCCCCAAGAAAGACGTCTCCTTTAATTGGACTAAGGACTGCCAAAAGGCTTTTGAAGCTCTTAAATTCTATCTTGTCTCTCCACCAATCCTTATTCAACCTAAAGATGACCAACCCTTCTATCTTTACATTTCAGTAATAGATCATTCCTTAGGTGCCATGATCACGCATCTAGATGAACAACATCATGAGCAGGCAATTTATTATATAAGTTGAATGCTCATTAAATACAAAACTCGATATACTCATACCAAAAAACTTTGCTTGGCATTAGTCTTTACCACCTCCAAACTCTACCACTGTCTCCTTAACCACAAGACTTATGTCATCACCCACACCGACCCTCTCAAATACATGCATTCCAAGCCATACCAGAACCAATGTATGGCTCGTTGGCTCATGCTTCTCACTGAGTTCAATTTGGAATTCATTAAACAAAATTCTATAAAGGGGCAAATGATCACTGACCAACTAGCAGATGCCCCTTTAATTAAAAATCAACCATCTAACTGAAAATTATCTGATGAGTCGATCGCCATGCTATCCACCAATGACATCTTCTATCAAATGATAATGTTCTTTGATGGATCTAAATGTCAACACAGTGGGGGTGTAGGGGTCATCCTCATCCCTCACGAGGGTGAGCCCATGCCTCTATCCTTCAAACTCGACTTTGAATGCACCAATAACATGGCTGAGTATGAAGCCTTAATTTTGGGACTTCAAACTACCATTTTCTTGGCATTAAGACAATCAATATCTTTGGAAACTCAAAACTAGTCATTAATCAAATTAACGATTCATATCTTTGTAAAAACAAAGTTTTGCAATGATATAAACACCGTGTTGACACATTGTTAGGGTCTTTTGACCGTTATCTCTTGCAAACTGTTCCTCACTCTACGAATAAGTTTGCCAACACAATGGCCTCTCTCACCTCACACATCCCATCTTCATCTACTTCCTCAAGAATCTATGTCATGGTACACCATTTGGCGTTGCCCTCATATATCTCCACTAACATCAACTTTGTTGGCAATATCGACTCTAGTCCACATGATGTTTGGTATAAACAACTTGTTGACTACTTGACTTATTTTATCATTCCTCTTGACCTCTCTATCAATGGATGATAGGCTTTTATCAAGAGTACTACTTGATACACCATGCTAGGGGGTCTTCTCTACAAATGAGGTTTGGACAGCCTCCTTCTCCGATGCCTAACCTCCACTGAGACATCTCATGCCATCAAACAAGTCCATGATGGGATTTGTGGAGGACATTTTAGTGGTAACGTGATTGTAAAGTCCATCCTCTGCTTGGGCTATTGTTGGCCCACTCTTCATCAAGATTGTAGTGACTATGTTCAGTGTTGTATCAAATGCCAGCAACATGCTAACCTACTTCACATCCCTAGCCATGCTTTACAAGTTGCTAAGGATTTATAGGCCTTTTCACAATGGGGCTTAGATCTAATTGGTGAAATTAACCCTCATTCATCTCTCTGACATTAGTTTATCATCATAGTGATAGAATATTTCACTAAATGGGTGGAAGCTATTCCCCTTATCTCCACTAAAGCTGACAAAATTGTCAACTTCATTAACCACCACATCATCTATCATTTCAATGTACCTCATAAGATCATCACCGATAACAACAAATCTTTCAAAAACAAAATTGTCTAAAAACTTTGTGACTCTTTTGGCATCAAACTCAACTTCTCCATGCCTTACTACCCACAAGCAAATGGATAGGCAGAAGCTTCTAACAAAATCCTAATGAAGGTGGTCAATGACACTAGAAGGGATTGGCACACTCACATTCCCTTCACTTTATGGGCCTATCGCACTAGCATCCAAACCCCTATGGGTGCTACACCTTTCTCCTTAGTGTATGGAACTGAGGCCATCTTTCCTCTTGAAGTACAAATACCATCTCTTCACATCTCCTTGCATGACATACTCTGTAGCGATGACTTTCATCAAGATCGATTAACACAACTCGAGTTACTCAATGAACGTCATCTTACCGCTCTTAATCATCTTCATATCTACCAAGATCACATCAAGCGTGCCTACAACAAAAATCTAAAAGAGCAAGATTTCAAAATCAGAGATCTCATCCTTAAAGAGAACCAACATGTGACCAATATGGAAAGAAGCAAATGAGGCAAGTTTGCTCCTAATTGGCTTGGACCTTATATAATAATGCACAGGTATGGATTAGGCACTTATCATCTATCTTCTCTCGAAGGCAGGCCTAAACCTAAGCCCATTAATGCCTTGCATCTATGACCATTCTACTGTTAACCAAGTAATCATTCACTTGATGTTTAACTTGAGCTCATCTCTTGAGCAACCCCTATCATTCTCATTCTTATTCCTTTCAACCCTTTTTCCCTACAAAAATTAGTTAACCTTTTTTTTAAGCATTAATGCTTTGTCTTAATAAAAAGGAAACCCCAAAACCTCTATAGTATAGTCCATGACTAAAAGTTTAGTCAACAAACAAAACATAAAATTGGGATGCCTAAAAAAATATTAAAAGGTCATAAACTATAAATGTAGATTGCTCCCTCGAAGGACAACTACATTATTGCTATAATTAGTAGACTAATCCCTTGAAGGATAACTATTCAAAGAAATCAAAACAAAATATAGACCACTCCCTCGAAGGATGTTTATGCCTAAATTCTGCTACAAACACAACACCCTTTCAGAAGCTTCTCGCATCGATCAGCTTTACATGACCACAGAACAAAAACATCTCCAAGTAGACTTCCCGCATTGATCAATCTACCAAAAAAATAAAATAAAAATAAAAAGAAAAAGAAAAATATTGATAAACTATTAAGTCATGGACTTCCCTATAGTCATTCTCAGGGTCACCTATAAAAGGGGCAAAATTTATCCCTACTAAAAAGGGTTACGCTATCCTCACATATCACATAACCACACCTATTACCCCAAAATACCCAAGGGATTTTGAGCTCACTTAATGTCAAGTGATTAGGGTACTTCTCTAACAAAAATCAATGGTCAATGACGTAATGCATGAACGGGGCTTTTTGTTTGCAAAAACCCTATCTATGCTATCATTATGGTCCTTGTCAATGAAAGAGCAATGCACCTTTCACTTCTTACACACCTTCATCACATACAACCCAAACATTTTTTAACCACTAACATAAAATCATGATTTATTTAATGCAAATACCAATTTGTGTTATATAAATTATCATAGCCCATTCACATTAGTTTCTATGGAAAACAATACACATGGAAACTATCAACCGAACACAATTTATGTCAAGCATATACCATCACCAATATGGAAACCTACTGAAGAATAAATAAACTCATTTCATTTTTAGCATACACCATCACCAATATGGAAAAGGCTATAACATCGTCATACACTCATCATTTCAAGCATGTACCATCAAACATATGGGAAATGCTAAAAACACTAACATAACCAAACCAACTAACAACCTCTTTGATGCTTCTTCCCTTTTTGGGAGAACTACATTAGCCTGAGGCCCTTAAAATAGGGGCTATGTAGGCAGCACTCAGTTTACATGGGGTCTTCTAAGGTTAGCTCGGCCATTCACCTATTCATCTACCAAATGGACCAACTATCTAAACCCTAGGCTCACTACCTACCCTGAAACCTAGGCTCATCACCTATCCTAAACTACCTCAGTTTTAGTCTTTTTAACCATTTAACCTTTAACCATGACCTAACCTAGTCAAACCCAATCCATAACCTACCCTCCACTTTTACTTTTGGGAGAATTACATTGGCTTGAGGCCCTTAAAATAGGGGCTATGTAGGCAGCACTCAGTTGACATGGGGTCTTCTGAGGTTAGCTCGGCCATTCATTCATTCATCTACCTAATGGACCAACTATCTGACCTAAAAACATAGGTCTTCTCTAAAATTGCCCAAAATCATGACCAAAAAACTAGCCCTGACACTGTAAAAGTCACCTTAGACTTCTCATGGGGCACATGGGAGATCACATACATCTCCCTAACCACAACAAACAACACTTGAGATCACTTATATCTCATCCCAACTTGATAAACGACCTCGAAGATTGAGACTATCTCCTCAGACCATGACCACTTTCGAGAAAACTTTGCCTTGGTTGTTTTTATTGCATATGTTACCTCATGAATAGTTAGCAAATTATACATGCCCCTCACACCTATTGTTAGATCATGACCAAGTTGATCCCTAATATCTATGACATTTTTGTGTTTTCTAGGAGAACTTCCTAGCCTAGATACTTAGAACACGATGCCCATTGGAGCTACAACTTTGATCGATCTAACCCAATCAGCTACCACTAACAAGTTGGGGACCAGTTACTTTGATTTTAGTCCTCCTTGACCATTAGAGCTATAGTTTTTATCATTTAACCCAATCATCTACCACTAATAAGCTAGGGACCAATTTCTTTTATTTTAGTCCTCCTCAACCTTGCCTATGACAATTTGACCTACCTATCAAGTGAAGTGATATATGCGTAATCTCAACTATTGCAGCATTCACACTCCAACCTCACCCTACCCATCCACTACCTATCAAATCAGCACCTAATTTCATATTACCCTATCTTGATTCCTATTTTGAGGGGGAATACCTCATCCCATACCTGGGGCAACCTACATCTACTTTTGTCTTGCAGTTCATTAGAACAAACCACAAGACAAAAAAGGGCAAATGTAGACACCAATATTGTGTCAACCCCACTTGATGCCTTTCTAAATGTTAACACTCCTAACCCACACCTTATTAATTTAAAAACTACTTATTTTAAATTAATTACCTCACCATGACACCTCACCTAGACACCTCACCTAGACACCTCACCCTAAGACCATTTCTTAGCCTATGAGTCACCCTGAGACTAAGTCCTCCAAATCCTAACTACCCATGACCTATTCTCACTCCATCCTAACTCCCTAACCAACTCCTATGCCTCATAAACCCATGTTTTGACCATTCTCCAATGGCAAAGGCACTTGGTGGGTGGAGAAATGGGCAAAGAGCTAAAAATAGCCCTTTTACCCATTCTTTCTCCATCGACGTCAGTCAATTCTCAGCCGACATCGGTGGGATCATTGACATTGGTTACATAAGCCAAGCTCTAACACTGAGCTATCCCTAGCCTTTTTACAATTGATGCACACACTCTAATCTCAAGCACCAAAAATTTGACTGTCATTCTCTTGGCTATCGAAGCTCTGCACAAGTCATTCCAAACACTGGATTGAAACATTGTATGAGGACCTCAACATTAGCCACAATGGGAATAAGCATTCTGACACCTCTGGTTCTTCACCTAATAGAGCTAAGTATTCTAGTTCTCATTTTAGTATTTTAGAATACATTGTTAATTAGTTTCCATTTGATATTTTTAAATACTGTCAAGAGACCTAACTTCTTTTGTGGAAGTGTTGAAAGGCCTTCCCCTTATTCTTACCCTCTTTTCACACCTATCCTTTATCTTTACCCTTCCTCAAACCTCATTCACCTTCCTACAACCCTGTACCAACCTCTAAATTCCTAAAAACTCTTATGTCCATCACAGAAATACCCTGAAACCCATTTAAGGCCAATTGCCCTAACTGAAATCGGCAACACAATTGACGTCGGCACAATTTACTGACCAACCTTGGTATAAAAAATGATGTCGGTGACTGTATTTTAAACTAACAAACCAAAAAACCTATCCAAACAGCCCATAGACTAGATAAAACCTTTGGATAGCTTTCTGTAACATTCTAAGACACACGGACTACTAGGAATAGGTACACAACATTCTACCTTTCTATTTCTTTAGTCTTTTTATAGCTTTCTGTAACATTTTTTTATACAAAACTCTTTTCTTTAAATAGTGGGTTCTCATCCCTTATGGAGCTTCACGCTTCCAGGACCGAGCGCATAGCTTGGCAATCCACCATATCCTCTTCTAACATTTTCCTTGTTTGAGTCTCTTTCTTATTGCAGGTGTTTCCTCCATAGCCAAAGAGGAGCTCCCACAAATCTTGGATATGGTGCACACTAAATTTGGGTAACGTCAAACCCAAACCTCTTAACTTTAGTTTCTTCTTCTTCTGAATGTAATTAGTGAAAATATAGAGAAACAAATGTCTAGACTCAAATGGGATGCATAACTACACCAAATTAGAAGATATGACAGAAATTGTATGATGATACTTTTTAATAAATAAAAAGATGTTTTTACTTAGGCAATATAATGCCTCTTTGTTCAAAGAAATTTTGGGACCATGTGTTTGATTACATCATTTTTGTTAACACCAAGTTTTGACTTCACAAAAGAACCAAGTAATCTAAGACAAAGACTAATTAATCACCTTAAATCCTAATCTAAAAAGGTATGACAAAGTTGGGTTAACTAACTAACAAGTTTTCAAACATTTCTATATGGATCAGATGCACAAGACTTTCACATCAACATGCAAGAGAGTCAAAACATTAATTAGGTCCATGTCATATGGCTTGTTGTAAAAAGGTCTTCTCCCTCTTACAACCACTACATCTATCACTTGCTTAATGTATTTTTATGTCCATTATGATCATAAATCTTGGGCTTAGCCTTAGTGATAGGAGAAGTTTTAAACACTCAAACCTCTAATTCTAATGGGGTGATCCCACTTTATATACCCCCCATAGAAATAGGTAAAAAAAAAGCTAGGAGATGAATTCTTAGGTGAAAGCTTCCATAAATAAGTTATGGGAGGTAATGAATTCATCCTCACAAGCCAAGATGCAATGAAATTAAAAAACCAAGTAAAATATTTTTAAAGGTTGTTTCTAGGTCACCCAAGCCATGCAAGTCCTAGGAAGATCCTTCACAAGTTTTCTTTTATATTTTTGGACTAAGGCACTTTGTAATGAAGTTGGCACTTTTGATCCCAAAATTTACCTAAAGGGGATGGATGGGAGATCATACACACACAATTCCCTATTTGATCAAACAAATCTAATCTAGGCAAACAATGATAACAAATTTTCAAAAAAAAATTGTGTGTTTAATTTTAAAGCACTAAATGAAATGTGTGGTGATTTTATTTAGACCCTTTGATTTAAGATGTAAAAACTTTTAAATATTTCATGAAAAATATTATATGAATTAATAAGCACCTAACTTCATTTTCAACCCAAATTTTGAAGTGTTCAAGATTTAGCATGCTAGATTCATTTTGGGCACTAGATACCAAATGTGTGGTGATGTTATTTAGACCCTTTGACTTAAGATGTTATTTAGACCCTTTGACTAAACCTTTACTTAGTCATTAATGTCTAATACATAACATGTTTTAGTGATTTTTTTTGTGAAGAATGCTCAGGAAGAAGACAAAGGTGATCTATAGTGAAAGTTAAATTTTGATCTCCATCCATAAGAAATATGAACTCACACAAAATGTTTCTATGGACTTCGTAGGTTTGTTTTTATGGACTCTGCAGGCTTGTCTCTATGGACTTTGCAGGCTTGTTTCTACAAACTCCATAGGTTCATTCTTACTGACTCTATAGAGTCAATTACATGGATTATGTCAAGATAAAGCTATAAATAGGAAATCTAGAGGCCAAATAATATGAGAGAGAATCATTCTAGCTAGAGTCAAATCAGGAAAATACTCACCTACTGTTTTGTAGGATTTGATTTTGATAAAGTTATATATATTTGGATCTTATGACTATTATATGATAGTATATCTATTTCATCAGAATAATTAGATCTCTTGGAAATCCAATCTCCTATTTTTGGATGAGTGGATCGACCAAGGAATCTTATCTCTTTGCATCCTATTTTGAGTTGAATATATTAGCATAAAATGTAAGACTTTTTTAATTAAAAAGAGAATAGATGAAAGATACGTACAAACATATTACAAGTTTTAGAAAGATTTTAATCATTTCAATTTTATTAATTATCACTTCAATTTATAGCATTGATTAATATTTGTTACTAAGTTTAAGAGGAGTAAGGGCCCACTCTCCTTGGAACCAAGAATTGTGTACAGTAATTATGTTATGTTACATTAACTCTTTATTATAACTAATCAGAATATTTCTAATGTTTGTATTCATTCATAAAATATCAAAACAAATTCATAGTTCAAAAGTCATTTCCTTATTCCAAAGTCATTTTCTTTCTAAGCAAAGTGCGATTTATTTTACATATCCATTTCCATGCAAGCGTAAATAGAAGTGTGATTTTACTTTCAAGAAAAAGAGTGGATTCATTTAATTAAATAGTTACATATTTTCATTATTAGTAAAAGAGTGAATAAATTAGTTTAAGACACATTTATTTCATTATTCAAAGTTAGAATAGGACCATCAAACACCCCTACAAGTAGACTTCTAGATCTAGCATCCTACACCTTACTGCAGATAGCTTTGGACACCAACCCTGGTTGATAAGACATCAATTAAACATTGATTAAATGAGGAGTTGAATGACAATCATCATTTTTGGTGCCATTGCTGGGGAACAAATTATTAGTAAGGTAATAATTATTGGTCTAGAGTGAAAAACAAAAAAAAATGTAAAAACCATAAAATCCCAAAAAACTAAAAAAAATATTCAATAAATTGATGTACCATCCTAGAGATTCTAAATGATGATTCATCCCCAAATTAATACTAAGAACACAAGTTGAAACTCCTTCAACATCTATGAGTAGTGAACTGGAAGTTACGAGTGAAACCTATCTGCAAGAATTTTTAGAAACTTGGATAGAAACTAGGCCATTTCCATAAAAAATTCCTATAAGACAAATTCCTCAAGATCAATCTCTTGTAGGAAAACATTATTTAGAAATTGCCAAGGACTTAGAAGAAGCATTTCAAAAATTCATAGTTGAAGAAAATTTTGAGAACTCTGAACAACCCATAATTGATACCATAAATATTTAGTGGGAAGATAATCTCAGCTTTGAAATATCATCAGAAGAAGAAAATATGGATTTCTATCAAAATACATAAAATCAACAACTTGCACAACCAGAAAGGACTTTTTCCTTTCCTATTTTTGTAGATCCTAATGATCAAACCCCCATAAAAAAACATTTCACCAGCTAATCTACCAAATTTTTTAGGAAGATCTACAGAAGATCCTGATCAATTTCTATTTGAGTTTAAGGTGCTATGTCAAACCTATGATTACATAATAGATAGCTAGAAATTAAAACTATTTCCCTCTACACTTAAAGATGTAGCTATAAGATGGTTCATGGGTTTACCTAGAGATTCTATTAGAATATGGGATGACATGGAGACATAATTCTTGAACAAGTATAAAGATTACTATGGAGTGTGAGAAAAAAAAAGAGGAATTCTTCAAAATCAAATAGAATAAGGATGAATCTTTAGAGGATTATTTGGATAGATTCATGTTCACTCATAAAAGAAGCAATTATCCACTCGTTGAATAAGTTCAAAAATTGATTATCTTAAAAGGGTTGGATGAAGATACTAGAGATGCCTTAAATTTGATGGGAGGTGGAGATATAAATAAGTTAGCTTTCAATTAGATTTCTGAGCTTTATACCAACTAATCTCAAACAAAACCTAGAATTAGGAGAGGAAGGTTTGGGAAATATAATGAAGTGGGTAAGCTAATGGAAGAATTCACTAATCTATATATGGATATTCTAATTACACTAAATAGTACTTTAGATCACCTTCAAGCTAAGGTAAATGCAATATAACCCTTAACAATCTACTGTCCTAAGTGTAGATACAAATATGCCCTTAGATACTATCCCCTAAATAAAACAAATGTTTCATCATGTGGGATCTGTGATGCAATAGATCATGATACTAAACATTGCACCCTTCTACCTATTTTAAAAAATTAAATGAAAACACAAGTCCAATCCATTGAAGAAGTAAATTATATCTAAAGACAAAACTTTGCCCCATAAAACTAGGCTTAAGGACAATTTAATGAAAGAAACCCAATTAATCCATGGATGGCACCATGGAATGTTTCAATTCCTTCACCTTTTAGGAATCAACCCCAAATTCTATCAATCTAAAATCCATGGGTAGGACAATATTGGATGCCAACACCCCCATGTATGGTGCCACAGCCACAACCACAACAATAATGGGTACCACAATAGCAACAGATGCCACATAAATATCAATAATAGAATCCATAGTGGAACCCATAGCAATAGTTCACCCAACCAAGAAGACCACTTCAACAACAAACTATAATGCCACCACTAGTTATTCAGCAACAAGGATAAATCAATCAACCCTCAATGCCTACACAATGAATAGCAAATCTAAAAAATAAACAACCAGTACCTATTTATGTTAATGAATAGGAAGAGACAATGAATTTTGGAGCTATTGATTATTGAAACATACATTTAAGATTAGGGAAAACTATACAAAAACTTCTAGTTCTCATTTCTAAGATAGTTGATGAAAAAGCAAAAATAGAATCATCTCAATCAAACACTAGTGAAGATGAAATCAAAATGATCCCTGAAGAAAACAAAGAAAACACTACCACACTAGTAGTTCCTTTTTCTGAAAGATTAAAAGAAATTGATACTAAACTAGAATCAAACTTGGTCCATGAGTTGCAAAAGATCAATATTGAGGTACCCCTACTACAAGCTATTAGGGATATACCTGAATTGAAAAAGATCATCAAAAACCTTTATATCAAGACACCTGGGAGGAAAGTAAAATATCCAAGAACAATTCATGTTGATGGAAAAGTTGTTGATTTATTATCAGAAAAACTATTAGTTCCAAAATATGCAGATCTAGGAAACCTAGTGATCACAGTCACAATCAAAGGTAAAGAAATTCCTAACATCTTGGTAGATTTGGGAGTATAAATTAATGTTATAATAACTGATACTCTCCATACATTATCTCTTATGATAATTCAACCCACAACTACCATTCTTCAAATGGCAGACTAATCTATAACTAAACCAGAAGGGACAATAGAAAATGTTGAAGTATTAATAGAGTCTTGGGAATATCCAGTAGATTTCATGGTCTTACAACAAAAAACAAAGAATCTAGGATATCCCATAATCCTTGGTAGACCATGGTTGGATACTGTAGTAGTATTAATTTATTCTAGGTTAGGAGATATGAATATTTTTAATGGGTTAAAATATAAATGCATCTCTTTGTATCCTCCTACAAAACCATTAACAAATCACATACAAGAACTTTAGGTGGATGAATCAGACAACATATCAAACAATATTTACTCCTTAGCTATGATCATAGTTAAAAAACACTTGGAAGAATTGAATGGAGAAATATACCCAAAATCTATGGACTCTACCAGTCTAAAAGCTACAAACTCTGCCAGTCTAAAAGTTACATACTCTGCCAATCTAAAATCTATAAACTTTACCAATCTAGAAACTATGGACTACATCAGTTTAGGATTCTTAGGTCAGATAGAATATTATAAAACCTCCACTTCTACTTATTCTATTGTTTCCTCACAATATGATCATGGATTGATTCAGGAAAGTGTGTAGAAATTGATAGAACAATAATAAACTCATTTCTTAGATGCATTCCATTGTTATTTAACAAGATTGATTGCTCTTAGAGAAGATTTTTTTGATAATTTAACCATGTTTCATAATCTACTTCCTCATCCATGTCCTTTGAACTCATTGATTAGTGAATTCAAGCAAATAGAATCCAACTACCTAGGCAAAATACCAATCATGGTATTACTTGGAAAGATTTTGAAGATCAATAGTTGGTTAACAAATGAAGAGGAAGATCAACTCTTTGAAGTAATAGAAATACATATGAAGGATTTTACTTGGGACTATACTGACATGAAGGCAATTCACCCTAGCATATGCACTCATCACATTTACATGGAATCTATCAAACCGGTCAGACAACCTCAAAGAAGAATAAACCCAACATTAAAGATAGTCAAAATAGAGATCCAATATTTTTTGGAAGTTGGGTTTATTTACCCCATCTTAGATAGCCAGTAGGTTTCACCTCTGGTAATTATGCCTAAGAAAAATAGAAAATTAAGGGTATGTGTAGATTATAGAGAATTGAACAAAGCAACACTAAGAGATTATTTTCCTTTACCTTTCATTGATCAAGTTCTTGACAAATTTGTAGGAAAAATATATTTTTCTTTCCTAGATGGGTTTAGTGGGTATAAATAGATAACGGTGGTAGCTAAAGATCAAGATACAACCAAATTTACATACCTTTAGGGAACTTTTACTTACTGAGTACTCCCATTTAGACTCTGTAATGCTACAACAACCTTCTAAAGAGTAGTTCTAGAAATATTTTATGGCCTTATAAATGATTGTGTTGAAGTATATATGGATGATTTCACCATTCATTATGGAACTTATGAAGAGGCTCTTACCAAATTCAAAAGAGTATTGATCAGATGTGAAGAACATCAATTATCTTTAAGCCATGAGAAATGTTTTTTGATGATGGATGAAGAAATGGTGTTGGGACACCATATTATTGCAAAAGGCATTCAAGTAGATCCAAAGAAGGTTGAAATAATATCCAAATTACCCATCCCACAAAAACAAACTAAAATTAAGATTTTTTTAAGACATGTTGGTTACTAAAGATGCTTCATAGATAATTTTAGCCAAATATCTACCCCTATGTTTACCTTGGTTATAAAAGATAGTATATTTGAATGGAGTGATAGTTGCTAGCAGGCCTTTGAGACCATCAGTGTTAAACTCATTACTACTCCAGTATTGAGAGGATCAGATTGGACTCAACCATTCTATATATACATAGATGTTGAAAATACATCAATAAGAGTAGTCCTTGGACAAAATGATGAAGAGGATAAGATGTATGCTATATATTATATTAGAAAAAACATGACACTTACTGAAAGAAACTACACCATAACTGAGAAGGAATTCATAGCTGTAGTCTATGAAATTAACAAATTCAGACACTACATAATAGGTTACAAGGTATTTGTCTATACACACCATTTAGCTATTAGATATCTTACCAACAAACCAATTATGGGAGGTATGATTATTAGATGGTTATTGCTCTTACAAGAATTTTATGTTACTATTATAGATAAACTAGGGAAGTCTAATGTGGTTGCTGATTTTTTGTCAAAAATGAACACTATAGGTGAGGAACAACTGGTAGAAGATGACTTTCTAGATGAACAACTATTTACTATTTCATCAAAATCTCTGTGGTTTAATGATATAGTCAATTCCCTCGCCATAGGGAAGTTTTCTCTATAATTTTCACAAAAATAAAGGAAATGTTTAATAAAAAAAGTTATTTGAAATGGATTAATAGAATGTTATTCAAACTTAGACCTGACCATGTGTTTCATAGGTCTATGACAAATGTTGAAGCTTATGATATCATCAGAGATTGTCATGATGAAACTGAAGGAGGTCATTACTTAGCTCAAAGAACCATACACAAAATCCTAAGATCAAGATACTATTGGCCTCACATTCATCAGCAAGTAAAAATATATCTTAGATACTGTGGTGCTTTTTAGATAATTAGATAACCTACTCTTTCAACATAAATTCCTTTATACCCTCATCCTCAAACATTTTTAGAATCATTTGAGAAATAGGGAATTGATTGTATAGGTCATGCGGATCTTCCTTCTAGAGGAGAAAAATCTCTCGTAGTATGTATAAATTATGTGACAAAGTGGGCGGAAGTGAAATTATTAACTCATGCAAGAGAAGAGATGGTAGCTGATTTCTTATATTTCAAAATCATGTAAAGATTTAGTGCTCCAAGGGAGATAGTCTTAGATCAAATACCATAGTTCATGTCAAATATGATAAAACACTTCATGCAAGTATATCAAACTCAACATAGAAAAACATCTCCATACCATCCGTAGGCTAATGGGAAAGATGAAGTCACCAATAAAGAACTAGAAATCATTTTAACCAAGGTTGTTAATTCCAGTAGAAAGGATTGGGCAAATAAGGTACTAGAAGCTGTTTGGGCCTATAATACTACTTGGAAAACAATAATTGGATTTTCACCTTATGAATTGGTTTATGGTAAGAAGCCCTTATTCTCTGTTGAATTTGAATTACAAACTTTGAAAATATCTATAGAAGTAGGGATTGAATTAGAATAAATACAGAAAGAAAGACTCTTACAGCTTAATCAACTTGATGAGATGAGGATGGAAGCACTACAAAGAACTAAATTGGTATAACATCAAAGAAAATTTTGGCATGATTCACAGATCAAGCAATGGAAGTTTTAGAAAGGAGATTGGGCACTGTTGTTTGATTTTAAATTTCAACAGTTTAAAGGAAAACTACAAACAAGGTGGTTGAGAATTTATCAGATTGAGGAGGTCTTTGAAAAAGGTTATATTAAGCTAATACCTATTAATGATAGTATAAGAGATATATTAGTCAATGGACATAGATTAAAGCTTTATCATAAACCTCTCAATAAAGAAGAATTTGTTCAAAAGGTAAAAGATAAATTATCCTTTCTAAAGGACTCTGCTTCTTCTTGGGAAACTGCTTTAAATCAAGTAGTTGTTTTGGAGGACTCTACTTCTTCCAGAGAACCTGCTCCTTCATGATCCTACATACAATATATATATATATATATATATATATATATATATATATATATATATATATATATATATATATATATATATATATATATATATATATATATAGTGAAAATCCTTCTAGGGACACTATTGACAATGCATGCCCAGAAAACTAGCTTTCTAGCTGGATATGCATTACAAAAAAGACTTTGGCTAGAAAACCAGCAATAGCTAAACAAAGGGTAAAAACAAAATATATAAGAAAAAAAATAGAATCTCATCATTTCACTATGATTGGTCTTCTCCATGCAATCAAATTTGTTCTTTCAACACTTATTGACTAATCCATGTAAACTTATTTGTCTAGGAAAAATGGAGAGCAAAGGATAAATCTAAGGTCAAAAGTAAGTGAGACATATATTCTATTTATTTATATTTAGTTAACTAATTATCTTTGATTTAATTAAGATTTATTCTATGGAGATGACCTAAACTTGAGCCTTCCAAAATAGAATGACATGACACATACCATAATGGATAAGCATGCAAACATGATGGTAAAGGTGTATGTCTACTTCATGATGACCTATGCAGTTTTGGTATAATCAATTACATCATAAATAATCATAAATATGGGACATCATAAAGGGGTTCTAAATAAAATGATAAATAGTTGTCACCATCAAAGTGTCACATCATCATTTCATCCAATTTGTAATAATTTGACAAAATGGCTAGCACACTTCATAGAAACGTGAGGCACTTAACTATATAAAGTAATCATGTCAAACTATAGACTGATGAAGTTGTGGAGTTTCACACAAAACATTTCATTTCTATAGATCCTCAGTGATTATTTCCTATAGATTTCAATAGAATCTGGTCTAAATCCTAATTTGAATTAAATAAATAGAGTTGTCTGTATATCTGAGTAGAAATAGGACAAAAAATAAGATTAGATCTAAAGAATGTAGCAATGCTTCACAAATACAAAGCTTTTGTGGAAATGTTTAGAGTAAATGGCTAGCTACCTTTCATTAAAAAGTTCCAAGGTTTCCATGAAACAATGATAAGAGAATTCATCAATAATCTCACACCTGAGTTTTTAGTTGTTAAAATAATTTTTATTCCTATTTCAACTCAAATTATAAGTCAAATCATAATGGTTCCAAAAGAGGGAATGAGAGTGATAGGCAGAATTCCATTTAATGATTTAATTATTCTATTTAATGATAATGATCAAAATGGGACTTCCTGTCTAATAGATTCCAAAGGAAAATCAAAAGGGATTAGTAGAAATTCACTTCTTAAACCTTGAAAATTTGTAGCTAAGTGGGTAATCAAGTATATCATTTGTGAGGGGAAAAATAATCCTTTAGGAGGAGAAGCCATGAAAATATAAATACACCTTAAGTATGGGAGGCAAAACCCTCATTACAAGATTAACCTCCCATCCTTCTTATATGGTGCCCATAAAATTATGACTAAAAATCCTAATGCTGCTCTTAGGCACCATGGCCTTATTCACCTAATTATCCAACATCACTTCCTTCAGCAAGGACAAGAGGTCTAGGAGGAATTTAAGAATAGTGTAACATAACAAATTCCAATTTTGCCTGCACAAGAAACCTCAAACTTACTATAGGAACATTCATCTCCACCTGCTGCATTAGTTGAGAAAACAACTCCAAAAAAGAAATCACATACTATAGTCTCAAAAGAAATCCCTTTTTCTTCTTCTTCAATAAGAATTACAAGATCTCAAATTCCTGTAGTTTCAAGGTCCCCACAAGAACCTCAAGAATCTATAGTGCAACTAATTTCCTTGTTAGGAAGAAGAAAATTGAAATGAAAGGTTTCTACAGAACTTGAGAAGACCAAAGGTTTGATGGTTGATAATGAAATACAACTGAGTGTATCTTAGAGAGTGACAAAATGAAGGAAAAGGTTAATTTTGATAGATGAAGATGAACAAAAGGCTGCAGACATTTTAGATAGTCTTAAAAAGGTATCTCATTCCCACATACATCAAAGTATCCATAAAACTATATATGTTGATAAAACTCCCTTCGAAAGGAAATCTCCAATCATAATAGAGGAGCTAATTCCAAGGGAAGAACCAATCATGGTAGAGGAATCAAGTATGGTGGAACAACCACATATTTGAGTTGAAACTACAATGAATAAAGAAAAAATTGTATGCACAAATGAAAAAGGGGAGTCATTTAATCTAAATGATCCTATTATGTAGTTAATATTAAAGCTTTCTGAAGCTCAAGCTCTAAAGAAATAATAAACAACTGAAATTGTTGACTTGATCAGTTAATTGTAGAATAAAGATCATCTCAACTCATTATTGGTGCAAAAATTGGACACATCTATCAATCATGCAATAAAAATTCACAGATTAGAATAAACAATATAGAAAAATGAAAGTGAACAAATAGACCTCTAGATATATGTAGAAAATCTGAAGAAGGAGAATAGGAGATTTTAGAGTTTGGTAAACTCTTCCAAAGCACCTTCTAATGTTGCACCTTCTCCTCCTAAGGTATTTGTTGACCAAAGTAGTCAAACAAGTTGTCCAGGTATTCCTAGCTTGCAAATGCTAAATCAAATTAAATAAGAATATTTCATACTCAAATAGAAAAACAAAGTTGCAAATTCTTCAAAAAAAATATTGGAAATTGAAAAAAAAATTAGAAGCTAAGGTCCAAGATTTAAAAGAAAATTTGTAGGATGTATGCAAATTAGGGGAATCTCTTTTGGCATGTAGGAATCCTTCTCCTACATATATTTTGTTTTTATTTGAACAATTTTATAGATGGTAGCTTCTGAGGATCTCTTGTCATCTTCCTTACAAGATTTTATAGCCAACAACATTTCTAGAAACTTTTTATAGTGTTGAACTTGATCAGCAGGATTTGCCTTATGAGTTTTATTTACATGATTTGATCATAGGAGACCATGAGCATAATAAGTTATTGATAAACCTTCATGTAAGAGAATTTAAACTGAGGTTATTACATTCTAAATTAAAAAATTAACTAGCATGGAAAATCAAATTTGAGGAGTATACAAATCATGCTAAGACTATAGAATTATGTATCAGACTAGCCTTTCCTATCCCTAGATTGATCAGAAAGAATTTTAACTATGCTTGTTTAAGTGATGAAATTAAAACTCATTACTTACAATATTTATATGATTGTGCTATTTATTTTGACTTATTTTCAAGATAGAGTTTTGATTCAGTGGTGACTTCAAGTGTGAAAAGGTGGGACCAACTTTTAGTGCCTCTTAGAAGATGAGAGGTCATGTCTCCAAATAAATTAAGATATAGTATGAGGAGATTTACCTCAATTTTGAAAATCTTAATAGAGGTAATAAACTTTGGGGGAGAAAATAAATGGATTGGCATGAGATATAGACCCCCTTTTTTGATCATACGTATTCTAGGATGGCAGAGTTGGGCTCCATAATCAGAGGAGTAATTCAATAAATGGAAACAAATGATTCAAGAATATCAGGGGTTTACAAGAAATTTAGACAAGAATATAATAGATAAATTTGATGACTATGATTTGAGTTACAGTTTGGAAAGTAGATGCAAGAGCTATGAATGTAAATGAATATTTTTAGTGGGAATTACAAAAGGTAAAGCCTGGGGGAGATGATGAGCTTAGAATATGGCTCATTATTGAGAAGCTATTTCCCTCAATTCATCTCTCTAAGGATATTATCTTATGCAAATCATATATTGTTAGATAGTTATTACATGGAAATTAGATATATTTTTTGTTTATGTTGAACCAAAGACTAAACCTTTACCTTTTCATTAATGTCTAATACATAGCATGTTTTAGTGATTTTTGTTGTGAAGAATGCTCAGGAAGAAGACACATGCGATGTATAGTGAAATTTCAATTTTGATCTCCATCTAGAAAAATTAAAAACTCACATAAAATGTTTCTATAAAATCTATAGGTTTGTTCCTATAGACTCCACAAGCTTATCTCTATGGACTCCATAGGCTTGTTTCTATGGACTCCACAGGCTCATTCCTACAAACTTTATAGGGTCAATTTCATGGATTCTATCAAGACAAAGCTACAAATGGGGAAGCTGGAGGCTATATAAGATGAAAGAGAATCATTTTAGCTGGAGTCAAATGAGTAAAATACTCACCTACTATTTTGTAGGATTTTTTTTGATAAAGTTATATGTATTTGGATCTTAGGACTATTATAGGATAGTATATCTATTTCATCAAAATAATTATATCTCTTGGAAATCCAATCTCCTATCTTTGGATGAGTGGATCAACCAAGGAATCTTGTCTCTTTACATCATATTTTGGGTTGATTGTATTAGCATAAAATGTTAAACTTTTGTTATTAAAAAGAGAATAGATGAAAGATACGTACAAGCATATTACAAGTTTTTGACATATTATAATCATTTCAATTTTATTTATTATCAATTTAGTTTCTAGCATTGATTAATATTTTTTCATGAGTTTGAGAGGAGTAAGGGCCCACTCTCCTTAGAACCATGAATTGTGTATGGTACTTATGTTATGTTATATTAAATCTTTGTTATAACTAATCAGAATCTTGTTAATGTTTGCATTAATTCATAAAACATCAAAATAAATTCACAGTTCAAAAGGATTTTCCTTATTCCAAATTCATTTCCTTTCTAAGAAAGTGTGTTTTCTTTTATAGCAAAAGTGTGAATCAAATTTCATTTTTAAGTTAAACATCTCCATTTCCATGCAAGCGTAAATAGGAGTGTTATTTTACTTTCAAGCAAAAGAGTGGATTCATTTGATTAAATAGTTACATCTTTTCCTTTGCAGCAAAAGAGTGAATGAATTAGTTTAAGAAACATTTATTTCATTAGTCAAAGTTATAATATGACCATCAAACACCTCCATAAGTAAACTTCAATATCTACCATCCTACACCTTATTGCAGACATCTTTGGACACCAACCCTGGTTGATAAGACATCAATTAAACACTGATTAAATGAGGAGTTGAATGAAACTTGTGATTTGGCATGTATTGAGATATGTGTGGTTGACTTGTGGCTTACATACCTCTTTTATATTCTTGCTAAATTTCTCTATGTTCTTAGTTAGGTTGGCCTATGAAATAACCATGGCTAAGTAGACTATACATAGGAAGTAGTGGTTAGTCTTTGATCATCATGTTAAGTTTTTTGCTCTTAGTACATTATTGTGGAGGTTTCCTCATCGAAGTGGATTTGCTATATTATCTATTATTTTGTTTTTATATCAATTATTGATGTGTGATCTCTCATATTTTCTTATTCTATGTGATATAAATTTATTATGTGTAAACATCTAAGTAATTTTATTATAAGCAGTATCAAAGATTTGATCTGGGCAAGTTTCTTGCAATGTTATTTTTTGGATCTAGTGAAGTGTGACTTATATGAGGGGAAGGAGTGAAAAAAATAATTTGTAATCCAAGAAGAAATAATTTTTTTAACTAGCAAAGTATTGTTCAAAATGATTTTTTGAAAAAAAGTAATAAAAAAAAAGTCTGAAAAAATTGCTTTAAATAATTATAGTCATTGGATTCATCTCGATGAGATGATCATAATGGTATATTTTTTTGGTACACTTTTTTATGCCAAACATTTTTACCCTATTGCATAAAGGTAGTCATTGGATTCATCTTGGTGATGTGATCAAAATGGTACTATCTCTTGGTATACTTTTTTCAAGGAAAAAACCCTCCTAAGGTTTGTATATGGTTGGTCATTCTAAATGGGAATAAAAATGGGGGAAAGAAACTCTTAAGACTCCTTTTGACAGTGACATGGAATCTAGAACTTTAGATTCATTGATTTCTTAACTTTAGGTTAACATAAAGGGTTTGGTGTATCATGATGAATTTGTTTCAATTCAAAATAATGTTTTAGGGATGCATGGAGATATAATGGGGTTTACAATCAATTAAATCATATCACTAATTTATTAGCTACTATTTCATCTCAATTATAGTCAAACAACCCTCCACTTCATCATTTGGGTCCTCCTCTCAACACTAACAAATCTAATTATGGTGTGAAACTAATGTTTCCCAAAGTAGACATACATAAGTTTGATGGTAAGGATCCTCTCACTTGGATTACCAAAATTGATAATTTATTTGATTTGTATCAAAATATTAGTTCTCAAAAGGTGATAGTGGTGTCTTTGTATCTAGAACCTGAGTCGTTCATTTGGTATCATTAGTTGTGTGCTCAAAAGAAAAAGAATGGTGCTCTTACTACATAGTTTATTTTCACTGATGAGTTGTTGGATCATTATCAAAATAATGTCTGTAAGAACTACTTTAGACAATTAGCTAAACTATAGAAAATAAGAAATATGAAGGATTATATTCTTTAGTTTCATAATCTATCCTTACAAGTGAAAGATATCATTGAGGACAATTTGTCTAATCTATTTTTGGGTGGTCTCAAATATATCATCCAATTGGAGGTTTGGATGTTTAACCTAGCATCTGTATTAGAAGCTATCTCATAGGCATGAATAGTAGAATAAAAAGAGATGGTCAAATGGAAAACATTCACTAATAGTCATGATTACACCTTTCTAACACCATCATATCCTCAACCCACCAAACTGACACCTCACCAAATTGAGGAGAAGTGAGATAAAGGGTTGTGTTATGGTTACAATAGCAAATGGAGCAAAGACCATCATTATGCTGGAAAGAAGTTATTTTACATCAAAGATGCCAATGAGGATGATGAGGAGGAGGAGGCACTTGGTGAGGATGAAGAAGGTCCTAAGGAGGAATTTGAAGACTCTCAACATATTATTTCTTGTCATGCCCTTTTAGGTATTAGTACTTCCTAAACTCTAAAGGTAGTATGTTTTCTAAAGAAATATAAGATCACTATTCTGATTGATTTTGGGAGCACATAAAACTTCATCAAAAATAAGTTGGTTTCTCACTTGAACTATTTCATTTATTTTTCTCCAAAATTTTAGGTCATGATTGCAGATGGTGGTACTATCATCTACTCAAAAAAATGCCATAGTATTAAGCTGGTTATGGGAGACTAATTGTTATATTCTCCTATGTTTGTTATTCCCATGGGGGGAGCTAACATTTCTCTAGGATTACTGTGGCTCACCACTTTGGGAACTATTGAGATGAATTTCTAGGAATTATTCATGCATTTTCATTTTGAGAGGACACTTGAGCTCAGGGGATTAAGGGCTAAATTTTCACAACTTATTAGCTCCCATCAAATGACAAAGATTATCCATAAGGGTGCTAAAAGATTTGTAGATCACTTGTTTTCCATAGAATTTCATCCAACTCAGCCATTTATACCTCTTGATCTGAAACAAATGATTGATGCCCATTCAATTATTTTTGGTGACATGTCGAAAGAACTTCCACCTAGTCGCATGCATGATCATGCTATAAAACTTATTCCTATTAGTATACCACCCAACATTAGGACATATAGGTACCCCTATGCCCATAAAAGTGAAATTGAAAATATATTACAAGAGATGTTTGATGTAGGAATCATTCACCATAGCCGAAGTGAATATTGCTCACTAGTTTTCATGGTGTGAAAGATAGCTGGCACTTAGAGGATGTGCCTTGACTATAGGGAACTCAAAAAGTATACTATCAAAGATCATTTTACTATTCCTATCATTGATGATTTTCTAGATGAATTAAATGGTGCTCTTTATTTTAACAAGTTAGATCTACATTTTGGGTAACATCAAATTTGGATCTATGATGAAGACATACCTAAAACTACTTTCAGGACTCATGAGGGCCATTATGAGTTTTTGGTTATGCTTTTTGGGCTAAAAAATACACCATCTACCTTTTAGAGTTTTATGAATACTATTTTTAGGCCATTCCTGAGTAAATTTGTTTTGGTATTTTTTGATGTTATCTTTATTTAGATTAAAAATTGGGAAGACCATTTGCACCATGTGAAATAGGTACTCTCAATTTTAGAAAAACGTTAGTTGTATGTAAGAACTTCTAAATGTAATTTTGGAGCTTGTGAGGTTGAGTATTTAGGTCATCTAGTTTCACATATAAGAGTAAAAGTGGATCCTAAAAAAATCCAAGCAATGGTAGACTGGTTGATTCCTAAGATACTCAAGCAACTAAGGAGATTTTTGGGGCCAATTGGTTAGTATTATAGGTTTGTCAAAAATTATGGTAGCATTGCAACCCCAATCACATCTTTGTTGAATAAAGAATCATTTTAGTGGATTGATATAGCTACTAGGGCATTTGAACAATTGAAATTGGTTATGTGCACCACTCTAGTGTTGCCTACTCTTGATTTTTCCAAGAGTTTTGTTGTTGAATGTGATGCATCTAAGTATGGTATACGTTTTGTACTCATGCAATAAGGTAGACCACTTTAATTTAAAAATCATCAATTGAAGGGTAAAAATATCACAAGCCCATTTATGAAAAGGAAATGATGGCCATTTTACATGTAGTCAAATAATGGAGGACTTATTTCATGGTCATAACGTTTAGGTAAAGATTGATCATGACAGTCTCAAATATTTTTTGGAACAAAGGTTATCATCTAAAGAACAATATAAATTGGAAACTAAGATGTTAGGCTATGATTTTAAAATAGTTTACAAGAAAGGCAAGGACAATGTAGTAGCAGATGCATTATCTAGGAAAGAAAAATCAGTTGAGACATTATTATATGTTATGACCATTCTGTAAGTAGATTGGATAGAGAAAGCATGATCAGAATGGGACAAGGTTAGTGATACCCATGATTTGATTTAGAATCTTCAATAAGGTTTGGGTGAATTTGAAAAATTAACATGGAAGGGTGATGCATTATGGTATAAAGATAGATTATACCTATCTAAGAATTCTCTTCTTAAACAAAAAATATTTTAGGAACTTCATGCAACTCCAAGTGCGGGTCATTCAGTATTTTTAAAAACTTATCATATAATCAAGTGGGATTATTTTTAGGAAGAATTCAAGAGGCTAGAAATATGTGGCTAAATGTATGATCTATCAACAAAATAAAGGAGAAACCATCAAAACCCCAGGTCTTTTGTAACCTTTATCCATCCCTAGCTAATGTTGGGAAGAGGTGTCTATGGATTTCATTATAGGGTTACTAAGATCTGATGGTCAAAATTTTATCATGGTTGTGGTAGATAATTTAATAAGTATGCTCATTTCTATTCTTTATCATAGCCATTTGTTGTTAGTACAATAGCTTCTATTTTTTTCAATATAGTTCATAAATTACATGGTACCCCTAAGATCATTATCATTAATATAAATCCCATCTTCAATAGTAATTTTTAGACTAAGTTATTTGCATGTTTAGGCACCTATTTGGCTCATAGTTCATCCTATCATCCTCAATCATATAGATAAATTGAGGTAGTCAATAAATGTCTGTGTAATGGGCACCTCGGTTGCGCCCAAAACTAACCCAACAGGAACTCCTTATGACTCCTGAAGGTTGGCTGGTATTGCTTTTTTTTTGGTTTAACAAATACTAATGCATGTAACATAAATATATAATTGAAAGCATAGATATACACAGCTGAAATAACCAACACACTGTATTTATATTAATTGAAAAAATGAGTAAATGAGTACAATGTCATCACACAGTAACTCACTAAATACTTTGATGATTGTATGAACATCATTTTAAGTGAATATCCCAGTGAGTGCCAAAGGTGCATTAATTTTGTTCTCCATCCAGCAGAACTACGGACTCTGTACGCTGAAATCTATAGACTCTATAGGCTGAAATCTACGGACTCTACAAGCTAAAATCTATGAACTCTGCAAGCTGAAATCTACAGACTCTGTAGGCTGAAATCTACAAACTCTGTAGGCTGAAATATATGGACTCTGAAGGTTGAAATCTATGGAATCTGTAGGCTAAAATCTATGGACTCTGTAGGCTGAAATCTATGGACTCTATAGGCTGAAACTGCTAGATCTATAGACTCTATAGGCTGAAATCTACGGACTCTGTAGGCTGAAATCTATGGACTTTGTAGGCTGAAATCTAATTTATATGGACTCATGAAAGCTTGTATCTACAAACTCACCTGGATGCTACAAGATTCTACAGTGATGGAACTACTACAGTGATGAGCTGCTATAGTGGTATGAATGCTACAGTGGCATGGCTGCTACAGTGGCATAGTTACTATAGTGGCACAACTGCTATAGTGGCTAAGAGCACAAACTCCAAAGACCAATCCCAAGGATTGATGTCTAGAGTGCTACAAATTAGAAGGACATTTTCAAATTCCCAAGTAGCCTGCAAGCTACAAGTGCAACAATTCTTTTCTTCTTATCCAACATGCCTAAAGAAGCCAAAAACACTTTCCTTTATCCTTTCTCCAAGGGGTGACTCAACTCACTTGAGCAACATGGGATAAAGGATGTACAATAGTTTATTCATTAGAATATTGCTTATGTCTCCCTTGGGTACCACCCCCATAAAGTAAATATTTAAAGTAACACTTAATATCTTTTCATTGGATTAAATGTTACTTTTTACAACACTTTAGGCCTGAAAATATACTAGCAACCGAAATCCGAATGGCACAAGTGATAGCTCACCAAAAAGCTCGCAATAAGGAGTTTTAAATCTAATAATCAAAATTGGCCTCCACTACATCCTGTTAACCTACTAAAAATAGTATGTTTGAAACTTATTAAATCAACTCTATTTTGGCCCAACTAGAAATTAATAGGCCAAAACACTCTAATATCCCTTAAAACCCTTCATTAGCCCTCGAGACCATGTAAAACTAGGCTAAAATGCACACACACTTGGTCAACTGCTAAGGTGGGGACATTACAGTCCACCCCCCTTGAAATTGCTTGTCCTCAAGTAATCTCAGCCCAGCCTACTACTCTATCCTAATAAAAAACTCCATACTCCATAAGCTGTGAAGCAACACCATGGAATCCATAAGAGCCAATGCACCAATCATGTCAATACCTAGGTCCCAAACCAACATGTAGAACTCATTGTAAGTGATGAAAAAGAAGTTTGTCAACCACGTACCCTTACATAACCATCTGTGCATGTAAGACATCCAGTCAATGTGAAGATGAATCCCCATATGCCCATAAACCAACACAAATGGCCACTAGACCTCGTTGTCATAACTTTGATTAGAAGCATAGATGATATCAAATATGTCATCAAACCAATCACTATCACCATCATGGGAATGATAAACTATCTCAGCTGGAGACTCTGGGTTAGGGAATTTGTGCCTCTCATCATTAGAAGAATGGCAAATATCATGAATATGTTGAAAGTGAAGCTTAGCTTGTTCAACCACAATCTTAGATTGTTAGGCTCTTTCTAACCATTTTTCATTCAAAACTTGGGTATATTTTATATCAACTACATCACAATGTATAGACTCAGTCCTATGATAGGAGACACCATCAAAATTACCATGTACCATACTTACCTCTTGTAATCCATTAGTAGGTGAAACTGTACCCTTACTTTCTTCATGATTGTTAGTGGCAACATTATGAGGAAGGTAAAATATATCACTGTTGTTCTCAAACTAAAATTTAGGACTAGTTTCACCCTTTGTGTCCTCTCCTATGTGATCTTCCCTAGAATGATGAGGAATTTCCATACCACGGTGGCTTGAATCCACCCTATATTCTCCATAGTTATCACACATAATTTGGTTGCCATAATAGGTAGATTCCATAATGCTATCCTTCCCATGCAACCAAGTCATTACCTTCGTATCATCATTGATAATTTCTTGGCCAGCACTTGCAACATTGTCTTCATCTTCTCAAGTGTAAGTGCCACAATATCAAGAGGAGGATGTATGATATCGCTAAGCATTCATAGGTAGTCCACTTTCATCAACTTTAATGCTTCCTTGAAAGAATGAAAATGCATATGAGAAAATCCAAGTCCCATTCCCTTTTGTCTTTCCTCCCTGAAGAAAAAATCTACCACCTGAGCTACCATGTAAGTAGAAGGGATAGCAAAGAAGTGAGCAAACTTCATCAATATGTCTACCATCACATAAATACAATCTCTTCCCTACACTCATGGTAGGCCAGTGATGAATTCCATAGAAATGCTTTCCCATTTCCTATCCAGAATGGGCAAGTGTTGTAGTAAACCAGTAAGAAACATGTGCTCTTCCTTATTCTATTGACAAACCACACACTCCCTGACATACCTCTGAACATCATCCTTGAGCCCTCTCCATGAGAAATGCTCTCAGATCTGTCTATAGGTCTAAAAGACCCCCACATGCCTAGCCATAGGTGCATCATGAAATTCCCTTAGTATTGCCTCTATTAAACGTGATGATGGAATCAAAAAATCATGTCCTAAAATTTGATCAACCCATATATCACCTCATATCGATCACCCTGTATATCTGGAGGATGGATTTTAACCTACTACTCTGGGGGTGTAGGAATGATTAAACATTTAGCTACCCACTCCACATCATCATGTCTAAATAACCATTCCATCCTCTTCAATGATACCACCCTGAGCTCCCCACCGGGTAGACCTTGAAGCACCACCTTCTTGCCCTAATGCTGAAACCTCATCTCCAACTTAGCCAAGTTGAAGGTAAACTCTACCAGAGAAGCCATCCATGTCATTCCCAAGATGACATCATAATCACCCATTTCAAATACATAGAAATCATCCTCTAACTCATAACCTTCACCCAATCTAAGGTGAATATTTCAAATCTTTTATGTGCATACTAATTTCTGGCCATTAGCCACCATAACTCTAAATCTAGCATGCTCTTTCATTTTCCAACCCCTCTTAGCCACTAGCTATGCATCTATAAAATTGTGAGTGGCCCCTATATCAATCAATGTAATCACCTTTTGTCCCTATATTGTACCACACACCTTAAAGGTAATTGCCTTTTGGGCTCCATCAACCTAGCTAGGGATTTCTCATCCCTTGAGCTCTCCTTGAAAGCATTACTCTCTTGGCTAGAATCAGAATCATATTATTGCCCCTCATCTTTGACTCCTCAGCTGAAAATTATGCCATCTACTTGGCTTTAGCCTTCAAAGGACACTTGTGACATAAATCCCATAGCTCCCTACACTAAAAATAGAGCTTTTTCTTTCTTAGCTCATTTAGTGACTCGCTATCCAACTTCTTTACTCTCCCTTTTTTGTCTATACATCTTTATGCATTGGTTTCTTGTTCTTATCCTTCTTAAAATTAGAGTACTTTGAAGTGAACTTGCCCTTGTAAGTAAAAGGTAATAAGTCTTTAACCTTCCTGATAACATCCTACAGATTGGGAGGATCATGTCCCTTCACCCAACCATGAAAGGGGTCTGACAGTCCATCTATGAACAACACCATCAACCTCCTTTCTGATATGTCTGTCACCAACACTAAAAGCCTCTGAAAATCTAAAATGTATCTATCTACAGGGCCCCACTATTTAAGCTATGTTAACTCCTTAAAATGAAGTTTAGGATCCTTCATGTCAAATCTATCAATGAGTCTCTTAGTAAACTCTACATAGGTATCTATCTAGTTATGGCCAAGTGTGACCATACCATGGTGCCACCACTCATGGGCATTCCCATCCAAGTGAAATGTAGCATACTTAATCACATCCTCCTCAAGCATGGGATTAAGTTGGAAATAAGTGTCTAACTTTTGGACCCATGTTCACGCTAAAGTCTTCCCTGTACCATCATAATATGGACTAGACAACTTTCCCAACTTCTTCCTCATCTCATAATTTTGTTGTGTGTTTCCTCTCATGGGCATATGCTTTAGTCTAACATCCATATACTCCCTGAAGGACATTTCACCATAAAAATTTGGTCTATCATTTCTCCAATCCTCCAGTATTTGGTCCTATATCTCCTGCTATGTAGGACAAACATCATTTTGGTCATTCTATCTCAGAGGGAACTATGGCATGAGTGGTCTTATTATAGAAGAACCTACTCTAGCATATGTCTAGGATCCTCTATTAATCGATGCATCTCCATTACCTCTATTACCCCATCCACCTACCTGGTTAGCATTATTGCCCAGGTTGGCATTATTGACCTGATCTACTCTAGTCAAGTGTTGTGTAATTGCTAGAGCCATCTACTATAATGTAGCCTATAGCTCCCTTTTACCCCTAGCAAGATCACTAAGCATCATCCTAGTTCTAGGTTCTCCCCTTTCCCCATCTCTATCATCCATGGCTAGTGCTGAAGAGGGTCACCCTCCTCTTCAATCTTTGAAAAAAATTGTAAGTTTGGGTTTGTCTGGTTTCTCCTCAAGAAGTACTGATGTGTTGAATGCATGAAACCTCATAGGATGGCAAAAAAAATAGGATCTAATACCATTGTAATGGGCACCTTGGTTGCACCCAAAACTAACCCAACAGGAACTCGTTATGACTCTGTAAGGTTGCCTATTATTGTTTTTTTTTGTGTTTAAAAAAGACTAATGCATGTAACATAAATATAGAATTGCAAGCATAGATATACACAGCTGAAATAACCAACACATTGTATTTATATTAATTGCAAAAATGAGTACAATGTTGTCACATGATAACTCAATAAGTACTTTGGTGATCGTATGAACATCATTTTAAGCAAATATACCAATGAGTGCGGAAGGTGTGTTCATTTTGTTCTCCGTATAGTGGAACTATAGACTCTAGAGGTTGAAATCTATGGACTCTGGAGGCTGAAATCTATGGAATCTGTAGGCTAAAATCTACAGACTTTGTAGGATGAAATCTACAGACTCTACAGGCTAAAATATATGGACTCTATATGCTGAAATCTATGGACTCTGTAGGCTAAAACTGCTAGATTTACGGACTCTGCAGGGTGAAATCTATGGACTCTACAAGCTGAAATCTAATTTCTATAGACTCATGTAGGCTTGTATTTATGAACTCACCTAGATGCTACAAGATGCTACAGTGATGGAGTTGCTATAGTGATGAGATGCTACAGTGGTATGACTGCTATAGTGGCATGGTTGCTACAGTGGCATGGCTACTATAGTGGCTGAGAGCACAAAATCCAAAGACCAATCCCAAGGATTGATTTCTAGAGTGTTATAGATGAGAAGGACATTCTCAAATGCCCAAGTAACCTGTAAGCTACAAGTGCAACAATTCTTTTCTTCTTATCCAACATGCCCAGAGAAGCCACAAACACTTCACTTTATCCTTTCTCTAAGGGGTGACTCAACTCACTTGAGCAACGTGGGATAAAGAATGTGCAATAGTTTATTCATTAAAATATTGCTTATGTCTCTCTTGGGTACCATCCCCATAAAGTCAATATTTAAAGTAACACTTAATATCTTGCCATTGGGTTAAATGTTACTTTTTACAACCAGACTCTGAATGGCACAAGTGATAGCTCATCAGAAAGCTCTCAGTAAGGAGTATCAAATCCAATCATCAAAACTAGCCTCTGTTGTGTCTTGTTAACCTACTACAAATAATATGCCTAAAACTAAGTAAATCAACTTTGTTTTGGCCCAACTAGAAATGACTAGGCCAAAACACTCTAGGATCCCTTAAAACCCTTCATTAGCCCTCGAGACCATGTAGAACTAGGCTAACATGCACACACACTTGGTCAACTGATAAGGTGGGAACATTACAGTCTGGAAAGATATCTCTATTATTTTTTTTTGATCAATATTATAAATGGGTTCATTGGTTTCCACTTGTTAAATGGTGGTATAATACTTTTATTCATAGTTCTTCCAAAATGTCTCCTTTTTAGCACTATATGGATACCACCCTCCATCCATAACTTCAACCTTGATGGTACATCCTAAGGTTTGTGTAGTTGAATAACATATTCACCATCAACAAGAAGTCCTTATTAGTTTTCATGAAAATTTAGCCATGGCCTAGAATCACATAAAATAGTAGGAAGATCAACATAGGAGTAAGAGGCACTTTGACATTGTTGACTGGGTCTTTATTCACTTATAGCCATATAAGCAAATGTATTTGAAGCAATAGAAAAAGGATAACAAGTTGTCCCCTAAGTATTATGGGCCTTATAATATGTTGCATAAAATTGGTAGTGGCCTACAAGTTAGATTTTCCTTCCTCCATTATCATACATCTAGTATTTCATGTATCATGCCTAAATAAAGTCATTAGACACAAAGTTGCTACCCAAATTGAGCTACTAGAATTGGATGAGGAAGGAAGAGTTATTCTTGATCATGAGGTGATCCTTCAAATGTGTACTAAATAGTTGTAGTCTCAAGTTATTAAAGAGTGCCTGATCAAATGGAAGAATCTATCCTATGAAGATGCTACTTGAGAAGACAAATCCTTTGTGTATCAAAATCTAGAGTTGACTCAATATTGAGGACAATATTGTTTTCAATGGGAGGGGCATGCTACACCCTTAACATTTGGTGTGTCTTGGGATATGTGTGGCCAACTTGTGGCGTACATACCTCTTTTATATTCTTATTACATTTCTTTATGTTAGTTAGTTGGGTCAGTGTATGGAATAGCCATGACTAAGTAGACTATATATACAAGGTAGTGGTTAGTCTTTGATCATCATGTTAAGTATTCTTATCTTAGTGTATTGTTGTGGAGGTTACCCCCTCAAAGTGGTTTTGTTATATTATCTGGTATTCTACTCTACTTTCAACTATTATTGTGTGATCTCTCCTATTTGCTTATTCTATGTGATATAAAATCACTCTATATGAACATCTAAGTAATTTCATTATAATTGCATTTCATACTAATAAATTAATACTAGAGTGATGGAGTGGGAGTGAATTTGGTATGTGTTCCTATCTAATATCACCTTTGGTTAAAGAAAGATGGATACTTCATTATCATGTTCTGGTAAATTAGTCTACACTCTAATTCTTGTGCAAAGAAATTTATTCAAATAAGACACATGAAATATTGAATGAACTTAGGAATAAGGTGGGAGATCTAAATTATAAGCAACCAACCCAATCTTATAGAAAACCTTATATGGCCCATAGAACTTGGGAGCTAGCTTATGATGCCCTTTCATTTTTAGGGAGGATTGCTTGTATGGTTATAGGCAAATAAAAATTATATCACCTAACCTACTTGAAAGGTGCACTCAAAATGGTGATGATCAACTTGTTATTTAATTTTATTTTATGCCATATGAATATTTTCCTATAAGGTGCTGAGGATCTAATCTTGGGTTTGGAGAAGCATGTCAACCTCTTGAACTAGCGAAATATTGGTGGTGTATAAAAGGAACACTAGTGGTGATTTATTATAGACTACTTCATTGGGAGTAATTTTATTTTAAGTGTGGTAGGATTTATTGTACCACCATTTGGTGAGAGGAAGCCACTTTGACCACTGGTGTTGTTATTATAAGGTGAAGCAATGAAGAAAAGTTTCTATGTATTTATTGACAATTTTAGTATGGCCATCTATTTGTGGATGATAGTTGAAACTCATCTTCAGTTGGGTACTAGTACATTGAAATAGTTATGTACAAAAATGGATGGTGAAGGTTGTATCATTATCTAAGATAATGGAATAAATAATTTCATGAAGATCAAAAATTTGGTCCAAGAAAATTTGTACAACTATGGAGGTCATATAGGGATGGCTGAGGGCACAAGAATGACTATATTTGGAGAGGCGATCAACCACAACTAAGATCACTATTTTCCTTCCATATTTAGGGAGCCTCTTAATGAAATCCATATAAATATATATCCATATCCTATTAGGGATGGGCAAGGGTTTGCGTATCCCAAGAATGAGTGTGGTTTCACCTTTGTTGCATTGGTAGGTATCACATTTAGCCATCATTTATTGAATTGCCTTTTTAATTCCCTTCCAAAAAAAGTTTCAGCATGCTTACTCATAATTTTTTATAAACCTTAAGTTCCCTATAGATGGATAAGCATGGAGTTCATTGAATATAGCATGTTAAAGATCTATGTTCTAGGAAAGTACCAAATGACCCTTTTATCATAGATATGCACCATCATAAGAATAATGTGGTGTTGTAGAGGGGTTAGTGGAAAAATATTTAATTATTTGAGATAATGAGGAGTAATTTACATAACCATATTATATAGCATCTAAGCAATTCAAAATAGGCATGTAAATAGCTAAAAGGGAAGCTTGGTCCATAAATGTGCAAGATAGAGCATTAGCCACAATATTGTGCTTAGCCTTATTGTATGTGATCTCATACTCATAACCCATGAGTTTTTTAACCCATTTATATTTTTATGGGGTAGATACTTATTATTCTAGAAAATATGTCAAACTGTGGTGATCCAATTTTGATGCAAAAATGATTCCCTAGTAGTTGTGGCCCCCACTTATATACTACATGCAAAATGGCCATCATTTCCTTAACATAAGTAGAGAGTACTAAATTATTGATAGAAATGGATTTTATTATGAATTAAATATATAATCCTTCTTGGAGGAGAACAACACCAAGTCCATTTTTTAAATATCATTCTTAATAGTGAAGGTCTTGGAAAAATTTGGCATAGCTAGAATAGGGGTATTACACATAGCTTGTTTTAATTCTTCAAATGCACACTCAGTATCTTGCGTCCATATAAAAGAATCCTTTTTCAACATATATATCAACAAAACTATAATATTCCCATAATCCTTAACAAACTTATGATTGTATCCAGTCAGCCCCAAAAAACCATGAAGGCTCTTAAGTGTCTATATATGAGGCCAATTTGTCATGGTAGCTATTTTTTTGGGATCCACCTAAACCTCTTGGCATAAAAAAATATTCCCAATATACTCCACTTAATTTTATCCAAAATCACATTTGGACTATTTTACATAGAGATGATGATCAAAGAGAAGTTGTAGTATGAGCTCTAGATGTTGGAGATGCGTAGACCATGTTTTACTATAGATGAGGATACCATCAAAGAAGACCAAAATGAATTTTCATAGGTAGGGATGGAATTTTTCATTCATCAATACCTAGAATGTTGAATTAGAATTAGTGAGACCAAAGGGCATGACCAAAAACTTATAGTGGCCATCATGCATGCAAAAAGTTGTCTTAGGGATATCATCTTCATGAAGCCATGTCTGGTGATATACAGAGTGGAGATCTAACTTAGAGGGAAAATGAGCACCATAAATCTCATCAATAACACTAATTGGGAATGTATCCTTTAATATGATGTGATTAAGTGCATGGAAGGTAATGAAAAGGCACCATGACCCATATTTTTTTTGGACAAGGATAACTAGGGAAGAATATGAGCTGGTACTAGGGTGAATAATGCCTTTCTTTAGTAAGTATTGAATGAGCATCTTGATCTTAGTATTTTTCTAAAATTGGTAGCATTAAATATTGATTTTGGGAGAAACACTTCTGAGAAGGAGCTGAATATGGTGGTCTTCTAGCCATGAAGGTGGTAATCCCACTAGTTTAGCAAAAACACCTGTATACCTCTACAAAATGGTTTGTAGATCAAAAGGAGTAGTGGAGACCATTGATGGTTGTATTTTAACATAATAGAGCTATGAAATGATTCCATGTGAATTATTTTTAAGAAGATTTTCCATGCGATGTGAAATTATGATGCTAAGAGACCCTAATTATAAGCCTTTCAATGTGTGTTTTTTTCCCATTATTTGCAAACTAAATTTAAAGTTTAATAAAATCCCATAGGATGAGCCCAAGTGTACATAACCATTGGACTCCTAAAATAACATCACATCCACCTAAGGGTAAGGAAAATATCTCAAAGTACAAATTATAATCTCTAATAGAGATATGGACATTATGATACCTCTTTTTGAAAGGTAATGTGCCCCCATTGACAATCATGACTTCAAAGTTAGATCAAGGATGGCTTAAAAAATCAGCCTATTTGGTGATTTGAGGGTCAATAAAGTTATTGGTGCTACCCAAATCAATGAGTATTATGAAAGGGAGCTTCTTTAAGTAACTCCTAACCCACATGGTTTGTTGGGTAGTGACTCCTACTAAGGCATGGAGAGAGATCTATGGCTGGTCTTCCTAAGAAGTAGGTTCCACAATCGATGGAGCTTCTTTTAGATTATTTTTGATATCTTGAGCATATTCAAAAACTTTGGTTTTAAATGGAGAATACACATCTAGTAGGTAGAACTTTTGCTCTACACATTGATGTCCCCATGTGAATTTGTTATCATAATTATAACATAGTCCTTTTTCTCTATGGGCTCACATATCTGCTTTAGTCAAATACTTGATATGAGTGATTATAAGGGATGAAATTATTTGAGATCATTCTGGAGTTGTATTTATAAATGGAGAAAATTTGTATTTGAATCAGTTTTGAGATTTGATCTTATCCTCTATCATCTTAGCCAACCTTAAGGCTTCCATCATTGTGTTGGGCTAGAACATTTTGACCTTCTAGTAAATCACATCTTTTAATCCACTAACAAAGTAATTCCTAAAGAATTCATCACACAATCCCTCTTTATGATTGGCTATTTTTCAAATTTTGTTTGATATTCTCTTATGGTTCTTATTTGAGAAAGTTTAGTGAGTGTTATAGTGAAGTCATAAAAAGCACTAGGTCTAAACCGTTACAAAATTAGGGTGCAAAAATCAATCTATATGAGCTTGTCATGAGCCTTGGTATACCAAGGATACCATTACAAGGCCTCATGTTCCAAGTGAAATAATGAAAGTAGGACCTTCTTGGTATCAAAAGTATTATGTAGACTAAAATATTATTCTACCTAATAGATCCATCTAGTCAGATCTACACCATTTAATCGAGAAAAATTAAGCTTTGGCCCATGAAAATTACTAGGAGATAAAAACCCAATGTCTAAAGAGGACTCTAGATGTCATCTGCTATTCATGGTGGTATGTTGAAGACTAAGGCTAAGAATGTTTTCATCAAGATCTTTGATGTGGGTCTTAAGGATGGCAATTTCATCCTCCATGTTTTTTTCTCTTGTTTGGGTTACTACCATGACTAGAATAAGAGATTTTTTTTGAATGGGTAGGAAAACTAGAGTTAATACACATTTAGAAAGGAAAATTTTTAATTTGGGCAAAAATAGAATCGATAAAGGTACTTTTACTAATTTTTTATAGTGAGAGTATGATTAATGAAGGTGAGGATAATTTCAAGAGTGAAAATGGAAAAACTAGACAATTTATCAAAGAGGTTCAAAGGAGTAGAACAGGGAGATGAACACTATGGAATTTTTTTGAGGCAAATGGAAAAAATAGAAGTTATGGAAAAACCTAAAAAATAGGTAAATTGAGATTTGTGGGAATTAACAGTGGAATCATGATATGGGACCTCAAAGAAGAAAATGTAAGTAATGTAATTTTAGGTGTCTGGATAAAATTTGAGGATCAATGATCCTATAGATGGAGAGATATGGTAAAAAAATGAAAAACATTTTACTCTACTTTTAGTTGCTATGTTTTGTAAGACATGTCTACTAGGAATATGTTGAAAATGATATGATAAGTCTATAGATCTAATATGGTAATTTTCTAATACTCTACTGGTAATATTCTAAAACTAGTATAACAAGTCTACTAATCCACTGATAAAAATATGATATGACAATTTTTTGATACTCTACTAGTAATATGTTGAAACTGGTAGGGCAAGTCTAAAGATATGATATGGAAAGTTTTATGATACCCATGATAATATTCTAAAATTGATATAAATGGTCCCCAAGTTTATGGCTACCTAAGGGTTTAAAGATACCATTCTGGCCACCAATACCATCTAAGTACCACTCTAGAAAGTTTTTGGCCATGGATTTATCTCTCAGTGATAGCTCTTGGTTTTCCTCATAGATGGGAAATACTCAATTAGGAAGGGACCATTACCTATTTCATTGGTAGGTCCTCATAATGGGCCAGCTACGTTGGGGTTCCTATGGTACTCCTCATAATGAGTTTTAGGGCTTTTACCCAAGCACTTCCCACAGTTATGTGGTTAGGTTTTTACCCTGATCTGAAATAGATTATTGTGCTATAGATAATTACTTCAATCAATTATGTAGTAGAATAGAGTTAAGAATTTCTAAAAAATTACTTAAATGTACTATGTAACATAATAGAGTTAATACTTTGTAAAGGAAAAAAATTGGCCTTGAAAAGTGCTCTGATACTAGATGAGAGGATCCTCCTAAAATAAATTAATGAAAATGCATGAAATAGATAATTTATATAATTAACAAAAGTGCTAAATTAATTATATTGATCGTAAACCACTTCGAGGGGGCAACCTCCTTTCAGCAAGCTCAATACAATAAATTTGTAGATGCCTCTTTTGGCCTCAACACTTACTTATATATTAAGTCTAATCTAAGCAACTACTACTTCCCATGAATGTTAGATGAAAAAAAATACTCACGAGATGACTTACAATGAATATGCATCTATAGAAACTAATATACTAACAAAGTAAAGAGAAGGGGTCACACAAGTTCCTAATAGATTTTCCTAAAGGTAGTTATAATCATAGAAAAGGAAAATAATGATTTGCCCATAGGTAGTTAAAATCACTAGTAGGATTAAAAAATATCCTTGTTGGGTGGATAGAGATAATGATTTTCCCAAAGGTAGTTATAAGCATTATCACAATGAAAACATGCCTCATATGGGATGAAGAACGATAATGATTTTCCCATATGCATTTATAATAATTAACCTCTAGATATATTGAAACACAATGATTTGCCCAAAGGTGGTTAGATAAAATGGTAACACAAGTAGGATGAGATACAATGATTTGACCACAGGCAATTAAAATCATTGGCATAATGATGAGAAGATGATGGGAATGTGGAATATGGGGCTTAAATATTGAATATGTACTCACAGAGTAAGAGTAAATTGGTACAAAGGAGAAAGATGAATTTAGGCAAACTGCTAGGATGGAGATGCACGTCTTAACTAGGAAGGAGTAAAATTCTTTTGGGATTTAATTACTCTGTATTTGTAAAATGATTAAGATAGATAAAGAATTTTTTAGGTGTCAAGGAGAACTATCATGTCCTTATTACTTATAATATTTCTTGAGCTAATTTTTTTGTATCACATGATGATATGCATCATGATATAAAACACCATGATAACATAGCCAAAATATGTAGAAAGACTGACACATGATCCAATAGACATTTGAAAATAGTGCACCAATTATAAAAAAACATGATGATAATATTGACATATGATTATGGATGGACTTAAGTATAATGTGCAAGGAACCACTCAATGAATGCAGATATATGAAGTCAAGTCACAATAATGAAAGCAAATAAATATGAAAACAAATAAATAAACATGAAGATAAAACACCCAAAAATAGAAAAAAATATACAATAAAAAAAGAATAGAATGAAATACACATAAATAATGGGTAATCATAGTGTTAGTACCAAAAGAGAATAGACAAGATGGAAATAATTGACCCTAAGATATAAGAGAGCAAAAATAAATAAAATGGCAAAAGAGAAGAAAAGGAAGGGGGTAGCCGAGTTAACTCTAGATGCACTAGGCAAGTGGACACTACCTAAATAGTTCCATGGATGCAAGGTCCAACTAAAAATTTAGGACAAATGTATTTTTCCTAAGAAATGGGATAAAATAAAATGATAATCAAGAAAAACATGATGGATGTCATAGAGGAATAAGGGAAGGATCTCTCGAAATGGCGAGAGCATGGGATGTTAGGCTCATAAGTATGGGGAAACTAAATGACAAGTGGTTTCTTGTGAGATAGCTAGGGATCCCATTATCCTTAAGGCATAAAAATGGTAGATGATGATTTTTTAGTATTTTCTATAACTTTTACAAATGTTTTTGAAAATTTTGAAGCATCTCAACTCAATGGAGAATGATGAGATATTAAATGGTCCAACTCATAAAATGACAAGAGCATTAAAAATTAAATTGCTCATAAAGTGGTAAGAGTGTGACAAGGGGTGATTGAGATGACCTCAACATGAATTGAGTGCTACCCACATAGTCCTAGGGTGGGACCTCAAGTCACTATAGTTATGCCTTGCATCAGAAGAATCTGACTAGGTAGCAACAAGTTCTCAAAATATTCAAAGTAGGCAAACAGAACAATACAACATAGGAATGTAAAGGTGGTACTTCAAGGCATGATAAAGGTGGTGTTCATAATTTGACCATAGGTGGTTATAATTAATAAACAACAACATAGTTTAATGATACTAATTTACACAAAGGTGGTTATAATTAGTAGCATGGAGTGGGGCATTGATTTGCCCAAAGGTGGTTATAATTAGTAGAACTTCAAATGAAATCAAATAAGGAATGAAAGATGCAATTTCTAAATCACTATAATAATGCTCCAAAATATGGCCTCTATCTAGAATACTGAATCAATTACTAAAACTAGATATGAATCTCATTGCTTAAGGTGCTCGAAGAGCCAATATAATGGAACCAAGATAAAATGGGTTAGGTAGGGAGGGGGAAAACAATAGTGATCAAAAGGAATGGTAAGGTAAAATGGTATAGGGCATCGTATAAATAATAATTTTGATATTATGGTACAATGGAAATGGACCTCATAAACAATACTTGAGGTCTCTCAATTAAAAGTAATGCTTAAGGTGTATAATGTTCATCAGCTCATCAAGTTCATCCTCATCTATCATAGTGACACTATATGCTATAGATACATAATTTTCAACAATGATTTATGGGCCTATCCACTTGGGTTTGATCTTTCCCTTGTTATTCTTCTTAGCTATGGTATTCTATTGGTTTTCTTTGAGAACAAGATCCCCAAGCTTGAATTTTCTATGTTTGATTCACTAGTTATAATGTCCATAGAGTCAATTATGGTATGCTTGAAGGCTATTAACAAAGGCCATACATTTCTCATCAAGTAACTATATCTCTTACAAGTGAGCTACTTGATAATATTCATCATCTAAGACATGATTAAAAGAGATGCATAAAGAAGATAACTTGACCTGAATGGGAAGAATGGCCTTAGCTCTATAAACTAAGGAATATGGAGTGGTTTATAGTGGGGTACATTAATTATTATAGTATGCTTAGAGGGTATGGAATATTTGAAGGTGTCAATCACATCCAACATCATTGATAATATTCTTAAGGATGTTGAAAATTGTTTTTTTGGATGCTTCTACTTGACCATTATTTTTTAGGTAGTATGTGGTAGAAAAATGTTGAGTAATGTTGTACTTGACACAGTGATTTGACATCCTTATTTTTAAATGATTTTCCATTATTAGATATAATGTTGGATGGGATACCATAGCAAAAAATTAGATGGTTGAATATGAATTTAGAAATATGTTTTCCAATCATGTGAGGGGTATAGCTTCAACTCACTTAGTGAAATATTCAGTAGTGGCAAGGATGTGTTTATGGCCATTATATGAGGTTGTGTTAATCTTCCCAATGAGATTGAGTCCCCATGTAGAAAATGGCCAAGGTATAAACATTGGTTTGAGTGTTTTGTCTAGGGCATGAATTAGATTGGCATGCCTTTGACATTTGTCACACTTTTTAATATATAAAATTGCATTTGCATATATAGTTGGCCAATAATACCTAGTACATGGGAGATTTTTGGCTAGGATGGCCTTACTGTTGTGCGCTCCACATGCTCCATGAACTTCTTGTAATGCTAATGTTAATTCTATTGAATTTAAATAATGAATCAAAGTTTTTGTTGACCAAATTTGGTTTACATACCAAATTTGGCTAGTCTAAGAACTTAGTAGAAAGAGCAGGATCCTAATTAAAGATTGAATAAATGTCATAAGGAATAGGTCTAGAGTTGAAAAGACCCTACAAAATGTTAAGATTTCTTGGAACAAGTTTGGAAATGCAATGGATCCATCTAGTTCTTCATTGTGTTCATCTAAGCATCTTGAGTCTAGTGGAAATTTTTTTGAGTAGGCACTTTACTGACATCACCATTTCCATGTGTGGATGAGTTAAGGAAAATTGGTCATATGGGTTTATTCACATTTTTACCAAGAACATATGCACCAAGTTTTAGGTCATCCACTAAAGCACATCAAAAGTTATTGAGATCCAAAGCTGGCCTATCCACTAAATTTTGTTGTTTTTCCATATCTATCCATTTTCAAAGAAGTTGAAACAGAGCCAAGTGAGCATCTTGACAAGGCCATATCTCACACATGCAGTAGTTATAAGGGAAAGTAGTCACATGTGTTTGTTTAACTTGGTCCCTAGTCTCTACGTGCTAAGTTTTAAGTCATCCACCAAGCAAGATAGAGGTTATGCATATTTAAAGTTCATTCCTCAGTCAGATTTCATTAAGTTTCCCATACTTGGCCAATGAACTAGACTATTGCTAGGATGTCACATAGGAGCAGATATGGACCAACCAACTTGAGAATTTAATATCTTCAACTAGAAATCTCCTGAGACTAGCAGATCAAATGGGTTTATTCCTTTTAACCTCAAGAACATCTCCTAAAATTTTGGTCACTTCATGAATTTTGTATTTCAATTTATAAAACTTAAAAAATGGACTTGCAATATCAGACATTCATGCTAGCATCAAAATAAAGCTCAAGAAAAAATATATTTGTTCTTAAATTTTATGATATGTGGGATGTTAGTTACATTTGGTGGGACACCAAATGATGATCGATGGCATGTCAAATTTAAGATAGAGTAAGATAACTCCTATTGATCATAAATTTGATGGTCACACAACTATCAATGATGGTCATGCAAACATCAATTGATGCAAGTGAAGACATCATTTTTAAGATCATGAACTAGTTATTCACTTTCAAATAGTGGGTACTAGTTGATCTAATAGTCTGCATGGCATCATCCATTCAGATCTAATGGTGAGTAGAGGTCAAAGGGTCAGTGAATCTCAAGAGAAAATATGTGCATGCCAAGTGTCAATGACATATTCAATTATAAAAGGATTGATGTCTCATAAACATTTGTACTGATCAAAATTGATGAAATGAGATGAGTTAATTTGTCAATGAGCTTAGTCAAATTTTAACAACCAATTAGAATAAAGGAAAGCCCAAGATTCTCAATGGAGCTTGAGGAGCTATTTTTTACCATGAAAACCAAGGTGTTGAAAGATATTTCCAACACCATTGAAGCTCATTCAAATTCCATGGAGTGGTCAGTAGGATGTAGTTCAAGTATGAGGAACATAAAGATAAATATTGATCTCTAGTTTGATAAGTTGTAGTGTGAAGGGTTCTTTCTTGTGATTGGCTCACCGTTTCCAAAGAAGGATATATGTACAATGAACTCTTAGCTCCTATAGAGATAAAGTGGGTCCATTTGGATGTACATGGAGTCCAAAATAAGCTTTGGTCTATGGGTTTATTTTAATATAAAGACTATGGGAGAACTAATGACCTTAGATTGGTTTTCCATGTATATTGGACCATGATCATGGAGTATATATGGGTGATTAATACAAAGGGTCTCATCTATCAATGTTGCCCTATCATCAAAAAAATAAGTGATCCACCACTTAGGCATGGTATGATTGTCAGTTTCAAGATTTGAGGATTTGATCCTCACTAACATATCAAGTAGAGGTGGTTGGATTCCCAAGATAATGACCTAGTGATTGGATAAAGATCATGGAGCAATAAATTCATTTTTAAAGCCTTTAAAGTTGTTTGATAATATTGTGACTCAACATTCTTGAGTCAATGCCAATCCATTAAAAATAGTTAGACCTCTTTCAATGTTGTCTATTTGCTTAGTTCCTTCTCTCTCTCATCCTTTTCTCTATAAATATAGGCTTCTAAGCCTTGAAAATGACTTGGAAATCCATCTCTTTGGCATGAGTAGACTCTTCCAAGAATTGATCTTTTTAACCTTTTGAGATAAATAAAAGACTCTTTTTCATATTTTATTATTCTGGTATAGTGTGTCAATGTTAGATTGATTTGCATATATGGTAGAAATCTTTCCCTTGCCAAATCTTGATCTCACCTAGCTACTAGATTTTATTATTTTATAGGTCATGTTTAGTGTCAAATGTCATTTGATTAAAGTTAGAAAGTTGATACAATGACTGGATAATGCCTTGAAATAGGCCTCTCCATTACTTCCCTTAGGTTTTGATAATTTGGTGAATGTTTGCATGAAATATTAATGCATAAACAACCATTTAGTGTTGCAGATCTAATCTCATTAGTGTTTGTTAGAAGTTTAGATATAATGGATGAATAATCACATTACTGGTGCATCACCTCCTTTACATGTTTTCATGCATTATTACCCATTGCTCTCTCCCTTTTCCCAGTCATAATTTAGTTTAGGTGATAGATCTAAAAGTAAGATGACCTTCTCTAGAGGTTTAACCCTATGATAGGTGACATATAACCTAGGGTCAGTCCCATGTTGGACTAGATTTGAGTAGAGGACCTAAACAATCCCTTTATTAGCTAGGGCGAAAATATAGAACACTAATAGTTTTGGCATGCCTAGTGGGACAATGGAGTTGGTCTTGGTGAAATTGAAATTTCATCAGTGTTCTTCATGAAGAATTTGGTTATTACAAACTCAAGCAATTATTTTTGAAAGTCCAAACAATTTCCAAGTAAGTTTATTTTCATTGCATTATCCTTATGTCATTTTCATGGCTATGTATGAGGAAGATCCCTATGCAATACCTCCTTATCATATTTATTATGGGTCATACCATCCTTGTAATTATCCATATGAACCTTTTTATGAGCCCAATCAACCTTACCAATAATTTTATCAAGGCCATGATGAGCCTTATCAAGTTTCCCATGATATTTATTATCAAGAACATGAATCCTACCTTCCTTATGAACCATATTAGTTTCAAAACCAGATTTCACCTTTCCCATATATATATATATATATATATATATATATATATATATATATATATATATATATATATATATATATATATATATATATATATATATATATATATACATATATATGATGTTGCACATGAATAGACTTATCTCTAAGAGAATATGGATGAGATAGAGCTCAAAAATATAGCATATGTAAGAAAAGTATGTCTAGATTACTAGTATGAAGAAGTGAATGGGTTATTTCTAAGTGTATCCAATGATCTAGAAGAGAGGAATGAGCTATGTATTTTTTTATGTGAAAAGATAGAGGCTAGAGAGAGTTAGAAAATTGAGTTGGATTAGTTGTCTCAAGAACCCTCTTGTATTCCTTACCAGTCTTCTTGTGTTGCTTAATCTCATAAAGTTATTAACCATGTTTAGTGTGAACCAATATAGAATCCTAATTGGAGTCAAGAACCTATTCAAGAATTTATTCATTTGCCTTTGCAAGAGATTAAACTTTCTTATAGTCCCCCTTCTTCAACACTCATACATACCTCAATTTCAAGTTTTCCATGAGGATAAAAAAGTTTCAAACCTTAATGAAGTAATGGACAAGTGGAAAGAGTAGAATTTAGAAGTTCTCAAAGGCTTCTCTTTCCCTCTTCTCCAAAATTCCATTACTCTCAAGACCCCAAAATTTGATCATGATCAACCTTATATGCTTCATACTCCCTCTCAAGTAAATTAATTTCATCACCCTCCCACCGTCTCCCTTCTTCAAAAGGATTCTATTATATGGGAAATAGAGAAAGAGGTTACATTTTCAAGTCAAGATCTTGGGGAATGTGAAGAAGATGATTCAAGTGTGTATGAAAAAGTGTTATTCATTAATACTTTACTTAAGGTACAAGTTGAAATTGAGGTTGTAGCTAATATTGAAGAAACTATCTCTGCTATGCATGAAAAGGATAATCTTGATATGGGAGAAATATATGAGGAATTGGTATAGGCTGAACACATAAATAATATTGAGACATCTCCACTTGAGGATAATCCTATTCAAGTTGATCAAAGTTAATAATAAAATAATGATTGGCAACTATATCTTGAATTTCTATAAGAGATTGAAGATCTTTGTAGAGATATGCTACCCATTAAAGATCATGTTTTTAAGAAATTTGATAAAGAATAACCTATTAAAGATCATGTTGTATCTTGGGTTGAATATTCAAAGCTCTTTGAAGAGATGGATGAACTTGTAGTAGTTGATAAGAAATATAAGGTTAGTCAAGGATAAGACATAGATGAGATTTCACTTGATAAGGTTGTAGTTGACAAGTAACATAAAAAAGATATAGAAGTGTAAGATGAATTTGTCTTTGTTGGTGATTGTTTTCTTGTTGATGGCTCATTTTAGGAGACATTAAGAGAAATAATTGGCAAAAAGAGTGCCTCTTCAAAGGTCATGTTTAATAAACCCCCTAATTTACAACTTGTACCATTTTTTTTAGTGATCAAATTCATGAATTTTACTTTTTCTCTAGGTGAATCATGTTTTTTCATGGTTAATTATGTTAATTTATTTATATTTTGTCCTAGATAAGTGATTTATTATCACATTTACTTTTTTAGGTTAGTTTCCCTACTTTATTTTATTTCCTTCCCTATTTTGGTGGAGTTCATTATATTTTCAATTCAAGAGGTTTCTTACAGTCATAAAATAGATGAGTCATCTATTATGAGTCCAAGATTCATGTACATGGTCTGAATTTGAGTATAACAGGCATGTTACCCAGCCAAGTTGCCAAATATGTTGACCAAATTTGTTCTACATACCAAATTTGGCTAGTCTAATAATCTAGTAAAAAGAGTACAATCATGATTAAAGAGTGGCCCAGTGTCATAAGGAACAAGTATAGAGTTATATAGACCCTAAAATATGTCAAGAGTGCTTGAAATAAGTGTGGAAATGTAAGGGATCCATCTGGTTCTTCATTGTGTTCATCTAGGCATCTTGGGTCTAGTGGTAGAATTTTTGAATAGGTAATTTGTTAATGACACCATTACCATGTGTGGATGAGTTAGGGAAAATTGGTCATATGGGTTTTTTTTTTTAAATTCCAAAAATACTTGTGCAAAGTTTTAGGTCATCTGTCAAAGTGCATCAAAAGTTATGGAGATCCAAAATTGGCCTCTTAGCCAAATTTTATTGTTTTCCATACTTGGCCATTTTTAAAGAAGTTCAAATAGAGCCAAATGAGCATCTTGACAAGGCCATATCTCACACATGAAATAGTTTTAGGGTAAATTGGTCACATGAGTTTGTTCATCTTGGTCCTTAGTTACTACACACTAAGTTTCAAATAATCCATCGAAGTGTGGTAAAAGTTATGCATATTCAAAGTTAGATCCTTTGTCATATTTTTCTTAGTTTACCATAGTTATCCAAATGAAATAAATCATCACCAGGACATAATGTAGGAGTAGATATGCACCAACCAATTTGAGAATTTAATATCTTCACCTAAAAATCTCCTAGGACCACCGAATCAAATGGGTTTGTTCCTTTTGACCTCAAGAACATTCTTAAAAGTTTTGTCACTCCGTGACTTATGCATTTCAAGTTCCAAGCCTTAAAAAATGGACTGACAACATAATAAATTAATTCTAACATAAAAATAAATCTCAAGAAAAAATATATATGTGCTTAAATTTAATGATTTGTGGGGTGTTAAATGACGATCAGTGGGATGTCACCTTTAAAATAGAGTGAGATAAATCCTATTAGGTGTAACTTTAATAGTTGTGTAACTGTTAATGTTGGTCATGATAACATCATTTAATGGGAGTAAGGATGTCATTTTTAATATCATAAACTAGATGTTAGCTTTTAAATAGTGGATCTTAGTTGTTCTGATGGTCCATGTGGCAAGGGCAAGCCTAGGATTCTTGATAGAGGTTGAGGGAATATTTATGACTATGAAAAACAAGGTTTTGTAGGATCTTCCTAATGCCATTGAAGCCCATTAACATTATATGGAGTGGTTAGTAGGATGCCATCAAGTATGAGGAACATAAAGCACCACCATTGGAGCTAAATATTGATCTCTAGTTTAATAATTTATAACATGTAGGGTTCTTTCTCATGATTGGTTTGCCATTTCTAAATAAGGATATGTGTATAATGAACTCTTGGATCCTATAGAGATAATGTGGGTCTATTTGTACCTATATGGATTTTGAAATAATTTTTTGGTCTATGATATATTTTAATATAAGGACTATGGGAAAAATAATGACCTTAGATTGGTTTTTCATCTATAGTGGACCATGATCATGGATCAGATATGGGTGATAAATGTGAAGGGTCTTATCTATCAATGTGGCCTTGTCATTGACAAAGTAGGTGATCCACTAGTTAGGCATGGCATGATTGTTAGTTTCAAGATTTGAGGATTGGATACTCATGAATAGATCAAGTAGAGGTGGTATGGAGTCCTGAGAAGGTGACCTAGTGGCCAGATAAGGATCATAGAGCATTAAATTATTTTACAAAGCCTTTGAAGTTGTGCCTTCTTGATAATATTGTGACTCAACATCCTTGAATCGATGTAAATCCACCAAGCATAATTATACCTCATTAAATGGTATATATCTATTTAGTTCCTTCTCTCTCTCATACCTTTTTCTATAAATACAAGCTACTAAGCCTTGAAAATGAGTTGGAAATCCCTCTCTTGGTCATGAATAGACTCTGACTAGATTTAATATTTATAACATTTTGAGATAAATAGAAGACCCTTTTTTATATTTTATTATTCCAATATAGTGTGTCAATGTCAAACTGATTCACATGTGTAGTAGAAATCTCTCCCTTTTCAACCCTGATCTCACATAACTACTAGATTATATTGTTTTATGGGTCATGCTTAGTGTTAAATGTCATTTGATTAAAGCTATTAAGTGGATTTATTGATTTAATAGTGCCTTGAAAGAGGCCTCTCCATCACTTCCCTTAGGTTTTAATCATTCGGTGAACATTTTCATGAAATACTAATGCATAAATAATAATATAGAGTTGTACATCTAATCTCATTAGTGTTTGTTAGAAGTTCAGATAGAGTGGATGAACAATCACATTATTGGTGCATCACCTCCTTTACAATTTTTCATGCATTGTTACCCATTTCTCTCTCCCTTTTCATAGTCATAATTTAGTTTGGGTGATAGATCGAAAATGAAGCTGAACTTCTCAAGAGGTCTAACCCTATGATAGGTGACCCATAGCCTAGGGTCGGTCCCATGTTGGACTAGATTTGAGTAGAGGACCTGAACAATTCAATTCTCATCTAGGGTGAAAATTTAGAACACCAATAGTTTTTGGCATGCCCAATGGGACAATGGACCTGGTCTTGGTGAAATTGTAGTTGTAGCAGTGTTCTTCATGAAGAATTTGGTGATTCCAAACTCAAGTAATTATTTTTGAAAGTCTAGGTAGTTTCCAAGTAGGTTTATTTTCATTTCACTATCCTTATATTATTTTCATGGCTATTTCTGAGTAATATCCCTATGTAATACCTCCTTATCAACCTTATTATGGGTCATACTACCTTTGCATGTTCAATATGAACCTTGTTATGAGCCCAATTAGCCTTACCAAGAATTTTATCAAGGCCATGATGAGCCTTATCAAATTTCCCATGATCTTTATTATCAATACCTTGAATCCTACCTTTAATATGAACCATATCAGTCTCAATAATAGATTTAACCTTTCCCATATGGATATGATGTTACACATGAATAGCCTTATCTCCAAGAGATTATGGATGACATAAACCTCAAACTTATAGCATACACAAGAAAAGTATGTTCATATTCCTAGTATGAATAAGTGAATGGGTTGTTTCTAAATGTATCTAATGATCCAGACAAGAGGAATAAGTTGTTTATTTTTGTATTTGAAAATATGGAGGCTTGGGAGAAGCAAAAAATTGATTTGGATTAGTTATCTCAAGAACCCTCTTGTATTCCTTACCAGTCTTCCTATCTTCCTTAATCTCATAAAGTTCTTAACCATGTTCGATGTGAGCTAATGGAGATTCCTAGATGGAGTCAAGAACCTATTAAAGAAGCTATTCATATGCCTATGTAGCAGACTAAACTTTCTTAGATTCCCCCTTCTTCACCACTCATATTGTTGACATAGTGGATTGCACCTGAGGTAGGGAGGCCGAGCTCCTGCCTTTCCACACACAACAATGGAAACTCCCCTCTTGCCTATGGGACCAGTGAAGCTAGAGGGGAGAGTCTCTAGATAAGGGCTAGCTCCCTCTGATGTATCTTTTAGGCCCTAGTTTCTCCTACTGCTAATAAATAAAATGAAAAAGGGGGGGATGAAAAGGGAGAGAGAGATGCTAAAAATATAACCTAAGCCTAAAAATGAAAAGGTGATACACCTGAAAAGTGTGACCCACCCAGCCTAAATATACACTTTTCACCAAAAGGAAATGCCCATACACTTCATCTAAAGTGGGAAGCTCTTTTGAAATAGTTAGCTAGGGGTCTATGGAAATATAGGGAGGAAGAAACCACCAAAGGCATCCTCAGACACACTTATGGTAGCCATTTCACAGGCACCTACATTCCCCTATAGACACTTCTGGCAGACCTATAGAAAGGAGACTTCACAATGCACTAGACATGCTGTGATCGATTTGTGAAAGCATGAAAGACAATGATTTAACACAAAAGAAGAAAATAGATATATACTTTAAAGTGAAAGCCCAAATAGAGGTAAAAAAGCTAAGTCCTGATTCAAGGTAAAAAACTGTGAGAGCTCTACCTTACAAGCTTGAGAGATTTTTGGGCAAAGTTTTGAACTAAGGCTGAGAGAGTGGATCCTTTCTCAAATGAGAAATGTTATAATATATAGCAAGAGGGGAAGAGAAATTGTCACTTCTTGGGAAGGATGTTGGTGCTCTTTTTGCAAGTGGCCCATGTGCTTTCTAAGCATTGGGATGAGGAAGCCACTTGAGGATAATGTTGTGTCAGCTCCTATCAGGATTTGAAATTATGATCCACATCATTTTCCTGCTCATCAATGCATACTGAAGAAAAATAGGTCACTCCATTCACTGTTTTTGCCTCTTGATGATTGCACGGTAGGTATTATGTCAACCACTAGAAAAAATCCTTGAATTGACACTTTCCTTTGCCACTTGGATTGCTTCATCTACTTCTATGCTAGGCCATTTTGCCTCCTCTATCTCATTCATCCCTTGAGCTATCTTTTGCTACTTATTTATCTCTTTGGATGAGAGTGCATCCACTTCTGACACGTGTTGTAGTCTGATACTTTGAAATTTAGGAGATACTTTGAAACACAGACATTGATAGATGGTGACTTTTGCCAAGCTGATAATGGGATGTGGCAGCATCCGGTTAACTCAGAGGGTCCTTTGAGAGTCAGGTAGAAGTTAACACATAGCTAGTTTTGCTTACTCTTTCCACTTAACTTAGAGGCTTTGGAAGTAATTTTTTGAGGTATCTATGGAAGGTGACACGTGGCCACTTTCACAAAACCTTTAGCTACCTTAGAAAACTTTCAAGACCCTTTTTGGTTCCTACAGATACTAACACCTGGTAGCTTCCACTACATTTTGAGAGAGGCTTATCTTTGAAGCTTAGAAGAAACCTAAAGCGCCATATGTAGACACTTTTTGTACTCTACTGAGGTAGGTGAAGACATGTGGCAGCATCTGCTTAATTTAGAGGGTCTTTCAAGAGTCAGGCAAAAGTTGACACATCGCTGCTTCCACTTGCTCTTTTCCTTTGATTATTCCTCTGCTACAAAATTTGGCATTTGCATAGCCATCACCTTGAAACTAAATACCCAACGGCTAGTCCATCTCCTTAAACTTGATAGTTTTCAAGACGTCAATGTCCTTAGCAAATTTTGTCAGGCCTTTTCTATAGGTTTTTTTCTTCGAGCCTTTTGTCACGGACAAAAAGTTTGCAAGAATTGTCCCAATCTTTGTTATTCCTTGGCTCCTTTTCTTTCAGGTTTTTTGGCTTTTCTTTGTGCTGGTGGCCTTCCTTTGAATTCCTTTAGACTTTTTGTCTAAAAAAATTCCTTCACACAAAAAGTCTAAAAGAATTCAAAGCCTTAAGTCTTTTCACATCTTTTAAATCCTTCAACTACCTTCGAAGTGTTCCCTACCCTCTGCAAGGGCTTCTAGACCTAGAACTTCCCCTTACAAGGGAACCTACCCTTCAGCTTTGGGATGCTCCTTTGAACCAAGCCATTGAATCGACCCATTAAACCAAAAATGGTTTAACAGTTCAACACTGCGCACCAAGCCTTTATTGAACCAAGCCTTGGAACCTTTCCCATTTGAACTAAAAGCCACTGAACCAAGGCCTTGAACTTTGTCGATAAACTTAAACATTGAACCAATGGTTGAACCAAGTGATGAACCAAGGCTGATTAAACCTAGTGATTGAACCAAGGCTGATTAAACCAAGGCATTGAACTAGTTTAATGGTTCAAAGATGCCAACTTTCCTTGTGATTCTTCTTTAGAAAAGAGCCTAGAGAAGTCTTATAAAACCCATCACTCTCTGAAATTGATTCTTCATGCGCTAAAAGACTAACTTGTAGAGTCGATAAAAATATCCTCTTTGCAGAATCCATAGAAATCCAAGCTCTGTAGAGTCCGTAGAAATAGACCTACAAAGTCTATAGAAATGGACCTATAGAGTCTATAGAAATGGACCTATAGAGTCTGTAGAAATGGATAGATTCATGCAAAATCAAAAAATGAAATGGCCTAGAATAGTTGGGATAGAAGGGGACTGATTTTTGGCCTGTTGGGCAAAAATGGTCAATAAGTTGGTGATTCCTAGGGTAAGTATGCCTGATATGCTTAGAGACTAGTTGCCTTGTAGTCCATTGGGCACAAAGTCAGATGCAGCTTGAATAAAGATCAGCAATAACTCCAAAAGATCCAAGAATCAAACATGAAGCTTTTACCCCACACACAAAGGAAAAAACACACAAGGCTAAAAACACTACCTATGTAAACTACACTTAGGGAAAGTAGGAAAAGAAACTGAAAGCAAACTACTATATACAACTAACTAGGTACATCTGCTTCCCTCCTAGATCAAAGGTAAGACTTCTTAAGTCCCCTCCTTGGCAAGAAGACTTATGGTGCCAGACAAGTGGCTGAATAAAAAGGAGATTTGGTGACCTGCTCCTCTTGCCTGTCACTTGGATTAGCTGGTATCTGAGTGGATCAGATTCAAACATGCTTCCAACATATACGTACTCTATTTGTTCCTAAAAGCTTGTTGAATACTAGTCCTTCATGTTGGTACATTTCATCAAGAAATCAATCACTATTGGCTCATCACCATAAGCCCTTTGATATGTATAGCTCTCTTGCAGTGCATCATGGTTTGACCCATTTCCTTCTACTTCATTGAGGACTCTGTCAGACTCATCCTCTACTTCCTCTTGGCCTTCTTGAAGAAGGGTGACTATTGTGATGTCTAAAATGGAATCACAAAATGATTTCTCATCCCATAGAACATCACCTCTCTATTCAAAGCTCTCTTCTTCAAGGCTTTCCTTAAGGAAGACAGGCCTATCCTTTTCCTCCTTAAAGATCAGGATCTCTAGATGTTCAAAGATATTCTCTTGATCCTCCTCCAACTTAGGCTCCTTAGCATAGTCATCTTCCTCATCAAAACAACAAGGAAGTTCATCAAATAGAGGGGAAGAGAGCTCACCATGCTTATGTTCCTCCTCATATTGCTGGAACATCTGCATGTATGCATGCCCTGCATCTTCTCCATTGTTGATGAGGTCTTCACAAGAAGCATCGATGATGATTTCTTCTTCATTTTCACTTATGACAGCCTCTTGGGAAACTACAAATTGGATCTTCTACTCCTCACTCACCTCTTGCAGAATAGGTTCCTCCTTAAGAAGGGTTGAAGTGACATATGGAAGAGGAAGCAGTCCTTGAGCTAGAATAGAATGATTCTCCTCCTTCCACTTGGCCAACACTTCATCAATATTAGGTGTGGCCTGATATCTCTCTTGGAAATGTGTAGGTGGGGTGTTTTCAAACATGGAATGTGCCATTGGGTCTGAACCGTCCATCACACACTAGCTTAGGAATCTCTCTTTAGATTCTAACTCTGTAATTCTTCTAGCCATATCCTCTTGGAAGTGCCTTTCTTGGAGGTCACCATCATTATCATGAGTAGGAGAAACCTCATCTTCTTCAAGGTTTTGAGCAAAACCTTTCTTCTCCTCCTTCTTGCCCCATGATTCTACTATTTTCTTCCAGTTCAGGATCTCAGAATTGGAATTTTGCTCCTGTGAACAGGTAGCAACTTTGTTTTCTCCAAGGTCCTAGGGTTCCTCCACAAGGTCTAGAAGTTTTATCTCTCTTTCATGAAGCAGTCTCATCTTATCCTCTAAATCTTAAATTTTATTGGCTAGATTATCCTAAAAGAGTCTTTCTTGGAGGTCACCAACATCATCATGTTGAGTAGGAGTAGCTTCAAGAGAGATGTGTTGGTTCATAATGTTCCTCCCAAAGGAAGATTCACAATCTAAGGAATTTAGAAGGTTCATCTCCATGGGGGGTTATTCTAGTCCCTTTTGATGCTGGAAGGCTAGGTGTACAGGATCAAGAGTAGGGTTGATTGATGCATCAGATGAGCTGGAGTGAGTAAGTGCCATCTGATAGAAAGGATCTAGTGTAAAAGAGGGGGATTTCTTTAGGATAGGAGGAGAAGCACAAGGCTAACTACCTTGCATGAACGGATTCCTCCATTTTTTTGCCTCCTCCTCCATGGATTAAAAGGCCTGAGCTTCCTAAACAAACATGCCTCATTGTACATCAGGTCCTATTGATAACCATACTACTCATCTAGTCTATCGATCTCCATTACCTACTTCTCAAACTCTAGCACCACTTCCCTTATTATTGAAGGGCAACTAGGAGGGCTACTTGAGGTGATTCCATAAAAATATGGATCTTGATCATAGTCATATGAAGGGATATAATGCCCATGATTTTGTGTAAGGGAATTATACATACAAAAAGTGATTTCTAATGGCACCAGGCTGCTTAACCAGATGATTCAACTTAGAGTCGCCATTGGTGTTGATGCAAAAGCCTCCAAAGGCTGGTTGGTTGAATAACACACCAAAAATTCTTCAACTCTTTGGATAAAACTTATCCTAGTTGGTCCCACTGGGCATGCCAAAAACTATTGGTGTAGTGGATTACACCTGGGGTAAGGAGGCCAAGCTCTTGCCTTTCCACACACAACAATGGAAACTCCCCTCTCACCTGTGGGACCGGTGAAGCTAGAGGGGAGAGTCTCTAGATAAGGGCTAGCTCCCTCTGATGTATCTTTTAGGCCTTGGTTTCTCTTACTGCTAATAAATAAAATAAAAAAGGGGGGATGAAAAGGGAGAGAGAGATGCTGAAAATAAAACTTGTGCCTAAAAATGAAAAGGTGATACACCAGAAAAGTGTGACCCACCCAGCCCAAATATACACTTTTCACCAAAAGGAAGCACTCATACACTTCATCTGAAGTGGGAAGCTCTTCTGCAATAGTTAGCTAGGGGTATATAGAAATATAGGGAGGAAGAAACCACCAGAGGCATCATTGACACACTTATGGCAGCCATTTCATAGGAACCTACATTCCCCTGTAGACACTTCTGGTAGACCTTCAGAAAGGAGACTTCACAATGCACTAGACATGTTGTGATCAATCTGTGAAAGCATGAAATACAATGACTTAACACAAAATAATAAAATAGACATATACTTTAAAGTGCAAGCCCAGATAGAGGTAAAAAAGCTAAGTCCTGATTCAAGGTAAAAAATTGACAGAGCTCTACCCTACAACCCTAAGAGATTTTTGGGTAGAGTTTTGCCCTAAGGCTGAGAGAGTGGATCCTTTCTCAAATGAGAAATTTTACAATATATAGCAAGAGGGGAAGAGGACTTGGCACTTCCTGGGAATGATTTTGTTGTTCTTTTTACAAGTGGCCCATGTGCTTTTTGAGCATTGGGATGAGGAAGCCACCTGAAGATAATGTTGTGTCGACTCTTATCAAGATTCAAAATTATGAGCCACACTGTTTGCCTGCTCATCAATGCATACTAAAGAAAAAAAAGTTACACCATTCACTATTTTTGCCTCTTGATGATCACATGGTAGGTACTATGTCAACCACTAGAATAACTCCTTGAATCGACACTTTCCTATGCCAATTGGATCGCTTCATCTGCTTCTACACTTGGCCATTTTGCCTCTATCTCCTTTGTCCCTTGAGCTATCTTTTGCTACTCCTTTGGCTCTTTGGTTGAGAGCACATTCACTTCTAACATGTGTCACAGTCCACTACTTTGAAACTTAGGAGATACTTTGAAACATGGATGTTGATAGATGGCAGCTTCTACCGAGCTGATAATGGGATGTGGTAGCATCCACTTAACTCAGAGGGTCCTTCGAGAGTCAGGTGAAATTTGACACATAGCCACTTCTACTTACTCTTTCTGCTTAATGTAGAGGCTTTAGAAGTAATTTTTTGAGGTTTATGCATAAGGTGACATGTGGCCACTTCTGTAAAACCTTTAGCTTCCTTAGAAAAATTTTGGGACCCTTTTTGGTTCCTATAGACACTGACACCTGGCAGCTTCCATTGCATTTTGAGAGAGGCTTATCTTTGAAGCTTAAAAGAAACCCAAAGCCTCAGATGCAGATACTTATCACACTCCACTGAGGTGGGTGAGGACACATGGTAGCATTCGCTTAACTTAGAGGGTCCTTCGAGAGTCAGGTGGAAGTTGACACATGGCCACTTCTGCTTGCTCTTTTCCTTTGATGATTACTCTGCTATGAAATTTGACATTTACACAATTGTCACATCAAAACTGAATACCTAATGGCTAGTCCATCTCCTTAAAATTGATGGTTTTTGGGACGTCATTGTCCTTGGCTAATTTTATCAGGTCTTTTTTGTGGGTTTCTTACATCGGGCCTTTTCTCGCAGACAAAAAGTCAGCAAGAATTGTCCCAGTCTTTGTTATTCCTTGGCTACTTTTCTTTAAGGTTTTTTGGCTTTTCCTTGTGCTAGTGGCCTTCTTCCAAATTCCTTTGGACTTTTTGTCTAAAGGAATTCCTTCGAACAAAAAGTTTGAAAGAATTCAAAGCCTTAAGTCTTTTCTTGTCTTTTAAATCCTTCAGCTACTTTCAAAGTGCTCCTTACCCTCCACAAGGGCTTCTAGACCCAAAAGTGCCCTCCATAAGGGCACCTACCCTTTGGCTTTGGGACACTCCTTTGAACCAAGCTATTGAACTGACCCATTGAACCATAAATGGTTTAATGGTTCAATGGTTCAACACTGCGCACTGAGCCTTTGTTGAACCAAGCCTTTGAACCTTTCCCACTTGAACTGAAAGCCACTGAAACAAGGCCTTAAACTTTGTTGATGAACTTAAATGTTGAACCAATGGTTGAACCAAGTGATGAACCAAGGCTGATTAAACCTAGCGATTGAACCAAGGCCGATGAACCAAGGCCGATTGAGCCAAGGCGTTGAACCGGTTCAATGGTTCAAAGATGCCAACTTTCCTTATGATTATTCTTTAGACAAGAGCCTGAAGAATCCTTATAAAACCTAGCACTCTCTGAAACTGATTCTTCATGCACCAAAAGGCTAACTTACAGAGTTCTTAGAAGTATCCTCTTTGTAGAATCTATAAAAATCCAAGCTCTGTAGAGTCTGTAGAAATGGACCTATAGTGTCCATCGAAATGGACCTGTAGAGTTCATAGAAATGGACAGATTCATGCAAAATCAAAAAATGAAATGGCCTAGAATAGTAGGGATAGAAGGGGACTAATTTTTGGCCTATTGGGTAAAAATGGTCAACACATCCCTCAAGTTTAAGTTATCTATGAGGACAAAAAAGTTGTAGATCTTGATGAAGTAATGGACAAGTGGAAAGAGCATAATGTAAAAGTTCTCAAAGTCTTCTCTTTCCCTCCTCTCCAAAATTCCATTACTCTTAGGAACCCAAAATCTAATCATGATCAACTTTCCATGCTTCATAATCCCTCTCAAGAAAAATAATTTCATCACCCTCTCACCATCTCCCTTCTTTAAGAGGAGCCTATTCTATGGGAAATAGAGAAAGAGGTTACAGTTACAAGTCAAGATCTTGGGAAATGTAAAGAAGATGCTTCAAGTGTGTATGATGAATATTTATTCATTGATACTTTACTTAAGGTACAAGTTAAAACTGAGATTATAGCTGATATTGAAGAAATTATCTTAGGTATATGGGAAAATTTTGATCTTGATATGGAAGAAATCCATGAGGAATTGGTATGGGATGAATTCCTAAATAATATTGAGACATCTCTACTTGAGGAAGAACTAGATACCATTAAGTATAATCCTGTTCAATTTTATCAAAGTGAAGAACAAATTAATCATTAAAAGTTATATCTTGAATCTCTACAAGATATTGAAGATCTTTATAGATACATATTTCTCATTGAAGAACATGTTATTGAGAAATTTAATCAAGAATCATGTATTCAAGATCATGATTCATCTTGGGTTGACTATGTAGAGATCCTTAATGACATAGATGAACTTTCAGTAGTTGATAAGAAAGATAAGGTCACTAAAGGACAAGACATAGATGAGTTGTCACTTGACAAGGTTGTAGTTGAAAAGCGTCATAAAAAGGATCTAAAAGTTCAAGATGAATTTGTCTTTTTTAGTGATTGGTTTTATATTTATGGCTCATTTTAGGATATGTTAAGAGAAATAATTGGTAAAAAGAGTGCATTTTCAAAGGTCATGTTTAATAAACCTCCTACTTTTCAACTTGTAACATAATTTACAATGAGCAAATTCATGAATTTACCTTCTGATCTAGGTGTATCATGTTTTATCATGGTTAATTAGGTTATTTTGTTTATATTTTGTCCTAGATAAGTGATTTATTATGACATTTACTTTTTTATATTAGTTTCCCTACTTTATTTTGTTTCCTTCCTTATTTTGATGGAGTCTATTGTCTTTTCAAATTAAGAGGTTCATTTTAGTCATGAAATAGTTGAGTCATCCATTATGAGTCCAAAATTCATGTATATGGTCTAAATTTGAGCATAAAAGTCATGTTACCCAACCAAGTCACCAAATATGTTGACCAAATTTGGTTTACACACCAAATTTGGCTAGTCCAAGAATTCAATGGAAAGAGCAAGATCTTGATTGAAGAGTGACCCAATGTTATAAGGATAAGTTCTATATTTTTAGAGACCATAAAAAATATCAATAGTGCTGTAAAAAGTGTGTAAATATAAGGGATCCATCTGGTTCTTTATTGTGTTCATCTAGGCATCTTAGGTCTAAAGGTAGAATTTTTGAGTAGGCACTTTGTTGACATAACCATTACCACATGTGGATGAGTTAGGGAAAATTGGTCATATAGTTTTGTTCACATTTGTACAAAGAACAAATGCAACAGGTTTTAGGTCATCTACCAAATTTCATCCAAAGTTATGGAGATCCAAATTTTGCCTCTTAGCCACATTCTACTACTTTCCATACTTAGTCATTTTCAAAGAAGTTCAAATAGATCCAAGTGAGCATCTTGAAAAATAAATATCTTACACATGTATTAGTTTCAAGTTAAATTGTCACATGGATTTGTTCATCTTGGTCCTTAGCTTTTATGCACTAATTTTTAGATCATCCACTGAAGAACAATATAAGTTATGCATATTCAAAGTTGACTCCTTAGTTAGATTTTGATAAGTTTACCATACTTAGAGAAATGAAATAGAACATCACCAAGATGTCACACAAGAGCAGATATGGACTAGCCAACTTGAGAGTTTAATATTTTCACCTAGAAATCTCTCAAAACTAGTGAATCAAATGGGTTTATTCCTTTTAACCTCAAGAACATCTCTTGAAAGTTTGGTCACTCCATGACTTTTGCATTTCAAGTTCCAAGCCTTCAAAAATAGACCTACAATATAAGACATTCCTACTAATGTCAAAATAAAGTACGTGTAAAAATATATCTATACTTAAATTTGATGATCTATAAGACATTACTTACATTTTGTAGGATGCAAAATGATAGTCGATAGAACATCAAATTTAATATATAACAAGACATATCCTATTGAGCATAAATTTGATGATCATACAATCATCAATGATGGTTACATGAATGTCATTTGATGGGAGTGAGGATGTAATTTATAAAATAATTAACTAGCCATTATCTTTCAAAAAGTGGGTCCGAGTTGATTTAATGGTCCACATGGCATCATACATTTAGATATAATGATGAATGAAGGTCAAAATGTAAACAAATTTCAAGAGCAAATGTGTGTGTGAAAAGTGTCAATGATGCATTCAATTAGCAAAGGATTGATATCTCATAGGGATTCATACTGATCAAAATCACTAGAGTGAGATGAGTCAATGTGTCAAAAGGCTTAGTCATATTTTTAAAATCAATTAGAATAAGGGAAAGCCCATGATTATCGATGGATGTTGATGGGATATTTTCAACCATGAAAAACAAGATTTTGTAGGATTTTCCTATTATCACTCTGGAGTGCACCCTGTTTGAAGCTATGTAAAAAAAACCCTCTCTATAGCTGATACAATTGGATATTATTAGATTGTGGTTGACTATGTGTTGAGAAGAACCTCCAGAGAGGGTTGGTTCCCTTAATAGTTATCTATTAAAACTAAACTATTTTAATTTTTTGGGATGAAAAGGGAGAAAAAAACTAAAATGGGAAATCCTATCTAAATAGGGTGATGCATCTGAATAATTGATATTCTTTAAAATATTTTTGAAATTGAGTAAGACAAACATATGAATCCAAATAAAAAATCTACATTCAATCTTAAACATTAGTGTTTCAAAAGAAGGCCTGAAAGAAGTATGAAAAGCAAATTCAAATCCTAGCTCTTCAAATGACTTATAGAGGATAATATTTTCACAATAGGTATGGAAAGGACTTGAAAAATGTAAATCATATGCCACTTGTATTCTGTTACATATTTAAACTACACTCTATTTTGATCCAAAAAACATATGCAAAAAAACTTCTTTATCTGATAAATGGTGTCAATTACAATTTTTACTCTGCTTCAAGAATTATTGAAAAATGGCTTCAAAAAGCCAATATATAAGTATAAAACCTTAAGTAAATCCAAAGTGGCATGGAAAATATAAGGAATAGTATTATTTGATTTAAAATAAGACTAAAATCCTTTTAAAATATTAAATAAAGGCTTAAAAAAATTCCAAGTCTTCAAAAATTACATGTTCTTCATTTTTGGCATAGAATTGAGAAGTGGGGGGCCCATGTTGACTTGTCAAACTTAATTACATGAAAATCATGCCATAAATTGGAAGATAAATCCATATTAAAAGTGGGTTTAAGTTCTTTAATTTCCTTATCTTGCATGAAAAGCATGGGAGATGCATGAAACTAGTCAACTAAAGAGATTTGACCCTTAAGAACTAGTTAACTCAACTTGAGCTCAATTTGCATGAATTGGAACTTATGTATTTAATTTATAATGATATATACATTTTAAAAACATATATGACATGTTTTAACTCTAAAATTAGTTCATTTGATATATTTTCAATGCCATTCTTTACTTTCTTGATTGACCAATTAAGCCTATTAGTCCAATTAGGCCTTATAGCCTATCTTCCTGAATTTGGACTCCATTAAACCTACAAAAATATGCCATGAAACCTTAAAAAATAATTATATATATTTTTAAAACATTTTACATCACAATATATTTTATTTTGATGAGAAAACACCCATCATTCAGTCAACAGGGTTGACTAAGCTTATTTTGCTTCATTTTCTTGTAGACTGGCCATTTTGATTGAGCTGATTGGGACACTTCTGAGATGATTTTTGAGAAAATTAAAATTTTAGAAATAAAAAAAAGTATTAGTATTTGATATACATTTATTATATTTCATTTAAGTGTCTTGTACTTCATTTTACATATTTTTTCCACAAAAAACACGATTTATTCCATCATCCGTATAATTCCATGCATAAAATTGACATTTTTTGAATCCTCTATGAGTTTACTTGAAATTTTAAATTTTTTTATTTTTATCCAAGATGATATATTGGAATTAAAATCAAATTTTTATAGAAATATTTTTTTGAGGGTTTATGAGGGTTTTGAAGCTGAATCTTCAAAATGATGGTTCATGAAGTATAGATATTCAAATTCAAAAATATTTCCATTCATGTGTATCGCACTGACCCCTATAACATATTCAAAAATATTGGGTTCCCATGAAAAATATATGAAAATTTATCATGTGGAAAAATTTGCGTGTGGGGTTTTGATTATATTCCAAGCTGCCTATGCTCTTAATGATTATTTATAAAGAAAATCCCTTTAAATAGTCTCATTTTTTCATTAATTATAATTAAATATGGGTACTCAAAACTTAAAAATAGAGTTAATCCAAACTCCACACGTGGTGAAAGATATGATCATCTGAATAGGAGGCTTGGAAGGGTGTCTACAACTACGTTTTTTTGAAAAAAATCATCAAAATGAAAATAAATCTTCACCTGATTCCAAATTATTAAAATAATAATCATGGGGTATTTAAAATTCTATAAAAATAATTTGAAATCACATTTTTCTTGAAAAATTAAAAAAAACTCCTTTTTGGCCTATATGTTTGTTTACTTGCAAAACCCTATATGAGCATGGTTTGATTAAAATTTAGTGTTGTGACAATATTTAAATTTATTATTGTGATTTAAAAACATAATTTTATACTTTTCAAACTTTTACCTAGACTTAAAAGCTTCTATAACACTCCAAAATGATGCATGCTCCAATGGTGATCTCTAGCTAACATGTTGAAGACTGTTACAAAACAATGAGTATCTCCACTCATCAAATGGCCATGAAATTTTTTCAAAATATTCCTCAATTCATGATGACCTTATGTACAAAAATTGAGGTCTTGAAATCACTTGAAGCTCTTAGAATCTTTAATTTCCTTCAAAATTGACACCCTGTGCATGGATTGTTTGCATATTTGAACTTGACAATGCTCTTTTGAAATGAAAATTACCCATTTAAAATCCATTTTTTTATATTTTTTACCAAAATTATTGATTTTAGGCCATAATTAATTAGTTTGACATACTGCAAAGGGATATTGGTGAGATTTATGAAAGTTTCAAATGATAGGGGTAGTAATTTGACCTTGACAGACCAAATTAATAACAACTTTGGTGAATTTTTGGGGTTTACCAGCCTAATATTCAAATAAATCTAACTTTATCTATGAAAAAATTGGATATACAATGAATATTGGGAGATCTTTTATAGGCAAAGACACAAACAAGACAACTGGCACAGACAATAACAAACATGTGCACGTGTGCACTTAGAGGAATGGAAAACAACCAGTAGAAAGGAAAAAAAACTAAAATCATGTGCATAAAATAACTTATAGGAAATAAAAAATAATAATTCTATTATGTACAAACTAACCTCCAACTTGCTGGCCCTCTTAGATCAAATGAAAAGCTATTTGATGCACCATGGAACTTTGAAACATGATTGCTTCTTTTTGATAGCCCTCTTCTGCAAATGGGAGACTTATATGTTCATGTGTTCTATATGATGTATACATGCCTCCAAATTCCATTCTTAGGTGCATGGATTGAAGATATGGATCTAGGATATAATCATTTTCTTTCCATATTATCCTTTGTTGCATCAAAAGTGTTATCTCTACCTCATTCATAGGTTGATCATGATTTGACACATTATCATTCAATGATTGTAATGGAAATTTAGTTAGTGTACCTATATTTATTTCTTAATTTGACTCAATTTGGAGTGGTACTTTGTCAAAATATTTATATCCTTGATAAGCATCCAAACATGGTTGTAGTATGACTTTAATTTCTTTTCGATGAGCAATAGAAATGGTACTCTTTACAAGACATTCATCAATCTCCACTTGGGGTGGAGATGGAACATCAAATTTTACACAAAAACTCTCCAAGTCATCCCAAAAGTCTTCTTCATCATGATCAACTGAAAGGACATGAAATTCATTTATAATTTTACCATTATAAACATGTTGATCACATATTTCTACCTTTTGGATAGAGTCATATGAAGGTTCTTTATCTACTGCACTTTCTTCATCTTCATCAAGAATATTCTCCATCTCAGCAATGGCTATATGTAAGTTATCTTCATGGCTTCCTTTTTAAGAAATATTTTTTTGTACTTAAACTATCTTAGCTACTACAAACTCTTGAGAATCCTCCTGCAAGTCATCTTCTTGTTCATCATGAAAAACTGAATCATTTTTGTCCTTGTCAAGTGGTGTCCCAACTATGATTTCTTCTTCTTGATCACTAGAATTATCATCATTCTCTATCTCTTTAGTTGTATCTTCTTCACTTTCCTCACAAAGAAGAGGTTCTTTCTTTAATAGTGGCATGGTAAACCCCCAGAATTATTCAATAAGATGTGAAATATCTACAAAACTAACCATAGATACCTAATTTTGCTCATGAAGTTTCTCTTCTGGGATCACCTTCACCTCATCTCTCTGCACTTTTTCTTGAATGGTTTTCCATGAAGGAAAGGATTTAGTCTTTTGAGGAGGAAGGGATGAAGGCTGAATGATCTCTTGTTTGAATTGAACATCCTGAGTGATGCTTGATTGTTCCTCTTTCTTACTTAACTCCATGATTTGGTTCCAAGATGGAAAAGATAAAATCATTTTTAACCTTTTGATTCTGGTTCTCCTCCTCTTTCCTTGTCTTCATCTCCAACTCTCTGATCTGCTTATCAATATTCTCCTAGAATATATTCTCTTTAAAGTGGTCAGTGATCTCAATAACAAGTTGTGCCATAATAATCTCCTTTCTTTAGATGTTCTCTTGGATACAACTCCAAGAAGGGAAGGTCGGAGAAATATATGAAAAATTTGGCAAACTCAAAGGGACTCTTGAAATGGTCTCTTGAGAAGGAATGGATGGCATATAAGAAGAGTGAGGCTGAACCTATTGTTTCTTAATGCCTTTTAGTTTGTCTTCAATACTTTGAATGTAACCACCTACATCCATCATCTCATTAGTGAGATTTACCCAATTTACTCTCTCAATAGGTGCCCATTGTTATTTTATTTGGTGTAATGACTCTCTCAAATCATGAATGTGGTGAGTATGGGTATCTTGGCCATAATATCTCTGTGAATACAATTCTAGTACATGTTGTTGAAGGCTCACTAAAGTTTGTTCAAGTGCTGTTATAGACTGGGTAGCTACAAAATGACCATGATTAGACTAGTACGAGGCAATATTATGATGGATTGGATATTCATAGGAAGGATTTGGGTATTAATCTTACATATATGCTTTATATATATCCTTAAACTCTTTATGATGATCATAGTGTGCCTGGTCAAACTGATTATAGTGAGGATCATATGGATTTGTACTGAAATAAGCCATTGGAGACCATTAATAGATCAAATACTGAAATTAATAAATATTTAAATGATGTCTGATGTTCATAACCAACTTTTAATAACTAATAGTTTCACTAATATTTTGAATGCCTCCAAAGGTTAGTATGTAGAATGAGGTCCCACCGGGCATGCCAAAAATTGTTATCACTCTAGAGTGCACCCTGATTGAAGCTATGCAAAACACACCCTCTTTTTAAATGATATAATTGGATCTTCTCAGATTTTGGGTGACTTTGTGTTGAGAAGAACCTCTAGAGAGGGTTGGTTCCATTAATATTTATCTATTAAAATTAAACTATTTTGATTTTTTTAGATGAAAAGGGAGAAAAAAACTAAACTAAGAAATCATGTCTAATTGGGATGATGCACCTGAATGATTGATATTATATAAAATATTTATAAAACTAAGGCACACATATAAATCTAAAAGAAAACTCTGAATCCAATCCTAAACATCAGTGTTTCAAAAGAAGGCCTGAAAAAAGTTTGCAAAGCAAATTCAAATCCTAGCTCTTCAAATGAACTGTAAAGGATGAGATTTTCATAGTAGATGTGGAAAAGACCTAAAAAAATGGAAAGTATATTCCACTTTTATTCTAGTACATAGTAAAATTATACTCTATTTTGATCCAAAAAACATATGCAAAAAATATTCTTTATTTGATAAATGCTGTCATTTACAATTTTTGCTTTGCTTCAAGAATGATTGAAAAATGGCTTAAAAAAGCCAATATATAAGTCTATAACCTTAAATAAATACAAATTGGAATCAAAAAGAGAATTATTAGTCCTTTTTGATTTAAAATAATACTAAAATACTTTTACAATATTAAATAAAGGTTTTAAAATCTTCCAAGTCTTCAAAAATTGCATGTTCTTCTTTTTTGGCATAACATTGAGAAGTGGTGGGTCCATGTTGACTTGTCAACCTTAATTTCATGAAAATAATTCCATAAATTGGAAGATAAATCCATATTAAAATTGGTTTTAAGTTCTCTAATTTCCTTATCTTTCATAAAAATCATGGGAGATGCATGAAACTAGTCAAACTAGTCAACCGAATAGATTTGACCCTTAGGGACTAGTTAAGTCAACTTGAGATCAGATTACATGAATTGTAACTTATGGATTGAATTTATAATTATATATAAATTTAAAAAACATATATTTCATGTGTTCACTCCAAAATCAATTCATTTAATATATTTTCAATGCCATTCTTTACTTGCTCGATTGACCAATTAAGCCTATTAGGCCAATCAGGCCTAATAGCCTATCTTCTTGCATTTATAATCCATTGAAACTAAAATAATATGACATAAAATATTAAAAAAACAATTAAATATACCAATATAAAAAATTCTCATCACAAGATATTTGATTTTGATGAGAAAACACTTGCCATTCAATCAATAGGGTTTACTAGGCCTATTTTACTCCATTTTCATGTAGACTAGCCATTTGATTGAAATGGTTGGGACACTTCTAGGATTATTTTTGACCAAATTAAAAGTTTAGGATAAATAAAAAGTCTTAGTATTTGATATCCATTTATTATATTCCATTGAAGTGTCTTATACTTCATTTTACATGTTTCTTTACAACAAAACATGATTTATTCCCTCATCCATACAATTTCATGCCTAAAATTGACATTTATGGAATAATATCTGAGTTTACTTGACATTTTAAATTTTTTTAGATTAATTCAAGATGATTTTTTGTCAATAAAATTAACTTTTTTCAAAACTTGTTTTTTGAGGGTTCAGGTGGGCTTTGAAGCTGAATCTTCAAAATGATGGTTCATGACGTAAAGACTCCAAGTCATAAAATATTTTTATTTATGTATATAAAACTTAACCCCCTAATTTTTTTTAAAAATATTAGGTTACCATTCAAAATATATGAAAATTTATCACGTGGAGAAATTTTCATGTAGGTTTTTTACTGTATTCTGAGCTACCTACGCTCTTAATGATTGTTCATAAATAAAATCCCTTAAAATAGTATTAATTTTTCATGAATTATAATTAAATATGGGTCCTCAAAATATAATAAGATATTTCATCCAAACTCCACATGTGGTGAAAGATATGAGCATCTAAATAGGAGGCTTGGAAGGGTGTATAGAACTATAAAAAATTAAAAAAGCACCAAAATGAAAATGACTCTTCACCTACTTCCCAATTCCTACAAAAATAATTATGGGTCTATAGAATTATCTCAAAACACTTTGGAAACACGTTTTGCTTGAAAATTCAAAAAACCCCTTTTTGGCCTATATGCATGTTTGCTTGCAAAACCCTATATGAGCATGGTTTGCTTAAAGTTTGGAGTTTTGACACTATTTAAAGGTATAATTATGATATAAAAACATAATTACATTCTTTTAAAACTTTTACATAGACTTAGAAGCTTCTATAACACTCCAGAATGATGCCTGCTCTAATGGTGATCTCCAACAAGCATGTTAAAGACTGTTACAAACCAAAAAGTATATCCACTCATCCAATGGCCATGATTTTTTTTCAAAAGGTTAAAAAAGTAATGATGACCTTGTGTAAAAAAATTTAGGTCTTGAAATCACTTGATGCTCTTAGAATCCTCAATTTCATTCAAAATTGGCACCCTATACATGTACTGTTTGCATATTTAAACTTGACAATGCTATTTTGAAAAGACAATGACCCATTTAAAATTCATTTTTGACATTTTTTACCAAAATTAGTGATTTTAGGCCAAAATTGATCGATTTGACCTACTACAAAGGGATATTGACAAGATTTAATAAAGTTTTGAATTATAGGGGTAGTAATTTGACCTTGACATGCCAAATTACTAACACTTCTTGATGCCATTGAGTCTCATTAAAACACCATGGAGTGGTCATTAGGATGAATTCAAGTATGAATAACATAAGGGATCATCATTAGATCTAAATATTGATCTTTGGTTTGATAAGTTGTAGTGTGCAGGGTTCTTTCTCATGACTGTTTCACCATTTCTAAAGAAGGATCCATATACAATGAACTCTTAGCTCTTGCAAAGATAAATTGGGCCTATTTAGACCAATATGGAATATGAAATAAGATTTCATCTATAGGTCTATTTTAGTTTAAGGACTATGTGAAAATCAATGACCTTAGATTGGTTTTCCATCTATAGTAGACCATGATCATGGAGCAAATATGGGTGAATAATGCAAAGGGTATCATCTATCAATGTATCCCTATCATTGACAAAGGAGGTTCTCTATCGCTTAGGAATGGCATGATTTTTAGTTTTAATATTTAAGGATTTGATCCTCATGAATAGATCAAGTAGAGGTGGCATGGAGTCTTGAGATGATGACCTAGTAGTAGGATAAGGATCATGTACCACTAAATTTTTTTTCAAAAACTTTGAATTTGTGCCTTCTTGATAATATTATGTCTTAACATCCTTGAGTCAGTGCTAATCCATTGAAAATAGTTATACCTAGTTCAATTTTTCCTGTCTACTCAATTCCTTCTCTCTCTCATCCCTTTGTCTATAAATATAGGATTCTAGAGCCTTAAAATGACTTGGAAATCCCTCTCTTGGGCAAACTAGACTCTACCCAAATTTAATCTTTGTAACCTTTTGAGATAAATGAATCTTTTTTAGATTTTATTATTTTGGTATACTGTGTCAATGTCAAATTGATTTGCATATGTGGTAGAAATCTCTCCCTTGTCAAATCCTGATCTCACCTAGATACTAGATTATATTATTTTTTAGGTCATGTTTAGTGTCAAATTTCATTTGATTAAATCTATCTAGTGGATAGATTGACTGGATAGTGCCTCAAATTAGGCCTCTCCATCACTTCTCTTAGGTTTTGATCATTTGGTGAAATTTTGCATGAAATAGTAATGCATAAACAACCATTTGGAGTTACATATCTGATATCTTTAGTGTTTGTTAGAAGTTTAGATAGAGTGGATGAACAATCACATAACTAGTGCATCACCTCCTTTACATGTTTTCATGCATTGTTACCCATTTTTATCTCCCTTCTCCCAATAAGAATTTAGTTTAGGTGATAGATTGAGAAGGAATCCGGCCTTCTCTAGAGGTCTAACCCTATGATAGGTGACCCAAAACCTAGGTTCAGTCCCATGTTGGACTATATTTGAGTAAAGGACCTGAATAATCCCCTTTTTAGATAGGGTGAAAATCTAAAACACTAATATTTCTATCAAAACTGCAACATTAGAGGGTTGGCCCAAGTAAGGTTTATCTTGAAGATTAGTGGGTAAAGTCATTTTCTTATTTGTAGGATAAGTCAAGTGGTATAGTTTTTGGAAGCACAACCATTAATAGGGGGGTTAATTAGTGTTCAAACATTTCGTTCAATTCCATTAATTTTTCTTTAACCATTGAAACTAGCAAAGAGATATTTTAGTGCATAGAAGAGCAATCACATCAGTAAGAATCAATATATAAATACATGAACACAAGGTATATGTGGGAAAACCTCATGGGGGATAAAACCACATGTAATAATATCTTATAATCAATGAATAAACATTTATTGAGGTACTAACCCCACAAGGAGCACCAACCCCTCACTAGTTAGGCACCAACCCAATTAGTCCTTTTGCAAGCTCAAACTTGAAAGGATGATCCAACCCCATAAGTGAATTGGTACCAAAATATCCAATTCAAGGAAATATTTTAAATATCTAACTTTTTATGCATCTCCAAATCCCTTCTTGACTAAGCACCAACCTAGCCAAGATAAGCTTGATTACCTCAAGACACCTTGTTACTCAAGCAACAAATGGTGACCTCTTCTTTAGCTATTCATATTATCTATATGGATTCCACTCTTTCTCATATACTTGAAACACACCTATAATATATATCTAATATTATCTTAGTATCCAATCAACTCACTTATCTCTCCTTAACCTTCTACCCCTCTCAAACAACCTTATAGGCTCATTAGCTCAATATGCCTCTTCTAGGATCATTAGGTCAATTGACCATATCATCTACTTAAATAATATCTAACATATTTTAGTGATTTATAATTTTCTTATTTTTTAATGTCTACATGACCTACCTCTGCTCCTCCATTTAGCTCTTTCATTCGCTTGTGTTCTCAAACTTCTAACTAGCTCAAATAGGCCTTGTTTTTATACCCATCACTTACTCTCACCCATATTAGTTGGCAAAAAAACTTACAAAACTTGGTTTAACATTTTAATTATTCATAAAAAAAGTTTCACACAAGAAAAAATCATCATATATGTCTGCTAATGCTTATTTATACCAAACTCTCTATTAGGCCTTAAGGAGACCTAATGCAATTATGTTCGTCTTAAACACACGTTACACTTGGACCCCTTGTAATATTTTTAGCCTCTAAAAATTCATGAAAAAATTAAAATATAACTCAAATATACCATTTATATATTCCTTGTAAATTCATACCACTTTTTAGACAAAATCACTCATTGATCCATGCCATTACACCTACTAACCATTAGGTCTGTACACAAAGAAAAAGTCTACCTCACACAGATAAAGCATACAATAAATTTTACCAAATAAACACATAAAAAATAACATTTAAATAGCATTAATTACCTTATGGTAATCACCATGTCCATTTTAAATCACTAAATAGGCCAAAATACCTCAAAAAATAGCTTTTAGAAGCTCACTCAGAACTACACATAAGCTCCAAAACCTAGTCAAAAAACTTTGAGTACAAACATTTTCATAGGCAATTTAAAACAATAAATAATAATGTTTAATATAATTTTTAATATATAAAAAACATAATATGCTTTTTATTATGTCAAATTTGTTAAGATGACATAGGAACATCAAACTCACTACCCCACAAAAATTTGTCAAAGACCCTAAAAACAGTCTTGAAGAATGTTATATTTATCTCATGTAAGGGAAATTTAATGAATTATATTTAAAATTAATATTTTATTTTTTAAATATATATCACCCTAATATATATATATATATATATATATATATATATATATATATATATATATATAATTTATATATTATCAAACAATGGTCTTTCAGATCAATTTTTCAAGTTACTCTCTCACTTTTCTTGCACATCTAGATAGGTCCTTTTGCCTTTCATGTTTCAACACATTAAACTATCTTTCCACCTTATATAAAGAATTAATAGATAATTTATGTCTAAAAAAACAATTTAAATTGAATTAATTCATTCAAATCTATCAAAATTACCCCAAAATTATCTCTCCAAGATGACTATAAAGAACTTCTTGTAGTTTCAAAAACATAGTCAAGAAGATCAATCTCAAACGAACTGTAGCTATACATTCAAGGAAGAATCCACATATGTATGGAAACCATATGACCTTAGGGTAATAATTAAATCCATTTTAAATATTCTATCAGCCTCAAAACACTCAAAAACACTCCTTCCAAAAGCTCACTCTATTCTACCAAAAATGATGAAAACACAATGAACTTTGACAAGAAATAAGTTCACTTTTACTGTCATGACAAAATTACACTTGGAGGTTATTAATTAATGAGTCTAATACTAATTTTATTTTTATAAAATTATAAATTTCTCAATATTTTTGTCTCTACATGCATTTTTTTTCACACTGGTGTTTCTGGTTTTTATCATAGTTAATTAGGATATTCCACCACCTAGAGGATGATATTCATGAAGTATACTCAAACTTTTCCTTTTAATCAAAATTTATTTGACAAATATAATTCATTATACAATAATTTATTTTATTATTGGTATAATTCATACACAAAGTCATTTTAAATCCAATGTCATATTTTTAAATTTCAATAGCTATTTCTTGAGGCTTAAACTTGACAGTTTCTGGCACATCACAGTCTACTAGAACAACTTTGGAGGTATATAACTTGAGCTAGGAAAAAATTCAAAACACCAAATTTTCAAGGTACATTATTGGAGCTATGGACAACATAACCATGGTAACCTTTGACCAATTTTGAATTTTTGAGTACCTGTAATAAATGAACAAACTTGCTTGGTTATTCATATCTCTATGATGTGCAGTGATGGTCTAGCTTATTTTAAGCTAGAAGATGCATGTTTATCTCTCAAAATTAATAAATGGCACAAGAAAACTTCACCAAGACATATATGTATGCCTTATGACCTCCTAATTACCCTCCCTTATCTACAAACACTTTGTACTCATGCTAAATCTCATATACAAATAGTTCATCATCACCATGCCTCAACAAACCATTTTCATGCTTAACAACTAGGCCATAAAACAATAATACTAGGTATAATACCTCTTTGAGACCTTTTTTACACTATATATTCACTTTTAAACTTATTATCATGCCAAATTCAATCTCAACTATTGACACAAACAACTACACATGCCTGTAATCACTCTTTTTATCATCACTCACTATGCTTCACAAGACACTTCATTATATCAATTCATATATCAAACTTATCAGGTTTAAATAATCATACTCATATCAATTACCACTCTCACCTTGACATCAATGATGGCATAAAACATATGACATCAATGACAACTTACAACAATCTCCTCCTTGGTCATTGATGGCAAACCACATTGATGGAAAACACACTTCAAGATGACAATCCTTTCACCCAAAGAAATTTTCCATTAATTTTATCTTTCTCCCCCTTTGAAATTAATGATAAAGGTTCTCTACAAATATCACCTTGTCTTTTCACTCCTAGCTCAATAATTCTACCAGAGAAAAAAATGACTAAATTCTTTACCTTTGAATGATTGAGATGTTATCTCTTAACTTGACCTTATTCTCATCAACTTGACATATGAATATCATGAATTCAAAATAATTCCTTATCAATCATCATATTCTCTTGATATTTCCTTGCCACTTGATCCTTAGACCTATTCCCCCTTTGTCCATGCATACTTCTCTTCACTCTTCTCAAAAGACTTGAGTTAGCTCCCCCTAACTCCATGTTCCACCTAGATCATGTAATTTGAAACCATATGACAACTATTTATAATAAATAAATAACTCATTTTAAACATTTCATCATGTAAACCTATCCCTTTATGACCTAATGAGGTCACCTTGATATCAAAGAAACATTACATTCAATGACACAACCTCAAAGGAATACTATAATTGTCTTCTTTCAACTTTACAAGATTCATGTGATGCTACAAGACAATTATCACTTTCATAACTTTATGAACATTTTCAAGTAAAAAGAACTTGTCATATCACTCTTAGAACACCATAAGACCTTGGATCATATGAGTAAGCAAATTCTACCTTTAATAGCATTAGTCTTGTAGACCAATCTTTAACTCATACCTGTTAGTTCTGTCATTGGCTTCTTACACATCAAATTGATTTTACACATGAATTATAGGAATGATGTGTTCTAAATCAAAATTTTCAATCATTACATTTATCAATCACTGAGCTCTAAAGCCCATGAATGAGTTCTTTTTCCATAAGAAAACATACCTAGAGTTTGCAGTCATAGTTCACCTTGAAACCCTCATATCTTTATCTTTTGAGTTAGACCTTATGAAAAAGGATAAATATGAACATACATGAATATTTTTAAAATTATATATTACCTTAATAACATCTTCAAATACTTATAATGCTCACTTTAAGTTACCATGAACACTACATAACTCACAAGGATATCCCTATCTACCATTCTCAAGGAACAGTCAACTTTGAATAACATTTGCACCATTTTAAATGCATTCCAAGATTATAAACCAATATTAATCAAGATTAATAGGTATTTATAAATATCCTTTAGAAATTAGATCCATATATAATCATCTATAACTCATCCCTAAACACATTCTCACTCTGATTATTTTTTCTCATGGTCTTAATCATTAGGCCTATTTAGCAATAAGCCAATTTCCATGACTAGTTTAGCAAATTTTTGGTATAAAAAATACTTATATACTTTTAATTGGAATAAAATGAAAGTATTATACATCATCTTCCATTCATTTTCATGCTTTGACCTGGTCAACTTTGCCTACTACATAAAAAATCCTAGAAACAAGGATTCTTTTGTGGCTTATACTCACTATCATAACAAACTAAAACCATTAGAGATAAATTTAGGATTATTATACATGTTACAAGAATCATATTATCCTTAAAAAATAAATTTTGTCACTTTCCAACAAGATCTTTCCAATTGGGTCACTGTGAGGCTTTTGAGAGGTTTTTAGACCAATTTTGATTCTTAACATTTGTTCATATAGATATGTCATTAAAACCACTTCCTAATGATTAGAGAAAAATATTATGAAACTTTTACATCTATCCCCCAAATCATAGGACACCATGCAATTGTCACATGTGCCAATGAGCATAAGAAAAACCTTCTTGAGCTTGGAAACCTTCATTTTACATGCATAAGAGACCTTAAAACTCATTTTATTGCTTCATCCTTCAACACAAGACCTTAGACTTGGTAAAAACCCTTGAAAAAATATTTAAAACATAAATTCATGCTCATATGTTCTATACAACCTTGAAAACTAATCTTGACCCCTCATTAGGCCACACTAGGTTTCCTTGTATATTAGGCCTTAAATTGCCAGTCATGCTTAAACCTTGAATATACCTTAAAATTATCTTTTAATACTCTCAATACCTAATTAATATTACATGAATAATTTAACCATTCTTACATAGGGTCACAATCCTCTAAACATGATCATGATGCCTCATCATACCACCTAGGGTCTTAGGACAAGGTCTATGAGAAGACCACCAATGAAGGACATACCCTTTTAGCTTACTCTAAGAGTAATATGAATAAATAAACACATTTTTAATATTACCTTAGCACTTAATTTCACACCTTCAATATATTACACATTTATATCATCATTACCATGCCTACTTACCTTTAATATTGATCATTAAGCCCTATTAGGCTAGTTATAATATAGGAGAGGTTTAGGTGTAGATCTAGATTGAAGAACCAAACACCATAGGTTCACTTTTAGATCATCATAAATCTCTTATACCTTCAATAACATTCCTTAATACTATCCAATCAAGACTCTATGTTTATATACAAGCATTTCATCAACTTTATACTACTCATGCATCTTGGCTTACTCCTCAAGCACTCTTGTAGACTTATAGACCTCTTGAATACCTCATTCTTCAAATTATCTCTTTATATATGAATTCGGATGCAAACACCTTCTCATTATGTAACTCCTACCAAGGATTAATAAGTATCCACCAAGCTTTCTTCTTCCACAAGCTGATAAACACATTGATCTTGCAACATACCTTCACAAGCTTAGTTATTTTGTGCTTCTAGGATCACCTTCAAGCTATCAAGCCTCCTCCAAAGGACATAATATAATAATAAATGTTATAATCACAACCACTAGGGGTAAATTAGTGTGAAAACATTTCATTTAACTCCATTCATTATTCTTTAACCATTCAAACTAATATAGAGGTATAGTGGTGCATTAAAGAGCAATCACATAAGCAAGAATCAAGATATCAACTAACATAAACACAAGATATATGTGGGAAACCCTCATAGATGCTAAACCCACTACCAAACCACTTGAACTACTATCTTATAAATAATGAAATAATATTTAGTAAGGCACAAAACCTACAAGGAGCACCAACCCCTCACTAGTTAGGCACCAACCCAACTAGTCCTTTAACAAGCTCTAACTTGCAAGGAGGCTCCAACCCTCTAAGTGACTTGGAACTAACCAAGCCACTTCAATAAAACTTATTAAATCTCTACCATGCAATTTAGTTCCAACTCCCTTCTTGACTAATCACCTTTTTCACATAAATTTTTCTTTAATTCCTAAGAATAAAGTTGTAAACTTAAAAGAAAGGTGAGGTTAGTAGACCCTAGATGTGGTTTGCACTTCATGATCTATATGGTTTTATATAATCCTATTTAGCTTTTGAGGATGAACTATAGATAAGAAAGTAATAAATAAATTTTTTATTAGTTAGGTAATTGGGTAGATTATCTAACGAGCTAGATCTAAGAAGCATAATATTCCTTGGAGGATATCAATCCATGCTTTTAAATAATTAAGTTATGGAAATGAAAGATAAATTACTTGCATAAATAATAGAAGATGCTGAAATCAAATACAAGAATTGATTGAAAAGAGATGAATTTGACTAATTATATCAATAAACTATTGGATATTAATTCTAAATAAATAAGACATGGTTTTAAAAATAAGGTGATGTTCTGTGATGAGGTGGAGAGTTAGAAAGTTGGATTTGGTTAGGGTCTAATAGGTCAAATAAGATTGATGTTGGAATTGACACACAGTAAACCTAAATGGTTGGGTAATATTTTAGGTGGTTAGGTAACCATTTTTGGTTAGGTGACCATCAGTAGTTAGGGGCAAACCATTGGTATTTAAGTGAATGTTGATGACTACTGTCAGGTTTGGCTTAGGTAAAAACAAGTTTAGTTAGGAAGGCTGGAGAGAAGTTATAGAGAGTGGGTTGGGGAGAGAAAAAAAGAACTAATTACTAAAAATAGATAATTATCTTTGTTATTGGTCTGAATAATGTTGAGGTTAGTGGCTAAAACCTTATTTTAGACCCTAGAACAATTCTAGCAGAGTGATGATAGATTGGATATTGATTGATGAGCAAAAACACTTTTGATCTCTATCATGGTTTTTAGTTTGCTGGAAGAATACCTAAATAATAACCTCTAATTCACAAGACTCTAATGACTACTCTCTCTCTCTTTCCTCACCTATCACCTCTTTATATAGGAAAAGGGGAGTGATGAAATAAGAGGTTTAACAATAAGTTCAACTAGCTAATTAATTTTATTTTTAAGTTGTATTGATTACACATGCAGATCAAACAATTAAAAATAAAAAATGAAGTTTTAGTTGAGTGGAAGTTAACCCCTAAGGTGGTTAAAGGATAACCATCGATATTTAAGGATACATCATCAATGGTTAGGTAACCATCGATGATTGGGTGACTATTTGTGGTTAGGTTCAAAATAGTGGCAGTCAAGAGGGTAAAGGTAAAATGCTCAAGGTTAGTCATTGTGACTTAGGTTTGGTAGTTAAAAAGTTATAAAATGGTCCCAAGGGGGTCTAGGGGTGATCTAAGGGTTAGTGAAACATATATAAATATATTGTATAGTTTTCTAATGTCTACATTTTGCCCCTTTTTGTTATGCAATTTGTATCTACAAGCTTCAAAACAAAAAATATATGGTGGGTCAATGGTTCAACTGGTCCAAGTATGGGAATAGGTGTTCCCCCTCAAATTGGGAATCTATGAGGTAAAAAAAGATGGTTACAAGTTTGATAAGTGGTTAAGTGGGTGACAACATTGGTTGTATTGGGTATCGAGGCACATATATGTGCAAAAAATGTGACTGAATATAATAACATAGATCGTGCATAGACTAGACTGCCATAATTGAAATGATTGGGTAAAAATAAGGTTAGAACTAGAAGGGAAAGTAAAAAGTAGACCAAGTGACCACATTTAGGCATGATCGTTATGTTTATACTCATAAATGCAAGTATCTTAGGCAAGGTTAGTGTATATGTAGGTATCAAAGGTAGGAAGTGAGCTCAGGAATACATAATTGGTTGGTGCACAAAAGGTAGCATGAGCTCAAGTTTGTTAAAGATGGTAATGTAATTGTAGTGGTAAAAATGACCTAGCTAAAGTCATCAGAAAACATGAAAAGGTTGGGCCAAAATAACCAATGTCAAGGTGATGTGGTTGGTTATTTGATTGGTGGAGGATGTGTAATCCAATGGTTGGTAGTGAGAGTGTTGATATGATGAGAAGGTGGTGCAAAATGGTGGGTGGGATTGAAAAATACTAAAGGTTTCTACCATCGATGGTCAAGGTGGACCATTAGTAGTCACTAAGTGACTATCAATGGTCATACATCAGCCCTAAAAATGTGATGGTAAAAGTTCTACCAAGGGTTTTAGTTGCTCATTTGAAAATTGGTGACTCGTGACTCTTACATTCTAACTTGAGTGAAAATGAATAGTGATGTTTTGAGCTTACAAGTTGAGTGACCATGTGGAGTGAGTGAGTTTATGGTTTTATTTACATTATTGATTGAGGTGAGGTGGAGGTTTAATTGATGAGGATGCATAGAGGCTAAGGTAGAGTAGGAGGATAAGTAGTGGTGGTTTTGAAGGAACCTCCATGATGGCAATCATGGAATGAGGTAGGTTTTTCAAATAAATTTATTTATTACCTAATTTGGAAGTTTTTATTATTGTTTGGTGGGTATGGGTATAAGTTTAATGGTTTTAAATTTGGGGATTTTGAGAATTAGGAGATGGGTAGGTAGAATGGTGTGGGAAATAGATAGCTAGGATGGGTGTAGTGTAAATTTTTTAGATTTTGGTGTTGATTTTAAGTAGTTTTACCAAGTCATAAGGCTTGATTATCATCGATGATCACTACATAGTGACCATTGGTAGTCACTATCAACTAGGGATGGTCAATAGGAGACTACCAAATAGTCACAGTGTAGATGGTCAATAGTTGACAACTAGACCATTAGTGATTGATGGGCAACCCATGATGGTTTCAAAAGGAACCACCATAAATTGACCTTTGATTGTCAGTGTTTGTAAGAAGGTTTATAAAAATGGGGTAAATTTTATGGTAGAAGGTTTAATCTGAGGGTTTTTATGTTAAAAGTAATGGTTAAGGGTAGGGGTTAAGGGTTATAAATATAGTGAAGGTGTATGGTTTATAAGAAAGAAGGTAAATAAGATAGGTAAAATTTTTAAGGTAGGATGTGGTTGAAGGTAATTGGTTGTGTAAATTAGGGGTATAGTAAGATTGTTAATGGTGTGTTTAGGAAAGGGTTAAGGGTAAATGGTTGGGTATATGACTTAGGATATGTAGAGCCAAAGGTAAGTATTTGGTGTGATCAATTTAAACAAAGGTTATGTAAAAGAGGTGAATAGGTAAGGTTAGAGATAGAGTTAATAGGTAGTAGTTCATTGGTGATGTTTGAAAAACTAGGTGAACTAAGGTTTATATCAAACCTTATAGATGAGGGAATAGCTATAGATGTGAGATTAGTTGCCCTAAATCCTAGATGAGGTATCTCAAGGGATGATTGACATGGATTGGGATTATATGACTAAGGTGGGCCTCAACAACATGAGATACTACCAACATGTGACATATGATGTAGCTATGTTAGTGGCACTCAATGAGAGATGTGATCCTACCACTAACACATTCTTTATTCTAATAGGAAAGATCACCATTCTACCTAAGGACATCCACTGGATAGTACACTTATTGATATGGGGTGAGTTGATATACCACATTAGCAATGATGAGAGAGACAAGCAAATGGATCACCTTTACAGAGAGGACCTTGTGCTAGTGAGGTGGAATTTGGGAGGATTACATTATACACCTCTATATAAATTGGATAGGGATAGTAGATGACTATTCATGATGATGATAGTTGTTACATGTTATGCACTGCCAAATTCAAGCAGTGGGAGATTTTCATACTTATTGTTAGGGGTTCTTATGGAGATGTGGTTAGATCATATGGTATTTACATGGGAACCTATATTATTAGTTTAGATTTATCAAGAGTTGTAGGGATATTGTGACCATAGGAGATATGGGATCAATATTGGTTTTGTGCTATATTATTGTGCCTATGAGAATATTAGGGTACTAAAAATTGGGGTACTACCATGGCACAATATTTTTCATATGAATTTCAAGGTTGGTTACATGAGGTGGAGAGGTGATTATGCTCTCGCAAGATTAGGAGGAGCGACACATGACCTAGATTGGTATTGAGACAAGATAGAGGAATTGATTTAGGGTGAGCTCATTAAGCACCCATATGTTAGATTTATAGCATGGGTAAGCTATGCTAGACACATGATTCTAAAATTATCTTGCTTATTTTGATTTTTATATCATCTCATTTGATCAAGAAGTTAATTGATGTGAGAAGATTCTCATGAATTGATATGCTTGGATAAATGCTTTACTCATCCATCCTTCAAGGGAGTGTTCTAAGTTTATGAGATTTGTTTAAGGATTTTGATATGTATCCTTTAAGTGAGAAATATAAATTACATGGAGAAATTATGATTGGTTTTGGTAGTTGTCCTTTAAGGGAATATTTTGGGAATGCTTGGAATGACCCATAGAATACATGATTTTTTTGTTTGTATTGTGAATTGATGATTTTTTTCTATTGACATTGATTTTCTTATATAGACTTGAAAGGTTCACCTTTATGAGGGTGGAACTAGAGAAAAAAAATTGATGATGGGTAAAAGAGATTTAAGTGATAATGACCATGGTAATCCATCTTATAAATGGATGGAAAGTACCATGAGAACCATGCCATGGGTAGAGTTGTGGTACCCATGTTCAATATTAGGAAAAGGATGTAATGGATAATCACATGATTCAGTTTTAATAAATTGCCCTTAAAATAAGGTAATACATGCGAGTGAAAATAAGGGATGATCCCAATTTAGACAAACGGTGAGTTTGAACCTATTTCACAAAATAAAGGATGTAGATGCAAAGCATTGAGGGGCTCAAGTTATGGTTTCCCTTCAAGAGAGGACAATAGGTAAGCTCTCAATCTATAATTATGTGTTATGATATAAGGTCTATGTAAATTGAAATAAAAATTACCTCACTTGATTTTCTCCATATTAGTTACATGTTTATTTTCCTTTAGGATGAGGTCTCTAATATTAAATTTTCACACTTTGAGGTGTTTGTTATAAGTGTACTTGATTCACTATTGATAGACATGAAGATGGGTAAGTGAGGATAATTGACATTCATTAAGTATTTTAAGTTAGGCCTAATGTTCTTGATGATAATTGCCCTTAGAAATTAGATCTTGTAAGGATATAAAAAGAAAAGGAATTTAGACTTCAAGAGGCAAGATAGCCTTTGCTCCAAACACAAGAGATAAAGGGGTAACACTCATAGGGGTTTTAATGCTAGTAAGATATGCCCATAAAGGGAAGGGAATGTGTAAATGCCAATCCTAACTAGATGCATTAATCATTTTAGTTAGCATGTTGTTGAAAGTTTTTTTAGAAGATTTGGCCTATCTATTTACTTATGGATGATAAGGTAATGTTAACTTGATACTGAAAGTGTCACGAATACCTTGAACTTGTTTGTTCTTAAAATATTTACCATTATCAATGATTATTTTATGAGGAACATTTAAATGATAGATAATGTGATGGTTGATAACATTGATAATATTTATGGCCTTGGTTGAGATGAGGGGAATAACCTCTACCCATTTGGTGAAATATTATATTACAATTATGATAGAACTATGTCACTAAAAGAATGGGGGTTAATTTCACCAATCAGATCCAAACCCCATTATGAGAAGGGCAATAAATCTTTGGATACTTAGAGATTATGGCTAGGTGCATGATATAAATTGGTATGTTATTGACATTTAACACAATTATTCACATAATAAAAACAATATTGGTTAAGGGTAGGCCAGTAATAGCCAAGGAAAAGGATACATTTAGTGATAACTAGACCACTAAAGTGTCCTCCATAAATCCCATAATGTGTTTCCCTAATAACATGAAAGGCTTCATGACTGTATAGGAAATAGAAGAGGAGACCATCAAAGATATGTTTATAAATGATTGAACCTATTATGGTATAATGTGAGGTGCTCTAAATAAATACTCATCGAGAATTCTTAGAAAGGTTGGAAGGGATGATGATAAGGTTAAGATAGTTAAAGGTCTATTGATACCAAAGGTTGGGTTAGGTCTCCTCCACATTGAAGATGGTAAGAGAGTATGATTTGATATAAGAAGTCTCAGTAATCTGATGGATATTGATAAAGAGCTTAGATTTAGAGGGTGTATATGGGATTTGAGAAGTGAGAGAAATCATATTGACAAACTTGTTCATAGATCATGGAGTGGTATGGATATGGTAGTGTTCAAATGATGATAAGAGTATATTAGCTAGTTGTTTGTACTATTATAAAACATCATTCTTACATTGATAAGAGCTATTAATTTTATTGACCACAAGTTGGGAATCACCAAAGGTACTAATTTTTTTGACTCCTAAGGCTAAAGTAATCTGGAGACCTATCAATAAGGCTTTGTACTCAGGCATATTATTAGTAAATTTGAAATCTAACTTGAAGGATAAAGGAAGAGGTTAAACATGAAGGGGATAAGGATGATGATGGATCCCCCACTATGTTAACACTTTTATCTATTGAAGAATATGGTTTCTTGATAGGTAAAGTCTATTTGAGAAAGGGTCATGATGAACTCATCAAGAAACTCAAAAGGAGAATGTTGATTGTTTGCTAAATGTGTTCTGTCCAATTAGTCAATAATAACTTGTACTTTTGATTTATATTAGAGGAATTCAAGGTCAAACTCAGCTAAGATCATGATCCACTTATCCATATACTAGTTTTGGTATGGCTTGGAGTGAGTAAATGTGAGTGGGTTAGTATTGGTTATGACATAGGTCTTATGGTTGAGAAGGTAGTGATGATGTTTTGTAGCCACAAAGATCAAGGTGAGGTAAATATTTTTGGTATGGGTGTATCAAGTCTCATAATTTATAATTTTTAGGATTATGTAGTAGATGGATTACTCTCTATGATGCTCATCTCGATGAGCCAACATTGCCCCTAAGGAGTGTTAAGTTGTGGAAATATAAAAGTAAAAATTTTGATCTTATTTTGGAGGAATGAGAATGGGTGGAGATAGAAGGTACTCTCTAAGTGAATCAAAGGCCTTTCAATAATATGTAGTCCACTTAAAAGATACATCCTTATTTAGAAGGTGGTGGAAAGGTTGTCATCAATCTGAGAGCTAAGAGATAAAGCAATGATGGATTGGAGCTTCCCTTGCAAGATACACATTTGATTGAGATGGGTGGGAGGAAGCATGTCAAGAATTATTTTTATTTTGGTATGATAAATTTTGACTCCTCTAAGGGAGATGATAAAACCAAGGAGATTTCTTGATAAGACCCTAAAGATACACTTCTTGGGATTAAGGTAGACATAGTAATGGATGAGGCATTCAAAGATAATCTTAAGAACAAACAAATGATCTTTATGACATTTAAATTTCCTAAAGAGGTAATCAACATAATCTTATATAATTTTATGAATAAGTTCATAGAAGATGTAGGTCAGAACATGCTGGTAGGTTACACTAGCATTCTTTAAACCAAAAATCATGACCCTATAACAAAAAGTTCCCCATGGGGTGATAAAAATAATTTTGTGTTGATATTCAGGGGTAATTAAGCTCTAATAATAACTTAAGAACCTGTCCATAAGAGATAAAATCTCATGTCCAGGTGTAAGATTAATAATCTAGTCAATGCTTAGCAAAGGAAAGTCATCCTTTGGTTAATAAAGGTTAAGGTCATGAAATTTTACACAAAAATGAAGTCCCTTTGTGGCTTTGGTGATAGGGATAATATTCAAGACCCATTGGGGATAATCAATGGGTTGAATGAAATTTATGGATAAGAGGTGTTAAACTTAATCTTTGATATAAGGGCTATGTGAAGGTGAATTTGATGAAGTTTTTACCTAACTAGCTTGGCATCGTGGTTAGTGATGATATTATGGGTAGTTATGGAGGGTTAAATTATTGGCATGTCACTATAAGACCAAGAAAATGATATGCTATGGTCTTATATGAATGAGATTAAATCTTCAAGCTCCTTGAAATTTAGAGATTGGCTGATTTTGATAATGCATGGGTTATCTAGAGTACCCAAGTTGATATCGATGGTGAATTTTTTTAACATAGTTAAAGTGTCAAGAGGGAGAGGCTTTTAGATATAATAATCTTTTGCACCTAGATAGGCAAGAATGGAATCTTCATCCTAATACCAAATGGTATTAATGGTAGGGGAGTCATCTCCTACCACCTTAGGATGAGTCAAAGGATTAGTCACAATTTCCCCATCCTTTTGAAAGTCATGGGTTTGAGGATAAGCATGTTGATGAAAAAACATTTAGGTGGGATGACATAAAAATACTCACATTATGATGAATAAGGGGCCGGTAAGGATAGTATGTCTTCCTCAATAATGGTGATGAGAAGAGGGTTGGTTTATTTTTTAGGTGGTGTGAAACTGAGGCCATGATTTTCATGATGTTTTTGGGTCATGATTGGAAGCAACTTGTGTGGTCCATATTCATACCAACCTAAACCAAATCCATTCCAAGCACACCTATAGAGGTATGTCCTGGCAAACTCTAGTTTGTCCAAATAGGAGAAACTAGAGGTGAATGGTCCAGGTGAAAAAGAGATGGAAAAAGTGTCAAGGGGTTTATCAAGTCCCCCATAGATGAAAGTTATTTCAAAAGTTGAGGTCCTAAAAGGAATAATGGATCCAATATTGGGGTCATAACTAGGTTTTTGGTTAAAATTCCCCTACTCTTGGGGAGTATGAAAAGCATCTAGTGTCAAAAGGACATACTCCCCCAAAAAAAGGTGCTATAAAATTAATTCTAAAGGGTCTATTATGGGGATCTAGGTGGAAGTAATAGATGAACTAGTGGATGTTGCATTGGTATAAGAATATGGGACTTCATCTTTTATTTTTGAAGGCTTATTAGATGGACGAAGTATAACATCATTAGGTCAATACGTCATGTTGCATGATGTAAAAGGACTCAATTTAGCTTTTATTATAATAGATTGACCTTCATGTTCAAATTTGATAAAATGATGCAGGGTGGATGACACAACCCATGGAATGAATTCAAGGGCATATTAAAACAACATTATAATAGAACTCATCTTCTACTACATATAAGAGATCAGGAAGTGTGTGGGGTCCTATACAAATGTGAAGGAAAATAGTTCCTAATGTTGTGTCCATGGTGTCATTAAATGATCAAAGAACCACTGAAGTTGTTGACATAATGTTATTTGGTAATTTGTGTTGGTCATATGAATGGGAGAAGATAATGTTGATGTTATCTCAACCATAAGTCATAAACCTCTTTATATGGGTTTGGTTTATATACATGGTAATAAAGAGGGGAAATTTTGGATCATCCAAATGGATGGAGGGTATTTTTTAATCATTGAAGGTAACAATGTTGGAAAGTTGAAGAGATCCAATGAAGGTTGATAGAGGTTATGGGTTTTGTAGTTGAACTTCTATGGATTTCAAATCCTCTATCATCACTTGACAGTGATGGGGTGAGGTATTGATTAGTTCATACAAATTCATCTTCACTAGTGTTTGGTGAAGCTATTTCAAGACTACTCATTAGATTAATTTATAAGGGTTAGGTTGAGAGGAACCCAAGATGGATATATTGGGTTTAGGAGGTGTAGATTTTTGGGTTTGGTTGAGTAGTTAGGTGGTAGAAGAAGGGTATGTCTATGAGATTTACACCTTTGCCTTTCCCCTATCCTTTTTGTGGTCTTGTGATCATGTGACCACATGGATGGTATTAATTTGGGTAGGAGTTGGGATAAAGGACTACTTTAGTTCCTCCTCATGCTTGGATGAGAGTATGAGATTAGGTAGGTTTGGGGTGGTGGTCTATGATTCCTTTGACAATAGGTCATTATTGGTATATATATGATGGACTACTAATTAAAGAGCCTTATAGTTCTTTGTATCATGTTTTGATGGTTTATGGTATGAGTAAATTAGATTGTCATCAAACTAGGATGGCTTAGGACTATGGGGGTCAAATTTTTTGATGAGAGGGAAAGTCAAGAAAGAATCTTGCAATAACCTCTACATGATGGCGGAATAATAATCAAGTAAAAGTGTCAAGGATGTTAGAGTTCTAGTTGTGATTTTTGGAGTGAGAACCTTCATAGAAGTAGGCTTAGTCGTGAGAGTTCTTTGTGGTGGTGTATCATTGGTAGTTGGTGATTTAGAAGCCACATTTTTAGAAGTAGTAGGCTTGATAGTCGGTGATATAAAAATAGAAGCTTTAGAATTAGGATGTTTGGTAGTGGATAATTTAGAGGTTGAGGTGGAAAAGAGGATAGGTATGGGTGTAGTGAGAAGATGAGGTTGGGTTTGGGTTATCTTTGGGAGATTCATTTTCTTAACTAAAGGATGAGGTATTAGGATGGAAAAAGGATGTGGTCCCAAAATTGAAGGAAAGGGATAAATAGGTGGTAAGGCTCTAGATTTTAGGATCCTAGGTGGTTCCTCTTTCTTGATTGGCTTGCATTTTGGTGGGTTATGTGGTGCTAAATCCATATTTAGTGAAGGGTGAGTAAGGCTCTGAATAAGGAACATGCCAAGGTTTTTTTATAGGATTGGTTGTGATAAGGGAAGCTACTTGGGCTATTTCAGGTGGAGTTGGTTTGGTTGGTTCAACTACATCTTAAGGGGTAGAGGTTTTTAAATGTTTGGTTGGAGTGATGGTGGGTTTAATATTTGAATTGAAAGGTTGGGTTGATAATGGCATGGCTGGGGGTTCTTGCTTGGTTGGGCAAGGAAGCCCAAGATGATGCCAAAACATGACATGATCCACATTGGGTTGGGATAAGTACTCAAATTTTTGAACAAGTCTAGAGAAGGGAATATATATGATTTTGATCCATTAAATATTGCTCTCAAAGGACAAAACCATGGGTGGAGGGAGAGGAGTGGTTACCTCATCCTTTTACTCAATCAAAGGGTCCAAGGTTTGGTTAGATGAGTCTCCTATAGGAGAGGTAGGTAGAATGATCTCTTCCTTAGGAATGCTTTCTAAAGGAAGAAGGGATTTTTTTATGATATAAAATAAGGATAATATGGTAATGGATGATTATTTTGGCATCTCTTCCAAAAGAGATTTGGGTAACTCCACTACCTAGATAAGTGGAGAAAGGGGAGTGGTTTCTTCCTTGGTCTCATTTTCTAAAAGAGTGGAAAGTGAATCCACTACCTCAATAATTGGAGGGGAAAGAATGTTGGTTTGGGAAATGGTTTCATAAATAATTATTTCATTAAGAACTATGTTATTGGTATGGACCTCATGCTTGTGAAATAATTCTACTCTATTATTTTCATTGTTCATGGAAGGGGCATGGCTGGGGTCAAGATGTCAAGTGACTGATTTGCGGGTGCATTGGAATTATCCAACACAAGTCCCCCCTTGTTAATGAGACTTTGGATAATATTTTTGAAAGTTTTACACCTACTAACATCATGCCCAATGACATGGTGGAAGAAACATAATTCATTCTCCTTATACAAACTAGGTACAGGACAAGAGAAATTGAATTGTTGTAGAGGTGTTATCAAAGGGAGTTGTATGATATTTACTTTAAAAAACTTCAAGATAGAAGCATATG